>JANUWF010002210.1:0-383475 GCA_026120185.1 Voacanga thouarsii | reverse complement strand
GCCTCAAGAGCCTATACAATTGGTGCCTCGTCATAGTAGGAGAGTGTCTAGAGTTCCGGATAGATGGTATGGAGAAGCTTTTGAGCTAGTCTCTAACCATCAGGAATAAGACCCCACTAGATACGATAAGGCAATTACTGATGCCGATGCAAATCTATGGCATGAAGTAATGAAAGTCGAGATTGAGTCTATATACTTCAATCAGGTTTGGGATCTTGTAGCTTCACTTGAAGGGATAAAACCCATTGAGTGTAAGTGGGTGTACAAGAGAAAGAGGGGAGCGGATGTGAAGGTGAAAACCTTCAAAGTTAGGCTTGTGGCAAAAGGGTATACTCAGAAAGAAGGGATCAATTATGAGGAAACCTTTTCCCCGGTAGCCATGCTTAAATCCATCCGTATCCTTCTTGCCATCGCATGTCACTATAACTACGAGATATAGCAAATGGATGTCAAGACAGCATTTTTGAATAGCCATCTTAGCAAAGACATCTATATGTCTTAACCGGAAGGTTTTATTGCTGAAGGTCAAGAATATATAGTTTGCAAGCTTAAAAAGTTCATTTATGGACTGAAAGCAAGCATTGAGAGCATGGAACATTCGTTTTGATGAGACTGTGAAGTCTTACGGCTTTATTCAAAACGAGAATGAACCATGCGTGTACAAGAAACTTAAGGGGTTTAATGTGGTTTTTCTTGTCTTGTATATGGATGACATTCTACTCATTGGAAATGATGTAGGGTCATTATCATCTACAAAGGTTTGACTGTTTAGTCAATTCAGTATAAAGGACTTGGGAGAAACCAGCTACATTCTCGGGATTAGACTTCTTAGAAATAGGAAGTAGAAAATATTGGGATTATCCCAAGTCGCATACATTGACAAGATGCTAGCCAAGTACAGCATGGACTCATATAGGGGAGCCCTAAATCCTTGCAGACATGATTGTCTCTTTCTTCAAGGGACTGCCCTAAGTCTCAAGACAAAAAGGACAGGATGAGTAGGATACCCTATGCTTCGGTTGTGGGAAGTCTCATGTACGCCATGCTGTGTACTAGGCTAGATATCTGCTATGCCATACGCTTAGTTAGCAAATATCAGTCAAACTCTGGGGAGGTTCATTGGCAAGCTGTAAAGTATATTCTCAAGTACCTCAAAGGAACCTCGGAACCACAAGTAGGGGAAGCATATTGAAAGATAGTACCACCTGATCCGGGATTTCATCCAGAGACAACGGGAAGTTGTGGTGGTACAAATTACCTCTGAGAACAATCTAGCAGAGCCATTCACCAAGCTTTTGGCTGAAAGGGTCTTCAAGAGACACTTAGACACCATTGGGGTGGGCACCTACGGACTTACTTAGTTTTAGAGTGCAAGTGGGAGATTGTTGGAATGTATGCCCTCTTAGACTAGGTTTCTGATGTAAATATCGAATATGTTAATAAAACAATTTATTTTCAAAAATCGTTTGTGAATTTATTTGCTTTATTTGTGCACAATTTCGTTTGGAAAAGACCCATTATGTTTAAATAAATGATCCATGTGAATTGAGGTCTTTCACAGTAAGGTATAGATCATGGGTAATTTAAACACATAAACATTTGTTCTTAACCGATTGATGAGAATTGGAATCTCATCATATTTAGGTTATTATGTTATGAATTCCAAATGGAGAATGGCTTACCTTTAGCCAGTGAGTAGGCCACTCACTTCATGACATAAGCGTATTTTGAATACGTAGAATAGGATCTGTAGTTGTGGTTTCTAAAAGTACTATATGGTAGAAACCTAGACTACTACTGCTACAGCGTGGACTAGTACTCTATGACTTGAGTATGAGTTGGTGGCCTGGCGAAGCTGGAAGCATATACTTTTATATGCTATAGTTGAGGTTCTACAGTAGGGCCAATAAACTTGCATGTTGGGAATGTGTGACTAGTTAGTTAAGACAGACTTGTACAAGATAGTTTCTACACTATATCGCCCCTTGTGGTTGTCCAAATGATCTAAATATCCAGGGCCCTAGGAAACATGACTTGTATGTTTACTTTAGGGTAGCTCCCTTGGAAAGCGGGAACACTCCATGAAGTCGTGAATCATTAGATTAGAAGCCTAAGAATGGTAGATGTCATTTAGAGAGGTGTTAGTACACTTCTTCCTTTCTAAATGTACGGCGATGTGTAGAGGGGTATTTTAGTCATTTTACCTGTAGGTCGAAGACTTTACTAATACAGCATTGTCCTTGGGGTCAATAATTTCTTATGGTGATATTATGAAATATTTACAATAAAAAATACATCTATTTATATAGTAGGGGTATTTTGATCATTTTAGTAGCCAAGGCGATGTGTCTTTTTTGTCCTCGGAATAGCCCGTAAGTCCTAATTATTTTTGGGTTGAAGAATTGATCTCAGTGGAGAGAGTTATATTTTATTCAGGAAGTCTAATTTATTATTGACTGGAATAAAATAAATGGAGAAAAATTTATTATCTGGTTTAATTGGTTAATTAATTATTCAAGGCCTAAGTCCAGTTTGAATAATTAGAAAATTAACCGGGACTTAAATTAGAGGAAAATAATTAATACTTAATTATTTATTGAGTTATTTATTTAATCCCAAGAATAATTAAATTTTAATTATTTTTTGATTCATTTGGGTTCATTAATTATTTATTAAGTTATTTATTTAATCCCAAGAAAAATAATTAATGTTTATTACTTTGGGCTTTTTGGGTCCAAGAAAAATAATAAATATTATTTTGGCCCAATAGCCTGGACCATAGGATTTTTCTGGACACCGTTCAGAAGAGTTTAGGGAGAAGCCAAATTTTATTTTGTTAATAATATTCGGATATTAAATCCCGGGAATATTATTTTTATCAAAATAATTATTTTTAGTTTCATGACTCTAGGCTTTCTGTGTGGAAAAATAAAATAAAAGGAAAGGAAAAAAATAAAAATATTTTCCAAAGTTTTTTGGCTCTCTCCCTCTCTTGTGCCTTTTCTCCTTCTGGCTTTTGGTTTTTGTTTTGCATTATGAAACCAACGGAAGCCAACCGAGGAGTTGAAGGAATGAAAAAATCTGAGGATCATCTTCTTCTACCCAATTCTGTGCTCACCAGCAATGGATTAGGCTATGGAATATTTTGAGAGCTGAGAAGCTTGGCATTGATTGCATCGGAGGTGGAGAAGAAAGGAAGACAGTGGACTGAAACTTCATCCACGGAGGAGAAGGAAGCTGTTTCTTCAGGTTCAAACCATTCTTCTTCAATCTTCACGTTTTAAAGCTCCAAGAGGCGTGTTTTTTATGCCTCCATGCTGCTACCATGCTCTGTTTAATATGTTTGTTCTTCCATTTTTACTGTCCACCGTGAGCATGCTCTGTTTTTGTCATCACCTTCACTTCTTCATCGATAGAAACCTCACCATAGGGATTAGTATACATCATTTTCTTACTTGGGCATTTATGGGTAGTATGTCCATATCCAAGGCACTTAAAGCACTTGATATTCCTATTCCTTTGTGGCCTCTCCATGGCTTTTCCCTCATCCTTGTTCTAACCTTCCCTAGGTTTCCAATCCTTCCTTGGCTTCCAATCCTCTCTATGTTTGTAGAAGTCCCTTTGGAATGGCTTAGGGGCTTCATCCTTCTCAATAGGCACCTTGCTAGTAGTATTGGAGTTTAGAAATGGTGGTCTAGTAAATGCCCTTCTCTTTAATTGCCTCTCAATCTTCATTGTGGCATGTACCATATCCTCCAAGCGTTCATAGGGATGCAATTTTACCAAATTGGCAACTTCTCTATTTAATTCTCCCAAGAACCTTGCCTTTGTGGCTCTAGGATCCCCATTGATTTGAGCTCTCATCAACATTATTTCCATTTCTTTATGGTAATCTTCCACACTCTTGTTCCCTTGCTTAAGTGATTGGAGCCTTTGGTAAAGATCATTGTAGTAATGATGTGGTTTAAACCTTGCCCTCATCATATCTTTCAACAAATTTCAACTAGCCACGGTTTCCACTTCCATTTGTTTCCTTTGTGCACTAACTTGCTCCCACCAAACCAAAGCATACTTCGAAAATCTTAAAATAACCAACCTCACTTTTGACCTCTCACTGTAGGTATGACTCTCTAGGAATATCTCCATCTTGCTTTCCCACTCAAAATAAGTTTCGGGGTCACTCTTGCCATACTTTCAATTTAATGTGGTTCAACTCCCTCTCCTCATTATTTCCTTCTCTCCTACCTCCTCTATTGCCCCATCCTCTATTGTGTTCCCCAAAGACTTCAACATATTCCCCCTCATACCATTCATCAACTCCCTCAAACTCTCTTTCTGACCCCCTTAGATTGTTCCCACCATTCCTTCCTTGACCTCTACCACGTCCTCATCTCATACCATGACTTCCCCTCTCATAGGAGCTTGTTGGAATACCCCAATAGAGTGCTCATCCCACTCTTTCCCTTGTTGGGTATTTAACGGAGGAGTATGGGCATCATCATCCCTCATCCTAGGGCTAGGTACCTCAAATCGCTCTTGACCTCTCCTTTGTGCGTCGGTAGAAGATTGTCCAAGATGATTTATCAATTCCCTTGTCATGTTTTGGAACCACTTTGCATAGTCCTCATCATAGCTTGCAAGTCTTCACGCAAACCCCTAGCATCAATTTGTTCTTCTTAAGGTCTACTAGGTCCACTTAGGTTAGGCCTAGAGATCTCTTGTTCATGGGCCATGGTGATAGAATATTTACTTACTTATACCTGCAAGTCTTCACGCAAACCCCTAGCATCAATTTGTTCTTCTTAAGGTCTACTAGGTCCACTTAGGTTAGGCCTAGAGATCTCTTGTTCATGGGCCATGGTGATAGAATATTTACTTACTTATACCTGCAAAACAAAAGAGATTATAAAGAAAAATAGATCATCACTTCACTTCCTTGCGTGTTGGCTCTCAAGGTTGATCACTCCACGCTCTTGTTTGCTTTCTTAAGCTCTTTTAATAAGAGGCTCACCCTCTTGCCTTTTTCTCAATACTCAAACCTTCTTGTTCAATCTCAATTCTCCCCAATAGCTAAAGTTTTAGTCCAACTTAGTGAATCACACAAATCAAAAGAATTTTCCAATTAGGGGGTCTTAGGGGAATTTCAACAAACACTTGTTAGGCACCTCAAGCAAAGAAGTTTTAATCAAGAACTTCAAGAAATGTGGACTCAATCAACACAAGAATAAACACTAGATGCACAAGAAACACTTCTAAGCAAGAAACGAACAAGAATTAGCAAGAACAAAGAAACAAGAACTAGGATTATGAAGAACAAGATGATCATAAGTGTGCACTAATCAAGTTGAGTTCAATGAGCATGGAATTCAATAATAGAGTGATAAACTGAGTCCCAATATCCCAAAGAATGAAAATTAAGAATCAAAGTTCCCAACTATAGCAAAAAATATTCTCATGGAACATTTATCAAACACCTTGGATGCAATCCTGTCACTTAAGAACAACCAGCATTCTCACCCATATTCAAGCTAAAATTTCACCACAAACATAAGAAATTTTTGTTCCCAAGGATAACATCAAGGAGCAATTTTCCACAAGAAAAATCAAGATATAACAAAGATTTCATGACCTTTTTGGAGCATGTTTTTTAGTTACGGGATTTTCTCTGTTTTCTTTTTCTTTAACTTTGTAGGGCTCCTTTTCTTATTTTCAAGGATTGGAATCAAGCTTTTCTTGCTCTGATACCAAACTCTTTGATATGACCTTGTGTGGGCTTTTTCTTGGTGTTGTGAGTAGATTAGTTGGTTATGTGTTCAACTCAACCAAATGGGGCCAAAACAGAGATTCTTCTAGAGACAAAAAGGAGAAAATGAAATAACAACCTACCTTCTATCAAACCCTTAAAGAACTAAGCTTCAAAGACTCTTGAGAAAAGTAGAAAGTTCTACTATAATCTCACCCCAATATTCTTGAAGCAACTAAGGCAAACAAGAACAAATAGAATAGAGAAAATAGGCACCCAAATAATGGAATTCAAACAAACCTTAGAAGAACAAAACAACTAAGACCCATTCAAAGAAATCACATTGAATTATTCAAAAGATTTATAGACTCATTCATAAGGAGGACTAACCCTTAAGTATGGTCTTAAACAAGATGAATAAGGAGGCTAGGGCCTCTCAAGATTCTCTCTCAAATTTGAATTAAAGTGTGTGAATTGTGTTGTAAAATCACAAAAAGTTCTATTTATACTACCCTAACCCTAGCTAAGTAATCCATGAGGTTTTATTATAGTTTAGGGTCATAATAAGTCTTTATAAGCAATTAAAATTCAAGAAAACTGGAGAAAACATAAAAAACGGAACCGGCACCGGTTTGGACACTACAGCTGGCGCCGGTTGCGGACTGTCTTTGGGCGGTCGAATGCCAGAATGAATCCATTGTTGAGCAGAATGAAACTGGCGCTGGTTCGGCTGCTTGGGGCGGTGTCGACTGTCCTCTGGAGGCCTCCTTTTTGGTCGAGTTTCATCCGTCTTTGTTGCCGGCTTGAGTTCTTGTTGGGGTCCTTCTTGGATAGTCATCAAAATGAACTCTTGACTAGCTTCCTCAACCTTCCAACTCTTTTCCATCCTCAAGCATGGTTCTATGAGCAATTGCAACTCATCTTAAAGCTTCTTGGGCTTAAATCTTGTCACCGGTCCTTGTCCTTGCATGGTCACGCCTCCCCCTCCTTGATCTTGACCTCTATGATGAAGCGGAGTCTCATCAAGAATTATGTATTCTAATGGTTTTCCCATTATTTTTCTAGTTTGAAATAGATTCGATGTACACCTCGTGGTTGAGGTATAGGCACTTGTAAAGGCATGTTTTTATGCCTAGTTTTAAGTTTCTTTGAATTTTTTTTTTTTATCTGTAAATTTTGGGGACTGGAAGAATGTAATGCTGGAATTGTTGAGGGGCGAAAAGTGGCTGAAAAAACTGAATTTTTTCAGAAATCGGGGAACTCCAGAGTTGACCCAGTGCCAGGTGGGCCGATCGGACCAGGCTCCAGGTCCACTTTGCCCAGTTAGAATTTTCGAAAAAATAAATTGGACCTAGTGCTAGGTGGGCCTAATGGCCTAAGCGCCAGGTCCATTCTACCTAGAGGCAGTGCGCAATTTTGGACGAGAAGGGAGGTGACAAATTGTCCAAGAAATAGGAGAGCACTACTAAAGTTTTGTTCCTCAGTTTTCCTTGTTGTAATTATGTTTTGAAACCATAGTATGAGATAAATTTTCTGCAATAGTTTTATTTATCTATAGATGAATAATTTGCATGAAATGAATAGTAAATGATAGAACCACCTTAGGATTAAACAAGATCATTAATTTTTAATTCATGATGTTTAATCCATTGTTTGGTCACTTAGGAATAAATGAAAATGATTACTTTTGGTTTCATGCTTATTTCATTTTTGTGATCAAATGCACAAGTTCTTGTGAGACCAAAGTCTCACTAGATAGGACGGTGTTTGATAAAACGTTTTAATCTAAGAAACTTTAAAAATAAAAGAACTCATGGTTTATTCTCTCAAAGGGTATAATCATTGAGATAGAGAATAATATTGAACTTAAGGTTATTTAATAAAGTTTTATTTGGTTATTAACTTAGAATAAGAAAATAAATTCATAGTTTATTATCTCAAATGATTTAATCCTTGACATAGAGAATAATATTGAATTTTAGATTTTTACTAAAGTTAATGAAACTATAAGATTATAGAAAATGTTTTTTGGGCTTAAAACTCTATTTTCAATAAAATATTAAGTGAGAGATGGGTTCTAATGACTCTATGGCTTCCATCATAACTTTCATTAGAGATAGTGGATTTCCTCGTGTCATTCTGAGCATGACCCCCTATAGGATAGATTTCCACAAGTACCTAAAACTAATGGAAGAATTCATTAAAAGCCTAGGGTATTTGCTAAGATCAGCCAACTTACGTTAGAGGTTTTTAGCATTAGAATGCCCGTAAGTGGTGTGAATTAGTGGCCATTCTATCGGTGGAACTTTTTCTAGATCATTACTTATTTTATGAAGTTTTGATTTGTAATGATTATATACTTTACTTAGGATGCTATTAATCTTCCTACAAAACTTTGTTAGCTTTTTTAAGAACCAAACAATTTATATTATTGATAATGGTTTTAAGAGTTATCTATTATCAAATAAATGATATAAAGAATGTGCAATTTTTATTTCTTGCAAACTAAATGAATGTTTTTTCGCAATATTTCAGAAATGTCTGATTTTAGTCCATTGTCAATTATTCTCAAAGAGAATAAGTTGACAGACCCAAATTATGTAGACTGGAAGAGGAACCTAAACATAGTACTCACAGCCAAGAAGTACAAGTATGTTCTTAAGGATCCTTGTCCTAAGATTGGAGAAGAAACCACTGATTAGGAGCGAGAGGCCGAGAGGGCATGGAAGAAAGACAATGAGATGGCTAAATGCTATATGTTGGCTTCCATATCTAGTGTGCTCCAATCTATGTATGAGCACATGGCCACTGCGTACGACATGAATTTGTCATTGTGTACCATATTTGCTGACAAGAGCCGGCCCGCAAGGTAGGAAGCTCTTAGGGCAATCATGAACAGTAGAATGGTTGAGAGGGCGATGGTTCGAGAGGCTCTTCTCAATATGATTGCTTACTTCGAGGAGATCAAGGTCCTAAGTGTAATGATAGATCCTTAAAGCCAAATTGTTATGGTTCTTAAAACTCTGCTTGATTCATATTCTTAGTGCAAGTAGAACTACAACATGAACAAGTTGGATATGAATCTCACAAAGTTTACGACAGAGTTCCAAACCGTAGAGAAGATCATGAAACTCGTGTCAAAGGTTTTGGTCTCTTGTTCTGCTTCTTCTTTTGGAATTAAGGCGAAGTCTAAGAAATTCAAGAAGAAGAAGATCTAAAACAACACAAGGGCCCAGCCCATAACACTTGGTCAGGCCAAGCCCAACAAAAAACCCAAAGGCAAATGTTTCAAGTGTGGTAAGAAGGGGCATTGGAAGAAAGATTGTCCAGACTTCTTAGCTAAATCTACTTCAGGTATTGCTCTATACCTAGAGTCTATTTTGATAGTTAGATCAACATCCTCCTGGATAATTGATTCTAGAGCCACTGACCATATCTGTAACTCTTTGAGGGGATCAGAAGGATAAGGAGACTCAGTAAGGGTGAGCATGGACTTCAAATAGGCAATGGAGCAAGAATATGGGCTGAAGCAATGGAAGATCTTGAGCTTATTTTTTACTGTAATGGAAAGTTGGTTTTAAAAGATATTTTATCTATTTCTTGTTTTAAACAGAATTTGATTTTAGTTTCCAAATTGATGAATCAATAATATTTTGTTTCTTTCCATTCTGGTGTTTTCATCAGTAGAAATGATAATTTAATTTGTACAGGAAATATGTATGAGAATCTTTTTTATATACATCCTATTCGAAATCAAGTAAACAATATTCAAACTGAACCTGATAATAAAAAGAGAAATGCCAAATCAAATGACTCATATTTGTGGCATCTAAGATTGGGGCATACAAATCCTAATCGAATTCAGAAGCTAATACATGATGGGCCTTTAGGTTCATTGAGACTAGAAGAATATCCTCAGTGTGAAGTTTGCCTTAAAAGTAAAATGGCCAAAAAATCATTTACCAAAAAGGCAGATAGAGCCACGAAAATACTAGCACTAGTTCATACGGATGCTTGTGGTCCGATGACTATACCAGCTAAAGGAGGCTACAAATATTTCATCACTTTCGCAGATGATCACACTCGTTTTGGTTACATTTATCTAATGAGGCACAAGTCTGACTCTTTTGATAAATTCAAGGAGTTTAAGGCTAAAGTGGAGTATCGAACAGGTAAATTAATTAAAACTTTAAGATTGGATCGTGGTGAAGAATACCTTCTTGGTGAGTTTAAGGATTACTTGGTACATTATGGCATAGTGTCTTAGTTAACTACGCCTGGGATTCCCCAGCAGAACGAAGTAGCTGAGAGAAGAAATAGAACTTCGATGGAAATAGTCATAAGCATGATGAGTCATGCATCTCTTCCTATTTTTTTTTTTTTTTTTTTTTGGTATGTCTT
Source organism: Voacanga thouarsii (assembly GCA_026120185.1). NCBI lineage: Eukaryota > Viridiplantae > Streptophyta > Magnoliopsida > Gentianales > Apocynaceae > Voacanga > Voacanga thouarsii. Next base: position 373,331 of record JANUWF010002210.1, on the reverse strand, counting down.
AGAAATAATGGCATATATTTTGAACTTGATACCTTCCAAATCAGTACTTAATACACCCTATGAGATGTGGGCTGGATGAAAGCCCAATCTAAACCATCTGAAGATATAGGATTGTCCAACTTATGTGCTAACAAAAGGAACTAAGCTAGAACCAAGATCAGCGTTATGCTACTTCGTTGGGTATCCAAAAGAAACAAGAGGTAGATATTTCTATCATCCTCAAGAGCATAAAGTACTTGTTAGTACTAATGCTAGTAGAGGATGAACAAGTTGCATCTACCACGGGTTCAAGCAAAATATAGTTAGAAGAGAAGTTGGTTACTGATTTAATTTCAGGTACTTCTAACACCCTGATCGAGGAACTAGGAGAAACAAAATTGGATGTTCCTATACAAACTAAGCCTTATCAAAGTGGGAGAATCACAAGAGTTCTAGAAAGGTGGACTGGAGAGATCTATGATCTAGTCTCTAATAATCAGGAACAAAATCCCACTAGATACGAAAGGGCCATTGTTAATGTTGATGCAGACAAAAGGTAACTAGCCATGAATGCCGAGATTAAGTCTATGTACCTCAATCAGGTCTGGAATCTTATTACTGTACCTGATGGGATAAAACCCATTGGGTGTAAGTGGGTATACAAGAGGAAGAGATGTGTAGATGGAAAGGTTGAAACCTATAAAGCAAGGTTGGTTGCTAAAGGTTATACTCAGAAAAAAGGAATCAATTATGAGGAAACCTTTTCACCAGTAGCCATGCTTAAGTCTATCCGAATTCTCTTAGCTATCGCATGTCATTATGACTACAAGATATGGCAGATGGATGTTAAGACGACCTTCTTAAATGGCTATCTTAATAAAGATATTTATATATCCCAGCCAGAAGGTTTTGTTGCTAGAGGTCAAGAATAAATAGTCTGTAACCTTAAGAAATCCATCTATGGACTTAATCAAGCATCATGAGTATAGAACATACATTTTAATGAAACCGTGAAACCTTATAATTTCATTCAAAATATGGATGAATCATATGTGTATAGGAAATCAAACAGTGGGAAAGTGATTTTCTTGGTACTTTATGTGGAGGACATTCTACTTATTGGAAATGATGTAGGGATATTGTCATCCGTTAAGGTTTGGCTATCTAGTCAATTCAACATGAAAAACATGGGAGAAGCTAACTAAATTCAAGGTATTAAGCTTCTTGGAGATAGAAAGTAAAGAATGTTAAGCTTATCTCAATCTGTTTACTTTGACAAGATATTGGTTAAGTACAGCATGGATCAATGTAAAAGGGCTATTATACCCTTTAGACATAGATTATCCTTATCTTCCAAGCAGTATCCTCAGACACAGAAAGACAAGCAGAAAATGAGCAGGATCTCTTATGCTTCGGCTGTGAAAAGTCTCATACATGCTATGCTTTGTACTAGGCCAGATATCTGCTTTGCAGTAGGCATAGTTAGTAGATATTAGTCAAACCTAAAGGAAACTCACTGGCAAACCGTAAAGTATATACTTAAATATCTCAAGAAAATAAGAGATTATATGCTTGTATATCATGTTGATGATTTAGTTCCGACCGGTTACACAGACTCAGACTTCCAGGTAGATAAAGATGAAAGAAAATCCACTAGTGGATATGTCTTCACTTTATCTAGAGGAGATATTTCATGGAGAAGTATCAAGAAATATTGTATTAGGGATTCTACCATAGAAGCTGAGTATGTTGTTGCTTCAAAAGCTTCTAAAGAAGATGTGTGACTTCAGAAGTTCCTCATAAAACTTGGAGTAGTACCACATATGGATAGGCCTGTCACCATTTATTGTGATAACTCTAGAGCGGTGTCACAATGCAAGGAACTGTGAACCATATGAAAGGAAATCACATAGAGAAGAAATATCACCTCATTCGGGAATTCATCTAGAAATGGGAGATTGTGGTTGATCAGATTTCCTCCATCAGCAATCGGGCAGATCCCTTTACCAAGCCATTGCTAGAAAAGGTATTTCACAGACACTTAGATGTCATAGGGGTAGACATTTATGGACTTTCTTAGTCTTTGTAGTGCAAGTGGGAGATTTCGCAGAAAAGGTATTTATTCATTCAATTTAGTTTATTTTTTATATTATTGCACATTTAAAGGTCTAAGTATGATAAGTAATGCTCTATGTGTTGGGTCGTTCTTCACAGTAAGATATAAACCATGGATACTTGTTATACAAGTAAAATTGAGTTCTTAGTCGTTTGATGGAATTGGGCATTTCATCAATTGTGCCATAATTTCCAATAAGGAATGGTTTACCATGAATCAGTGAGTAGTTCACTCACATCATAGGCATAAGCGTATTGCAAATCCATAGAACTGGACCTATAGTAGTGGTCTCTCTTAAAGTACTATAATTATAGAGACCAGACTATTACTGCTATAGCATGGATGGATACATTCATACTTAAGTATAAGTTGGTAGTCTGGCGAAGTTAGGATTTTTTTATAGTTTGATGTTTGCTGGATGAGATTTCTTTTGTGAGATCAATATCCTTGTATGTTGGGTGTGTTACTCTAATTAGTTAAGACGGATTCATGCAATAGAGTTTCTATGCTTCGCTTAGTGAGGTTAAATCACCCCCTTGTGATTGTCCAAGATAATCTAAATGATCCAGGGCTCTAAGAACGTGATTCTAGAATTTTTGCTTTTGGGTAACTTTCAATGATAAGCAAGTATATTCAAGTGAGTCATGAATTATCGGATTAGAGATCTAAAGATGGTAGATATCTTTGAGATGGGTGATAGTACATTTATCATGTCTCATTGATGGGTGTTACATAGAGGGGTATTTCTGCATCACCTGTAGGTCGGAGACATTGCTTTAAGCAATATTATTCTTAGGGCCAATATTTTCATATGGTGATAAATGGAGATATTTAAAATGATAAAATGCGGCTATTTAATAGTAAGGGAATTTTGGTTTTTTTAGTAGCCGTGAATAATATGTCTCTTGGTCCTCGGAGTAGCTCAAGTTTTCTTGGTATTGTTTAGACATAATATGGGCTTAATGGATAATTATTTGGAAGAGAAATAAAATTTATTCTAAGAGTTTAATTAGAATTAATTAATTAATCTTGGGTTTTAATGAGGCTCAGAAAAGATAATTGATTAATTAAGAGAATTGGGCTAGAATTAATTAATTAATTGGGCTGATGTATGTTGACATATATTAAGAGTCCAATTAGAATTAATCAATTAGTCATGGATATTTAATGAGGCGCAGAAAAGATAATTAATTAATTAAGAGGATTGGGCTAATTTTGGATTAGTTTCTGAGCACAACACTAAGCCCATTAGGGGTTGATGATTTTCGGCCATTAGGGCTTAAGGAAGCTGTAAGGCCGGCTGAAACTAAGGGGGGGAAGAAGAAGAGAAAAAACGGAACGTGGTTTTTTGAAGTTCTCCTCTCTAGTGTGCCGTCTTTCCAATGCTCTCTCTTCCTCTTGTTTTTGTTCTTCTCTTCTGTCTCTTTTGGAGAGTATTTTGATTATCCAAAAAAGGAGCTTTCACCAAGCTAACCCAAGAATAAGGTAGAACTATACTCCAGAAGACGAAGAAAAAACGCTTGATGCATAGGAGTAGAAGATTGGTGGGAATTCCAGTTGAACAACAGGCATCTCCTTCTCCCCTTCCAATGCAAGAAGTTCCAGTTCAACTCATCTCCACGTTGGTTAGTTTGCAACCAATAAGGAAAGGTAAGTACTCTCTCCTAGATATGGCTAAAAACAATTAAAAAATTTTCACTGCATTTTTCTCTGATGTTTTTCCGTGATCCTTCACTTACTTGTAGTAGTTCAAACAAAAATATAATATTGACTGCCTTGATCTCTTGCTTCAAATATTTCCCTTTATCTAAAGTCATATAATAAACTATAGTCATAATTCCCAACACACAGCTCGATCAAGATCACTCAAGCCAACCAAATCTAAGAATATATCAAGTAATCATATGTTCAACTGGCTCAACTGTGCATGAAATTCCTCAAATAACAACCATAGTTCTTAAATTGTCCCAAATATTCATACGACCCAATTTATATAAGTCAATCTAATCAGCAAAGATCACAAACCAAACAAGTGATCAAATAATAGCATAAAAGTCCTTCTATCACATGCTCATACTCATAAATCAACAATTTCACCTTTAACTCATAAAGATCAATCAACTAAATAGCACAAATCCTCTATGGTCATATAATTGATAAGACATTCTTAACAAATCAAGAGATCACATCTCAATTAATCATATTCTCTAGATAGACTGAATATTGAACTAACTAAATCATTCATTCACACGCTTTAGATTGGCTTAAGATTTACCTCTTAGTAGAGTAGGTCTATTGGGATCAAAAGGTGACTCCTTGATAGCCAAGTTGAATTCGTTGAGAGAAGAAGAAAATGACTCGCCTAGAACTTCTAGGTTTTTCGTGTTTTGTTTTGGCTAATAGAGAAGATGAAGAAAGAAGGGAGAAAAGTGAAAGAAGTCACTACCTTGGAGAGATCCTAGCTAGTTCAAGGGGTAGAGAGACTGTTTGGATGAAGAAAGAAAACACTCTAAATGTTTTTAGAGTGCTTAAAGGTGTGTAGACCAAGATGTTTTCTTGGTGTCTTGTTTCATTTAATGTTAGTGAAGGTCGAGAGAAGTTTTAGAGATGCTAGAAGAGTAATGCTTTGTTTAGAGTGTTGATGATGTTTATATGATAGTTTGTAGTGTGGTTGAAAGAATGGGTAGAAAATGATCAAATATTTGTATCCAGCTTTAATGCAAATGCTATGTTTTGGTGTTGCTCTTGAGGTCTCTATTACTTCAGTTGAGTGTATGTTGGTTGTGTGTGTGTAGAATAGCCGAAAGTGCTAAAGTAAGTATTTTTTGATAGATGAAAATTCTATCCAATGAGAGAAGATAGGGGTTTAGAGTTTCGATAAGATGAGAAGTCTATCTTTTTCCCTAGCTTTGTGCTTCGGCCAACTAGGGTGAGAGAAAGAAATTTCCAGCTTGATGTAGCTTGTAAGACAGCTAATTTTGAGAGAAAAGAGCAAGAAAAAAGGAAATAAAGGAAGAGAAGAATAAGAAGGTTTTAGTGGAAAGAAAAATCTGGTTAATGAAGGATAGAAATGCAGAATATTTGATAAGGTTTTTCAGCTATCTTTCAAGTATTTGGGTAGAGCTAAATCGGCTCCTAAAGGTGGCAGATAATATGCTTAGATAAAGCTGCAATTTCAATTTAAAAACTAGGATAGAACTTTAAAGAAAAATAGATGATAATTAAAAGATAAATGTTGTATTTTCTTTCCATAAATTGAAATTCGAGAAACACAAAATTGGAGGAGTCCTTCCTCAAGTAATGGCCACTGGTTTTGCTAGAAAAATGGCTGAGGTTGTGTTAAATAAAGACTTAAAGAATTTTAGAATAGATAAAATAATAATTTGTAAAAGATAATTAAATACAATATTATCTTTAGGCTAGATTTTAGGAGATTTTATCTCCAAAATGGTGGCTGGAATTCTTTTTCTTCTGCCATCCGAAAATCCTAGAGTAAATAAAACACTAACGATGTATTTTAAATGCAAAAATCTAATTGTATAGATAATATATAATGAATAATTGTAGCCAATAGATACTAGGAGTTAATTTGATTTTAGAAGATACTGCCATAAAAGAAATTCTGGTTTTATCTTTTCAAACATCTACCAGATTTAAACTCCTATATTTTAGGGATTAAACCCTCAAGATGGCGGCAACAAGGCTGAATTTTCGGCCTATAGGAAAAGGAGAAAAAAATATATACAATTTTAGTAGAGTAAGGATTCAAATCTGAGTTAGTAAGAGATAATTCCCAAACTTTTACCGCTAGACCACGATAACTCTTGTATCCATATTTCCTAGTCAAGTTTTCTTGACCTTCTTCCCAAGCATCTCATATACCAATATAAATTCCAATCCCAAAATAACTCACCTAATCCAACCATGAAATTACTATAAACTTACTAGACAACTCTAATACATGTAAATAAACACTAGATCAAATATACACATACAAGTACACACAACCATCAAACACATAGATAAATGTTTTATAAATCCATATGCACATGCAAAATGTCATACGATGCCCTCATTCCCCATGTATCTAGGCCCTAGGGTAGTATTAAACGGGGTATTACAGAAGATCTCATCTAGGAGAATATGTATTAGAACAATGATTATGTCAATTTTCTAGCTGAAATCAGTGTGATAAATTTTCATACAGCCACAATGTTCTCCACAGCATTGCAATATTGCTCGTAACCCTAGGATTGATGGAGGCTAAACTATTATAATATTCCGTAAGAGGCTAAACTTCATATTACGCAACACAAATATTTTTGCCAATGTGACAAATTTATTCCAAAATTTAGCCTACTTCTTGAAAAATAAAACCAAGCCACAAAAATTATCTATGAAATGCAATTAATACCTCCAACAACACCTAAAAAATAATAACTAAATCAACCTTTAACTTGAAATAAAATTACCTTTCAACTTTGGGAGTGGGTAATAGCGATTGCAGATCAGAGTAAGCAGATGGAATAAGGCTGCAAACGAGTAGAGTTGAGTCAAGTTATGATTTAACGAGATCGAGTTAGTATGAAATTTGTAAAAGTTTGAACTCGTTCGAACAAAAAAATTTTATACTCGAACTCGACTCGATTTACTTTTAATATTACTCGAACTTGGCTTGAGGATGCTTGAATATTATTCAAGCTTTCTCGAGCCAAGCTCGAGCTCAAATTATAAATTAAATTTGATATTTTTATTAAAGTAATTCCTTTCACAGTTACTAAATAGCTTAACACAATTAAATTTTTAATCCTTTCAACTTCAACTTTATAAAATATTACAATACAATCCAAAATAGATGATCAAATTAATTTTCAAAAAAAATAGATGATCAATGTCTTCTTCTTGTTGTGTTTATTAGATTTTTTTTAATTTAAATTGAACTCTATTTTTGTGATTTTAAACTTTTTTCATCTATTCATTTAAACACAAGTTACAATTAAATATTTAATTATTATGAACAATTTAATATTAAATCTCTCTTTCTTTCTTTTTTTGCTGGAAAAAGTAACATAAATTAATTTTGATGAAAAAAATAATAAACTTACTCTAAATAAATTCATTGATAGAAAAGTTACTAGATAAAAGGAAACACAATTGTTATAATTTTTTTGGCCAACTATAGGAGATTCAAGGTGGGAATGAAAATAAGGATAAAAATTAGACCAAATATCTACTAAAATTTCATAATGAATAATGAATCAATGATTGACTTTTGCATTCTAAAGTTACAATAATGTGATAATAGTAATATAAATTAGCAATAATATTTCAACGTACTTTAGCCTAAAAAAAAGATTGTAAGGTATAGTAATTTTTATTATCTATTATATAGTTATTTTTTAATAAAATTATAATAAATACATATTTATATAGGTATATAATATATTTGAGTAATAAAATTTATAAATATGATTTCATATATTATAATAAGATATATTTATATATATATATTAAGAGAAAGAGAGCCAAAAAAAGATTATAAGGTACAATAATTTTTATTATCAATTGTATAATTATTTTTTAATAAAATTATAATAAAAAACATATATAAAATATATTTGTATAATAAAATTTATAAATATACTTTCATATATTATAACAAGATATATTAATATATATATATATATATATTAATATTATATTAATATTATTTATATATTTATTTATTCAAACTTGAATTTGACTTCATGTATTCAAATCAAATTTTAAATGAGTTTGAATCAAATTCTGTTAAACTCGAGCACAATTCATTTAATTCAAAGCTCAACTCGAGCTCGATTTGGACTCAGTCAATGCCGATTTCGAGATCGTTAACTGGGGCAGGATAGAACCGATGGTCAATACCTCATTACCAGGGAAGGGGTTCCGGGAGATAGCTCTGGTTCGTGCGCATTAGAAGTAGACATGAGTGGTTGTCTTAGCGCGCATCGAAGCGACATGCGTGAAAGACCTTGCCTCAGCGCTCTCGCTTTGAGGGATTCCCTCTGGCTTGCTTGTGCCCCCTTCTTTCTTTGGCGCTTGCCTGGATCGATGTCTTACTAGCAGTAGTGCTGTTTTCTATTGGAGCTTCCCTTTTTCCTTTTATCGAGCATAGATTCGAATCTTGGTAAAATTCTTTGCCGAAACCAAGTAACTCGCGAGCTGCTCGGGAAAAGCTCGTTTCGTTTGCAGTCCTAAAATGGAACAAGGAGAATATGGGTATCAGACTTGGAGTTTGCCGGAGAGCAAGATAGAGATGGAATTTTTGTTTCAAGAGGAATATCCGGTTAATCAATTAAGCAAAGCACCACGGTGTATGATTTTCTTCCAATCCGCTTTCAAGCTTCAGTGTGAAAGCAACACAGAGAAGTAAGTAGAGAGAATGAAAACGGCGAGAGGAGAAGGGTGGGGATTTTATGTAAATGTAGGTGAATGGGATGTGTTTAACCTATCGCATTTGTGTAAGGCGATCTGACGGTTGCATTTTATTACCCTTATTTTTTAAATAAAATTACCTTTCAACTCGTGAGAGTAGATAAGTCCGATTGTAGATGGGAGTTAAGAAGATGGAACAAGGAGAATATGGAGATCAGACTGGGAGTTTGACGGAGAGCACGATAGGGGTGGGATTTTTTGTTTCAATAGGAATATAAAGATTCAATAAGGCTGAAGTTAATCCGGTTAATCAATCAAGCAAAGCACTAGGATGTATGATTTTCTTCCAAGCCGCTTTCAAGCTTCAACGTGAAAGTAACGCGGAAAAGAAAGCCCGGAGAATGAAGACGACGAGAGGAGATGAGGAGGTACTCTATGCAAACTTCATCACTTTAGATGAATGTAATGTTTTAACTTAAACGTATAATGTAATTCTTTTTGTCTTTTTATAATTTCTAATATATATATATATATATATATATATATATATATAAATCGTTACAGCACGTAACAACATTATAAATTTATATTTGTTTAAACAATTTTTTTTAAAAAAATAAAAATTATATTTTTTAAATTTATTTAAAATTTTAATTAATTAAATTAACTAATAATATATATTTAATATTAATATATTAAAATATATAATTATTAAAATATTTTTATTAAAATTTTAACTAATTAAATTAATTAATAAAATATATATTTAATATTAATACATTAAATCATAATAATATAACAAATCGTACAACCAATATCAACTTTATTTATATCAAAATACAATTTAGTCAAAGAAGGTCGCATCCCTAGAATGTAGCATTATCTTTGGCAACTTCCCAAATTGAAAATTTTTTCCAAAACAACCCTATCCTCGAATTTTAATGGAAAAATTACCCCATTTAACGAAAATTCAGCAGAGACAGACAATCCTAGTGCATGTGAGTCTCAGTTTTGTTCCAAAATACTGGTCACGTGCCAATATTAGTAACAGGACCCAGTAGGTGTTTTTGGATTTTGACGGGAAGACCTTTTCATCATGGCTATCTAACTCTCTTCTCCTTTTCAAGAAAATAAGCTCATAGTTTACTTGAGGGGCATTTGAAGGGGTGGGGAGGGAAATGATGGTTTCCCATCTCTATGGTTCTCCATCTGAATCAATTCTCCAACAACTTTACACTGAACTCACATTTTAATGGGAGGAGCTTAGTGGGGCATCACCCTGCTCCACTTCTGAGCCACAGCCAAGCAAAGCCCCAAGGCTTTGTGAGTATGCACTTGTAAATGCCATTAATGCACGAAATAAGTTGGGAAGGCTTGTTTGCAGGTTGTTGAGGATCATTGCTTGGGAGACCTGAACAATGTTGACATACTTTGCCTTCTCATCATCGACCTGTTTCTTCAAGACCTCAATCTTAGCACGTTTTATGGACAATGGATGCTTAGGGCTCAAGACCGCTTGTGTTTCTTCATTAGTGAAGCTCCCTGTGAACTTTATCTCCATTTGAGTAAGGGAGTTCAACTCTCTCTGTAACTTCTTTTCAAGCTTATCAGATCTTTTATGAATGTTCACTTCTTCATCTTGTTGCAGAACTATCGAATGGACAGTTGATAAAAGGCTCGTTATGGCCTCCAAACACATCTGTAGACACAAAACAGGTAGGTACAATACACTCCATTTTAAGACTCCAACATACCAATGCAAGATTAAAATCTCAACCAGCAAATATTATTATGATGAAATGCAACAAATTACTGATGTCCATAGAATTATGCAAATACTTTGAAGCTTGGTTTTTCCTTTTTCTCATATGTAAGTTCGAATTGTAATCTATGGTCAGCAACAGAAATGATAAATGTAACAAATGAAGAACAGATACATAGAAATAACTAAAAAAAAACTAATAGCAGTAATATTTTGAAGTCTAAGAGAACAAAATGTGTTTAGATTGAATAACACGATTCTAATTATATCAGTTGAAAGTGTCATAGACAGAAAATGGCCCACTATCCCCTTCGATAAAGCAAACTACTGTCAAAGTTACTTTTAGCTATAAAGTCATCCACTATTAGGTCTTCCTTCTCTTTCTAGGGGTCAAGAATTATATGCTTGTAGCTTCTGAATACCCTTTAACAACCAAGGTTAAATGCTGGTGTGCAATCACAAGAACCACTAAAACACAACGTAAAATGAAAATGCCAAACTTCCTGCCCAAAGAAATTGAAAATGAAAATGAAAATGCCAAACAATCATTGGTTTCATATTAAAATGAAACTAATTCATTGGTTTCTTCCCCCAAAAAAAGAACTAAAAAAAATCCATATTCAAATAAATTCAATTTCCACGTTCTGGTGATTTTTTTTCTTTTTTTTAATCATCTTTTAAGAGCTAAACATTCCAAAACAATCATGCACCTGGAAATTTAAAGGTCCTCCAATTCAAGATACTCTTGGTCCAACAGTCTCTAGAACACTATTTGAGATTCGCAGTTGCTATTCTCCTCTCTTTTAAGGGATGCAAGCCAACATCAAATGATGTTTGACGACAAGCAATTCTTCAAATTTTCTGAGTTTAGCTACCAAGGAATTCTATATTGTTATTCGCATCCTTGAAGTCATTTTATGGTAAACTACTAAAAGGAAATCATTTTCAAACTAAGTTATAGATACTACTATGAGAAACTGTTTTTTCTGATTCCAAAAGTTTTGTGCAATACTCTATTATGGCAAAGCCATTCATAATCTGCTACAGAAATAACACAAGCAGATTTAACCTGACTCAAAATGTAAAAAGCTTTGTTCCATAATCTACAGCAAATCCATTCATAATCTCCTACAGAAATAATAGAATCAGATTTAACCTCAAACAATGTAAGGTAACTTAACATTCAAGACACGAGCCTACTGCAACTTGAGACCATCTACTAAGGACGTCAGACGTCTCTTTCAGACTCACTTAGAAGTTTCTAGCATTAGCGCTACCCCTAACAAGGAGAATGATGGTTTTATGCTTGCAATTTTCATTAGAAAGGCATCTAGGAATAACGATGGTGGCCCATATGGGTAAAGGAACTCTGAATATCTTTCCACAGTAGAACACCAATATGGAAAGCAGTAAAAAAAAAAAAGAAAAAAGAAAAAGAAAACTAGTGAAGACCACAAAAACCAAAAATCAGGAACATGAACCTTATCAGGGAGCTTGTCAAGTTCAAAAAGCCATTGTTCACAAAGCCTATGCACAGCAGATGAGTTTACACTTTGTTGACTGGCATCTATAAGACAGTTGGTCAATTGGATCCACCTGCTGAGGATACTCATGTATTCTCTCTGAGATTTTATAAGTTTGGCAAAACTGTTATGCCAGGAGGTGACCTCATTTTTTAGCTGTGCTGCAGCTTGCTGATGATATGCACTTGTAGGCTCCAAATTCTGCTGATTAGCAAGATGAATCAGCTGCTGAGCTATATGATGCTGAACTTGATGGCTTTCATACATTCTTTGCCACATACTTGTTAACCTGGGAGAGAGAGAGAGAGAGAGAGGGGGGGGGGGGTTTCAAACATTGGAATCTACATAGAGTTAGGACTGATCACTTTTACTTTTGAGTAACTCGCGACATACATGCAGAGAAACGGGGAAAATTTTCAGTACTACCAATAAACTTCGCTAACTCTTATTGTCGTAAAAATTCAACTATTTCCCCAAAAAAGGGGGACATGATTTTGAAAGTATTTGAAAGCACAAACCAAAGGAATTGATTATAAAGCTAAAAATGGTTCCACAATTTTCCTCTTCTTCATGCAAAGGTAAACTAAGAAACCTCAACAATGATTTTGGGAAATCTGACAGTATAATCCTCCAAGTGAAATCATGATTAAAGAAAATAGCTTCACAAGCCACAAATATGGAGAAATATTGTGTCCTAGAGAACACACAGACATTAATCACATTGCTGATATCCATCAATCCAATAGTTCATGCACACAAGACCGCACATAGGAATCGGGCCAAATGATTCCAACTACCTCTTTCCTAATCCCTCAGTCCCAAAGCTGTAATGTCAAGTTATCTGTTGGTCACTTGCATATTAATAATGAGACAAATGACCACTATTGTATGTTAACCTCAGGTGATAGTATAGGGTTGTACACGAGTCCATACAAAACATGTGAATCAATAACATAAACTAGAAAAGAATTAGACTCCTCTCACATTACCCTGAAGTTAGTGCAATTAGCTGAGGGTGCAGCTCCTCATCTATGAGCTTTGATATGGCGGAGCAAGTCAAACCAATTGATTCATGTAGAGATAAAATATAAGACTGCAGTGTTTCAACAATAGAGCGAATTTTCTCAGTCTTTGCCAAGTCATGGTCTTCCTCCTCTAGCTTTCGCAGCATTACTGATCTTTTCTCATACTCTGATTTGGCAACTTCTTCTTCCTGGAAAGTAAAATTAATAAAGATGATTAAACACAACCAGTATAGAATGTATCTTTTGACCTTATAAAAGTTCACCGCTGTGTCAAAGAGCTTAAATCTTTTTCAATAATCTCAGGCAGCAAAAATCCTTATATTCACATCAAACATTCTATTTGTACAACTAAGATAGAATTAAAGCAAAGGAGAGTCTAGAGTATATTTCATAAGTTTTCTGAATTACTTCAGGGTAGAGTTGCATTGTGAAAATGAAATTCCATCCATATAAGTGGCAAAACCTATTCATGTAAATAACCCCCCCCCAAGTTTTTCGTCCTTTTCGGTCGGCGTCACAATTCAAACTCTTGACCTTCTGCATTATGAGGTAGACATCAATTTCAAACATAAAAGTTAACTAGATAGAGGCACCAAAATTTTATAAGGGCAAATGGTAATTAACAGCATCCAACTATATTCGATTCAAGAAAAATAATCATTAACTTTGATTTATCTTTTTACAAGAGAAACTATTTTTGTTCCATTATTTCTATCCAAGCAAACTCTACCTGTGAGCTCCACGGACTTTGTTTGTGGTGCTTACTACTAGCCTCAAGCCCGGATGGAGGAGAGTGGCGGTAAGGCTTGTAATAGTCATTGTAAAACACAATCACATCTATGACATGAACCAATCTACTAACTTCGTGGGGCGTTCCCTATTCAGCGACATGTTGCACTTCCTAGACCCAAATGTAGTGATGATAAGTGTGCAACGGTTGCTAGATCGTTGCTCGGAAGTAACGCGCCTTGTCGGTCCCTGGATATGGTGTCAAATATGCAAGGATACAAGGTAAAAAACACATTTCACAGTAATATGATCTGTTTAGGTTCTTGGAATATAGGATCTTTGACGGACAAATTGACAAAATTAGTTCAGGTTATGAAGAGAAGAAAGATTAACATTTTGTATCTTCAAGAAACTAAATGGGTAGGTGAGAAAACAATAGTAGCGCCTTGGGGTTATAGGCAGAGTTAAGAATAGAAATGGAGACGGGATAATTATTGACCGTAGGTTTATTGATGATGTGGTTGATGGCAAAGGAAAAATAATAGGATTTTGAGTATTAAGATCATAATTAGCAGCAAGATCAGTGCATACGCGCCACAAGTGAGACTAATGATTCAAGTAAACAATAGTATTGGAAAGATTTAGATGAGGTGGTATAGGGTACACCGTATGCAGAGAAGCTTTTCATTGATAGTGATCTGGATAGACATGTGGGTTCTGATCGGAATAGGTATGAGTGTCTATGGAGGTCAGGGTTTCGGAGATAGAAATGAGGCAGAAACTAATATTCTTGACTTTATCTTGCCTTTGATTTGACTATAGCAAACACTTAGTTCAAGAATAGGGATTCTCACTCGGTGACTTTCAGAAGTCGGTTAAATGCTAGTTAGATAGACTTCTTTAATTTGAGGAGTAGATTTCGTAATGGTTGTACGGATTGTAAAGTTATTCCAGTCGAGAGTGTGGTTGCACAACACAAGCTACTAGTTCTCGATTTTTATTTTAGGAAACAAGGTGAGCAAAGGAATCATCGGGTTAAACCTAGGATTAAGTGGTGAAAGCTACAGGGGGATGAAAAAATAGTTTTTGTCGATAAGGTAGTTCAGGTAGATGATTGGTCTTCCGATATGGATTCGGATCCGAATTCTATGTGGAGAACGATGGCTCAAGGTATGAGGACTATGGCTAAGGAAGTACTTAGTGAATCTAAAGGAAGACTACCACTAAACAAAGACACGTAATGGTGGAACAACGAAGTGAAAGAAACCGTAAGGAACAAAAGAGAGTGTCATAGAAACTTGGGGAAGTGTAAGAGTGCCGCAAATTTTGAGAAGTATAAGGTCGGGAGAAGAGAAGCAAAAGAAGCTGTTAGAAAAGTAAAATCATTAGCTTTCAAGGATTTGTATGAAAAACTAGATCCTAAAGATGGGGAGAAGAATATATATAGGCTTACTCATTTCAGGGAAAAGAAGGCTAGAGATATCGATATAGTGAAATCTGTAAAGGACGATGACCACACAATTCCTGTTAAAGACGCGGAAATCAAGGAGCAATGGAGGTCCTATTTTGATAGGTTACTTAACGGGAATCAAGTTCAAAATGTGGGTGACCTTGTGATTTCGAATGAAGAGGTTAACCGGGATTTTATTCGTCGAATTCAAAAGCATGAAGTTCGAGAGGCTCTTAAAAGGATGAGACTGAAGAAGGCAGTAGGACCAGATGATATACCAATTGAGGCTTGGAAGTGTTTAGGAGAGAGGTGTTGCATGGTTTGACAAATCTGTTCAATAAGATATGCAGAGTTACTAAGATGCCTACAAAGTGGAGGAAAAGTACTTTGATCCCTTTGTATAAGAATAAAGGGAATGTTCAAGACTGTGTAAATTATCACAGGATTAAACTCATGAGTCATACTATGAAGCTTTGAAAGAGAGAGATTGAACATAGGTTAAGGGATATTGTAAAGATTTCAGATAATCAACTTTTTTTTATGCCTGTGCGTTCCACTACGAAGCCAATTCGTTTATTGTGGCAGATAATTGAATATTATAGGGAAAGAAAGAAAGATTTGAATATGATATTTATTGATCTAGAGAAAGACTGTGATAAGATGCTTAGAAAAATACTTTGGTAGGTACTTGTAAAGAAAGGTATACTGCAAAAGTATATTGCTCTCATAAAGATATGTTTGATGACACATGTACAAATGTAAGAAGCTGCACCAGAGTGACTGCAAAGTTTCCTAATACTATCAGAGTACATCAAGAATCAACACTTGGTCCTTTCCATTCACGACCATTATGGATTAGTTGACTTGTGCTATATAGGAGGCTATACCAAAGTGTATGTTGTTTGCTGATGATATTATTCTAATTGATGAGACTAGAGTCGGTGTGAATGCTAAATTAGAGTTGTTGCAATAGATGTTAGAATCTAAGGGCTTCAAAATCAGTAGAAGTAAAACTGAGTATATGGATACAAGTTCAATACTGGTAGAAATACATATAAGAGTGTAACTTTGGATGGCAGAGATATTTCAGTGGATGACTGCTTCCGATATTTGGGATCTATTATTTAAATAAGACCGAGGGATGCCCTTGTTAAGAGAATTGAGGGATGGGGGGCATGATGGGTTGGGCAGAGGTAAAGACAAGTCTAAGAAGATTGTCATCAGGGATGAAATTCCGAATGTCTTTGACCCCGAATAAACGATCAACATTACTGTAACTAGAATCGTCACGACACCCCCCCAACTCTGAATATTTTTTGTTGTATCTTTTCTATTCGAATCTTTAATTTCACTGGTATTTTCAATAGGACCAAGACTGTCCTTTGATTTATTTAGCCCACACCTACGTTCTAACTCCTCTTAAACAACATCGAATTAAACCACCATCTTTTCATAGAGTTTTCTTGCCCCCCATTTGTATGAAAATACAATAGATGAATAGTCATTCGATTCAAAATTCTTTATTTGAATGAAGGTGATTATAAGAGATATGTCTCTGTTGGATTTGAATGAGAGTATGACAGTAACTAGAAATAAGAGGAAGGAAAGGATTCATGTGGATGACCACACGTAATCTTATATTAATTCTTGTAACCGATCCCAAATTTCTTTGGGACTAAGGCTTAGTTGTTGTTGTATTTCCATCCAAGCACCACCTCAGACAATAGTTTCCAATTGAAGAAGTAACCTACATGGCACGTGATAAGTTTCGAAGGCACAAAATGGTCAAAACAAATTTTGTTTTTTTTTTCTCTCTTCTCCTTCCTCTTGCAAACCCTATCCCACTGCCACAGCTTCTAAAAATCCAGCCTCCACCATTCATCCAATCCATCCTTCCTCCTACAAATCCAAACCCCATCCCACTGCCTCTAGTCATGCAAATCCAGCCTCCAATCCTTCCTTCCATCGGTAAATCTAAGCCATCCCCCCACTACTTCTGCTCAATCCCTCATTCCTTCTACAAATCTAAACGCATCCCACTACCACTCCACTGCTTTTGCAAATCCAGCCACCACTATCCAACACCCTCTCACTAAATCCCACCACCTCTGCTAGTCAAACCCTAGTCATCACTGTCCAAACCCATCCTACAACCTCTTGCAGCTACTCTCCTCTACCACTATCCAACAACGTATCCAATCCCCATACAACAACATCCAGCCGCCTCTGCAAATTCAAGTGCTAGCCACCACCATCCAATCCCCTCCCACCACTTTTGCAAGTCACCCCCTAGCCACAAATACAAACACATCCCACTGTATCCCAATGCCTCTACAAATCCAAAAGCCATCCCACAAATCCACAAATCTTAATTGCATAATAAAATTGATGTACATGCTATAGAAAGAAAAAACACAAAATTCAAATAGAAACACAATTAGAATTCCTCATTGCAGGGCTGAAGTTTAAATCTGGAAAGTGAGCATGTATAGAGTTGAAATGGACTCAATACTTGGACTTCTTCCATGAGTCAAATTAATATTTGGTAATTTGCTGTTGCATTAGGTGGGTTTTGAGTTGATTGTGCTTATGATTATGTTTATGGATTTTGTTTGCTTTGTAAAGCTTTGGAGCTTGATTTGAAGAATTTTGATTTGGGTTTTGCATCTAAATTTGGACAGTGAAGGAGATAGAAGTACAAGAGGGAAGGAGCCATGGTGTGATGGTGTGGTGAACAGAAGGAGAATGGTAAACATGGGGGGGTAATAAAGAGCAAACAGTCCACTATGGTAGGACTTGAGAGGGTGGTTGTGGCTGTGGAAGGCTAATGTTGGCAGAAGATGGTGAAGGAATTTTTGAAAGAGAAGATGGAGGAAAAAAATAAGTCTGAAGAATTTGTTTTTAATAGGAATGAGAATAGAAAAAACTAAAAGAAACATAAAATAGAAAAGCATGGGAAAACAAGAGGGGAAAACATCAAATTCATGACTTCTTATGCCCAAATCACCATATGAGTGGTCGTTGGGGAGAAATAATGGAATGAAAATAGTTTCTATTGGTTATTTTCTGGATTCATAATGGAACAAAAATAGTTTCCTTTATAAAAAAATGAAATCAAATTTTATAGTTATTTTTCCATAATTGAAAATAGTTGAATGCTATTATTCACCACTTTCCCATTTTATAACTAATTAAACAGGGAAAAAATTAAAATGGAAAAAGTAGAAGGTTGCTCTACCCATAACCAAAACATAGAAGACCAAGTGTCACCATTTTCTTTCTCTCTTTCTCCCCCCAAGTAATTTTCAAGCAAATATATCCATGTCCTACATATAGGAGAGAGCATGAGAAATTTGTATTTCATGTCACTGAATGAGCTACTACAAATTACGGAATTTACACTGTATGAGGCGGCTTCTACCATTATTATGAACTCTTTAATTTGATCTTTTAGTCATCAACCAAATTAAAAATTCATGGCGGATCAGACTTCAAATGAGGACAGGAAAGAAGATAAAAGAAAATAAAACAAACTTGCGTCTTAATATGGAACCCACAAACTGAAGCTGCAATAATGAACATTGCTCTTAGCAATCAATGCACTGTGTACTTGTTAGACTAATTTAAATAGTGTTATCACCTTTACTTCTTTGTAGAGCTTCTGCTCAGCAACATAAAGTTTCTCAAGAGTACCACAGTGGGCTCCAGGCTTGCAGGGTTCACTGGGGCTATAAAATCCTCCTGTGTCCTTTGAAGAATGAAGAGATTTTGAAGACCAATTCCATGCAAGTGCACTGAAGACCTTTGCTGAATTGGATTTCCTACCTGTTCATGATGAAGCTAATACAAGCTCAAAAGAAACGTACATTTAAGGCAACAAGCTCAAAAGATCTTAAGTCTAATCAAGTATAGCCAGATGAGGATGAGTAAAGATGCTTATGGAATGTAATGGCTGAATTTTGAGGGTGCCTTGCATAAGAGAGAGAGAGAGAGAGAGAGAGAGAGAGAGAGAGAGAGAGAGGCACATCTTTTAGTACCCATCAGTCATTCATCGGCTCTGTTAACCTAGGTGTGATTCCACAACATTTGTTTTTCTGGCAAACTTTACAGCATAACTTTCTTTGTATTACATCAATAAGCATGCAAGATAGGTATGACTATTTTGTTTTCCAGGTATTATATACTCTCAAAATCTTTCATTTCATTAACATGCTATCTTCAAATTTCTTATTTCTATTCCTTTAGAAAATATGTTTTAGACATCCCTCAGTTGCTAATTCTTTTTGAATTTGAGTTGCTTAGCCTGATTAGTTGAATATTCATATTGACAGAAGAAAAACTTGTAGAGCCCATCGATGACAAGCCCAAAACACAGGATATAACCAAATATTGACCCAAAAAACTTAAGCCAGGGGCCCCTATATAGTAGATGGTTACCCTTTCCCTCTACAACCAATGTGAAATTCCTTTTGTACCTGCTCATGATCCCAATACACATTATTCATTATCTTCAAATAACAAGGGCAAAACAACAAATAATATAAAGCCTATGTAAGTGTTAATAATTTACCTAGGTTTCGATGAGAGCAATGCCCCCAATTCACCCATGGTAAATATGCTTATGCTTCAATCACTTTTTTCATGCTCTTCATTCAGTTTTCGTCCTTTTTGAATGTTTACCTCACAAGAAACATGCCTTACACACCCTTCCTTTTTCCAGTCCTCCAAAACAAAATTTCCTATATATTACTATGTTATATAAGATACAGCAATTATATAGAAAACCAAATAGTTTAAAGCAGCAGTATAGTATATAGGAGATAGCGCAAATGACTAAAATGATGCAAGAACAGAAGCAGGGATCACTAGGTTAGAGGCAATTTACTGGAATTACATTTTTTTTTTCACTTTAGCAGTTAAATTCTTAGGACTTTAGCAAGTAAATTAAACCTGTAATAGGTCCAAAGACACCTAAATTTGGGATCAGTTATAGACACAACTGTATTATGATATGCCGACATAGAGAAGAACAGCAATATAACAAAGAGGAAAGATCAAGAAATCAAACCACAACTAAAGTGTGGAAATTTGCCAAGATTTTCAGATAGTAAATAACCATAGTTTAACTTCTAATCATAAAGCATGAATGCAACGAAAGAAAACGAAAAACATTATAACATAATAAAGCATGAATGCGAGAAAAGAAAATGAAAAAATTATTACAGAATATTAACGGCTGATATTTGGATTACAAGGGGATCAGAAATTACTCTTGTTTTCTTTGATACTGTGGTAAATAAAAGTGTCACCCACATTGACATCCAGGAAAACAGCTATATCCTTGCCACCAGCCGATACTTTAACAAAATACTCATCTAGTTCCCTAATAATATCAGCTAGAGTTTTCTTATTTCTCCAGACTACCACGGCCATATCAGTAGCATCTTTGGTGTTCCAGCTCGTCATGGATGAATTATCATCAACCAAATCAACAGTCTGCTGCTTTACAGGAGGCAAACTGGTTACATCAACAGCAGCTACCAACTCCTCTTCTTGATCTTCTTCCTCAAATTCAGATTTTGTCTCTGCCCAATTCTCCTCCTCAATATGCTCGCCATTTTCAGCCAATTGTTCACACTCTGGCAATGAAGATCCAAAAGGGTCCCAATACTCCCAAGAAGTACTCAAAACCGGTGGTGGTGATGGTGGGGTATGGCTATCATCCTCAATGATATCTATAATTTCTTCTTCAGAAGTCTTTAAGTGATGTTTGTTCTGAGAACCTCCCAAATCAGGGCTGAAAGACGGTGGAGGGGGAGGGGAAGGAGGTAAAGGCGAAGGAGGAGAGGGAGGCAATAAGTGTCCAAATGCAGGGTCATCAAGTTCCAATGACTCAGATTCAGTTAATTGGCGAAGGGTAACTCCAGTATTTTTCAGCGCTCTCAAGTATGCTAGCTGGGAATCGGCAAATTCTTTTCTGAATCCCAATAACTGTTTCATTAACCTCTTCCTCTCCTTGCAAATTCTCACCCTCTCTTCTTTATCAATGCTTGATGCAACACAACCCATTTATTCACCAAACAGATTGCACAGGCAAGTCTATAGCTGTATGCTTTAAATGCAGCAGAGAACAAAATCCAAAAAGTTCCAAAAGCAGGTCAAAATATTCCACGAATCTTCAATTTGAAATCAGTTGCAAGATGAAGAAGAGACAATGGTGCTTATATTCAAAAATAGAATCATGTGAGTCCCTTCAAATAGAGCAGACTATGCAACAGTCACTCGAAACCTCAGCTTACTCAACAGTTTCGCTTGAAGAATAAAATTCCACAGAATGTATCATCTACAAACCAAATAAAGATGCAGTGACACGTTCAAAAAGTATACTCTTTCCTCGATTCTTCAATATTTCAGGCACCAAAAGAGTGACCTTTCCAATCAAATATTAACAAATTGAACGAAAAGGCCAAAAACCCCTTTCTTTACTCCTTCCAAACTACTCTTGCATCAGAATTCAAGACGAAACAGAAATTACCCAGGTACTAGTTGTTTGTTACCCGTCGAAGCGTATGCTCAGTTTTCAAATCCAGGAAACAGCTCCAAACTGAGTCTCTCCTGTTTTGCTAAGGATTACAAAATCAAAATCACGATAATGGCTCGTGCCAATGTAGACTACAGATCCACATTAAACATTTAAATACAGTGCCAATTTTGCTGACTTAAAAGAACTAAACCAGAAAACCCAAACCTTCATGGCCAACAGTGGAATAAGGCATTTACTTGACAAATATTCAACCAAGAAAAGAAAACAGGGAAAAAGGGTCTCAACCAAAATCCCAAATTTCCTTAGGAATACGACTAAAAAAAAGAAATGGTTTTTCCTATTTTGCAGGGCTAAGAGAAGACAAGAAAACAATGGTATAGAGAAGGTGTCAGAGTTACGGAGCAACCGCAAAATGCTAGTAGAATGACTTCTCAGCTCAGATATTAGAAAACGTCAAAGAATCAAAAGGCAAGGCAAAAAAAGAAAAGGAAAAACTGGGGAAGCATTGAGCAAGAATCCGAAGTCTTTGGGAGAAAGTGAAGCGCATTTGCCTCACTGTTCATGCGCGGAATTTCCCGTTAAAGGGGTTCTTTTTTGTGAAATTTATAAATGTAGGGCGGCATGATAGAGAATTTCATTTATAGTGAAGTCCCATTATGAAAATGTGACCATAGTGGAAATGCGACCATAGCGGCCCTAAGTCTTAAGCACTTAAGCAATGACGGAAGGCCTGAAGACATATGATCGCATTAAAATAATGCGATGGTCGCATTACAATAACGCGACCTTTTTATCATCTACACTAAATACAACCTTCTTGCCATCTTACTTAAAAACTTCCGCAACTAAAATCTCTATTGATTGAACATATTCGATTCCTATATAAAAAAAATATATGTAAAGTGCGGAAACATTTCAAAATATAAATTCCAACATCACAAGTATTATTTAGAAATGATTCTTAAAATACAATAAAATATATTACAAAGGAACATTTGAAGAGGTGGCTTAATCTCTCGAAACAGTAAAAGTATTATTATTACAATTTCTCCTAATATGTCTACTCCTATGACAGTTGCTGCATCTTGGAGGAGAGTTGGGCGTTCGATAATCCATATCACAAGGTATCCTTGATATTCGCGGATGGCCAGGAACTTCATTCTTCACCATTTCTTCCACAGGTGCAAGCGTAAAAGTAGAAAGCCTCTAATATTGTTCATCTGCCATAGGAAAAAACTGACCCTCATATGTCAACTCGTAATTCCGGCTGGTATAGAATTCCAAAACAAATTCAATAGGGTTCCAACCTCTATGACGACATGCTGCAAACCCATGCGAACAAGGTATACCATATATGCTCCACTTTTGACAGTTGCATGATCTCTCAATCAAATTGACACTATAAACATTTAGACTTCTACCCCCTTGTTAGACAGACGATTTGATCCCATATATGCCGGCTTGTGCATTAAATTCAGTCACAACATGCCCTCTCGATTTGTCCTCAAAATAAAAATACAACTTCCACATTTCAGATGGCAAAGGGTATCTCAATGCCTCATCTCTATATTCATTGAAATACTTAACTAACTTATGAAATGTTGTTTCGACCAAAACTTTCAGCGGGAGAGATCTTGCTTTCTTCAGTACACTGTTCATGCATTCAGACAAATTAGTAGTCATTGAACCATATCTATGCCCTTCATCATATGACAAAGTCCATTTCTCTAGCATGATTGTTTTCCAAATGATATTTTCAATAAGAATCAAGCTTATTGCCCTAGAAGAATCAAAATGCTCAATCAAAGTAATATTCAATCAAAATAATATCGGCATCTCTAGCAAAAAAAATGAATCAAAATATTCAAAAATTGGCATCTCTAGCATCAAAATAATATTCAATAAGAATCAATCAATAAAGTGCCAGCATAATTACTTAGTAAATGCCCTAATAATATTCACTCAATCAAAATATCACAAGTTTAGGCTAAAAAGAACAAATAATTATACCATTCACTAATCACTTCCTATGGCGGATGAACAATATTAGAGGCCTTCTACTTTTACGCTTGCACCTGTGGAAGAGGAGAAGTAATGCGACCTACAGGATGGAAGTGATTAGTGAATGGTATAATTATTTGTTCTTTTTAGCCTAAACTTGTGATATTTTGATTGAGTGAATATTATTAGGGCATTTACTAAGCAATTATGCTGGCACTTTATTGATTGATTCTTATTGAATATTATTTTGATGCTAGAGATGCCAATTTTTGAATATTTTGATTCATTTTTTTTTGCTAGAGATGCCGATATTATTTTGATTGAATATTACTTTGATTGAGCATTTTGATTCTTCTAGGGCAATAAGCTTGATTCTTATTGAAAATATCATTTGGAAAACAATATTATTTGTTGAAGTTGTACTCCTTTTTGGACTTACCTTTTGTGTAGTTGTTATCCACGATTTTAAAGGGAGTTTGGATTAAATTTGTAGTACATATGGTACTTTTTAGATGTTGGAAAGTTCGAGAAAAAGTTAAATTCATCTTCTTGAATAAAAAGCTAGTCGAATTACTAATATCTTGAGTGTTGCAAAAAAGAATTCTCTAGTATATATCTAATGCTATAATTTGCTAGTGATTTTGATAGAAATCAAATGCATACTCATTTAACTCTGTTCCTTGAAGTTTTGGGATCATTTGAGTAGTGTGGAAATGTTCGAATGTATGTCCATTGGGTAGCTTGTATATATGGTCAATGTATTACATTAATTGTTTCAATTTACTCTAAATAGGTAGGATGGATCACATGCACGTGGATATCCACCACGGCCCTCTTATAGGTGGTTTATTATCTCTCCAGCCTAGTCATCGTTCTTCATTGGTATGGTCTGGCGATCAGCGTGCCTGTGAGACTCCATTGGTATTTAGACGATACAATTCTGCATTTTGGGAACACACTCCACTTTCAGGCAGAGTCATGGAGTTAGTGGATAGTGCTGGATTTGGGGGAGTTAGACGAGTTAGGCATATACAGGTAAATCATACCCTTATTACTGCATTAGTAGAGCGATGGCGGCAGGAGACTCATACATTTCATTTACCAGTAGGAGAGGCTGCTGTTACATTAGAGGATGTAGCACTTTTATGGGGCCTTAGAGTAGATGGGGATCCAGTCGTAGGAGCACCATTTTACTATTCAAAATCTGATTGGATTGATCTTTGTGATAGATTATTAGGTATTAGACCACGAGCAGAGCACATTCGGGGGAATAGGATTAGGAAGGCTCCTATTGAGGAGCACTTGCAGATTCCTCTGACAGATGATGCTACTGATGACGTTATACAGCAGTGTGCTCGTTGTCTTATATTCTTGTTGATCGGGGGGTTATTATTTTATGATAAATCTGGAAATTTATTGCACTTGAGATATTTGCCTATTATAAAGGATTTTGATGCCTGTGGCACCTTGAGTTGGGGTAGTGCAGTCTTAGCATACCTTTATAGATATTTGTGCCAGGCTGCTATTGGGTCCGCCCAGGAGATTTGTGGCCCAATGGTCTTACTTCAGGTAAGTTTGAATTTGGTCCATTCTTTATTTTAAAAATTCTTGATAACATATGTAATATTTCTAATACCTTTTTTGTAAATGTGATATAGCTATAGGCCTGGGAGCGTATTCGTGTTGTGCGACCGGAGCGGGGTAGACCCCGCAACGAGCTACCACTGTTTGCACCATACGGAGCCCGGTGGGACGTAGGTTTACACCTCTATCGCACGTCCACGCATGTTTTAGTGTCATATTGTTCCCAACTTGATGCTCTATCCGACGATGATGTGAATATACATGTTATGTATGCATACTTTATTTGTAACTCCATCTATATGTACGCAAACCTTATATGTATTATGTGTGTTGTAGTTTATTTGGCAGCCATATCAGCCGGACTTGGTGAGCGTCCTCCCCCCGCACTATTTGGACGGAGCCCATATTTGGAGGTCACGCACAGAGCTTATTAGTTGGGAGGTCGTCGAGCTATACTTTCCGGACCGAGTCATGCGTCAGTTTGGGATGCTGCAGCCTATACCGGTAGACTGTGATATACGGATTGACCTCCATGATATTGATAGACAGAGCAATCCTACACGAGATTATGCCATCTACCATGGGCCGTATATCTAGATGTGGGCGCATCGACTAGAGTACATACAGACTACTGAGTTAGGTGTCTCAGTTGATGGAGCGTACATGCAGTGGTATAGGGATCTTACCCGTCTTAGGGTCGGGAATCCCGTTTCTCGCGATGCATCGCAGTCGGGATATCAGCCTACCGGATCTAGTACAGTTGTATTGGTAAGTTCTTATAATTTAATAAGTTATAACATGTTGAAATATGTAACTAAATGTTATATGTTTTTTTGCAGGCCGATATCGTGCGACGTGCTATGATTGTGGCAGAGCGACATATTCATGATGCGGACGCAGTTTCCCGGAGGGGGTTTATAGAGATACGGGATATGTGTGCTCGGGGACTGACAGCGTGTCATCAACCACACGATAGATACCCTGGCCCAATCGAGTTGGAGGAGCCGACTATTGCGGTGAGTCAGTCGTACTGCGAGGCCCCGAGAGCCTTTGATGGTCGTACACATGCTGGGGTGAGGCGAGGAGGCAAAAGGTCCCAAGCACGACCACATCCTCCACAGGACCATCATCACCAGGATGCCGCTGCTGACCATTTTAACCAGGAGGCCGGGGATGGTTTGCCTCCCGAGTTTGGAGTGGATGAGCTACTAGGGGATAATTCTATGGTGATTCCGGTTCCGGACGACCAGGGTGCCACTACTGATGACCATGATCGTGTACACAGGATTCATTGCCTACTGGTGGGCTGGAGGAGCCTGTCACACGCATTGATGACTTGCCTGTTTGGCCATTTAGCGGGATTATCTATACTAGGCGCAGACGATGGATTCCAAACCCCCCCAGCAGGATGATTCGCAGCCCGCTCATTCTCCTCAACCGGATCCACAGCCCGCTCATTCTTCCCAGCCGGATCTAGCACGGCCCGCTCATTCTCCCCAGCATGATGATCTAAAGCCTGCCGGGAGACCCAGGAGGAAGATTAGGCCTCGGAGGCCATGTGTACTATCTCCACATTAGTGGTTCTTCACTTCTATAGATGTAGTGTAGATGGTTTTGTGATGTTTGTATTCTGTGTATTTGGATGGTTTTAGTGTTTGTACTGTGTGTCTTTGTATTGTGTGTTTTTGAAATATATGTGTTTGGATTGTTTTGGTGTTTCGGTTGTATGGAACTGTTTTGGTGTTTGGACGTTTTTGGTGTTTGATTGGTTCAGGTGTTTGGATTTTGATTGGATGGTTTTGGTGTTTGGATTTTAATTAGGAGTTTGGTTGTTGGTTTTGATTGGGAGTTTGGATGTTGGATTTTGATTGGGAGTTTGGATTTAGGAAATCTGTTTATGTTTTACAGGGAGTTTGGTTGTTGGTTTTCCTGCCACTTATAAAAAAAAGAAATCCACTAAAGTCCAAAATGCGACCTTAAGGTCGCATTTAGAAAATGCAACCTTGTCGCTATATCATCCCCCAAATCTGCAGTCATTTCACAGAAAGCTGCTATCTCCATTGCCGGCGCCTTCAATTTCTCAGTGGGCAATCTACGCGAATGTTGAATATGTTGCTGCCATTTTACTAATTTGAGTAAAAAGGTAACTTCATCCATCCACATACACTTATTTTCTTTGCATTTTTCCTCCAATGTGCTTCATCATTATTTTTTATTTTTAAATTGCTGTGAAATTTCATCCATCCACATCATTTTATTTGCACTTACACTGTTATATCATCTTGTAATTTCAGATTGTGCGGATTTGGTAATCATGAATGTTTTGGAACCACCTATTGTGCTATGCTTTTTTTGGGATTGTCAAATACAGCGTGATTATCGATGGTCAATATGGTTCGATGGAGCGATTAAAAAAACTTGCATTCTCCGATGTCAGATATCGTACTCAGAACTGGTAGACAAGGTTCGTACATATCTTGGATTGGGATGGCGAAATGTGACAATCAAGATTACACTGAGACATCCATTTCTTTATGGATCTGATCAACAGTATGTTGCAAATGAGTTAAGCGATGACGATGATATGGAGGTTTTATAGATGATGTTGCATGAATTTAAGTCCCAAAGTATCCAACTGCATGTGAGCTATTCCGAGGTGACTTCCCAATGCCCGAGTTATTTATGTGATGTATCCCCAGCAATAGGTTCATTCGTGGCAATGTTGAATCAAGTGGCGGGGTTAGGTACTTCGATTCAAGGGCAACACCATTCATTTTCTCAACTCCCTATTGGTATTAGATGGGACACCTTTAACTATATGCAACCTCAAGCAGTTTACCAACAAATGGGAAATACAAGAGCTGCCGTAAACACGTTTGGAACTAAACACATTAGTTCAACTGGTAGTAATATTGGGACAGTTAATGTTGAGCCCACAACTAGAGGCGATGCATGCAACCTGGTCAACCCAGAACATCTCTTGGGTTCTGCACGCAGTCCAGATCCTAGTACATATCAAGAGGAATGGGTACATCGTAACACCACCACTCCATCACATGGTAGAGTGTCTCGCCCACAAATGGTTATTGCTGCAGCAAATGTTAATTCAACGGTGCATACATCTGATGGTGAGGGTTTCACAGGCTCCGAGGGGCCAATGAATTGGAGTGATAGATATGATAGCGAAGAAGATGACATTCCGGCCAACAATCCAAGCATTCCCTTCGAAGATGATGGGCTGACGTGGCGGGACCTTCCAACACCACATGGGAACATACAAGATTTCCAATATTTGATGACACAGGGTCCGGTGCATGTGCTAATGAATCGCTTCGTAGACACTCTATTGATATCACGAGAAGTTAGTCCAACACTGATATCGATTTGCAACTAAACATGAGGTTTCAGAACAAGAAGGAGGCTATATATGCAGTGAGAAAGTGGTCTATTTAAGCAGGACGGGAATTTAGGGTCTTCGAGAGTAAGAAGGACTGTTGGTATACTAAGTATAAGCATGCAAGTGCTGGCAATCCTTGCTCTTGGCATATTCGTATTATACATAAGAAGACCCATGGACAATGACAGATAACAGTTTTGAATAAGGAACACACATGTGTCATTACAGTTGTAAATAATGTGCATAGAAACATGAATCTTCGGTTTATATCACGTAATGTGACATATTTGGTTTTAAATGACCCTGAATGCCATGTGAGCGATGTTATTGCTGAAGTTCAGAAACTATGGAGGACGGGTTGTTCTTATAAGAAAGCATGGGAAGCCCGAAAAGTAGCTATGGAACTTGTATACAGTGATTGGCCCTCCACTTGGATTGCACTACCAAAATACATGCTTGCCTTACAGGATTCTAATCCTGGGACCATTGTGAAATGGAGACATCATTGGACTAGTGTGGGTGATTTGAAAGCTTTTGGTTTCATTTTCTAGGCTTTCAAACCTTCAATTGTTAGCTTCAAATATTGTCGACCAGTGGTATCTATTGATGGAACCCTTTTAAGGGGACTTTATCGAGGCAAATTGTTGGTTGCGTTAACTTAGGATGCAAACAGTCACCTCTTCCCTCTTGCATTTGCCATCGTGGATGACGAGTCATTGGAGAGTTGGAGTCGGTTCTTAAAGCTACTACGTCAACATGTCATTATGGAAAGACATATATGTTTGATTTCAGATAGACATAAAGATATAATCAATGCTGTACGACATATGAATGAATGGCAAGAACCTTTAGCTGTCCTTCGATATTGCCTCGGGCACATTAAGGAAAATTTTCATGCTAAGTTTAAGGACACAAATTTGACAAATTTGATGTATGCTGTGGGTTTGGAGAGTAAAATGACCAAATGTCAAGCATACTTGGATGAAATTAGGATTCGAAAAGAAGATGCATTTAAATATTTGATGGACATAGGTTTAGAGAAATGGACTTTGTCATATGATGAAGGGCATAGATATGGTTCAATGACTACTAGTTTGTCTGAATACATGAACAGTGTATTGAAGAAAGAAAGATCTCTCCCGCTGAAAGTTTTGGTCGAAACAACATTTCATAAGTTAGTTAAGTATTTCAATGAACACAGAGATGAGACATCTAATTTGAGACACCCTTTGCCATCTAAAATGTAGAAGTTGTATTCTTATTTTGGGGACAAATCGAGAGGGCATGTTGTGACTGAATTTAATGCACAAGCCGGCATATATGGGATTGAATCGTCTGTCCAACAAGGGGGTAGAAGTCCAAATGTTTATAGTGTCAATTTGATGGAGAGATCATGCATCTACCAAAAGTAGAGCATATATGGTATACGTTGTTCGCATAGGTTTGCAGCATGTCGTCACAGAGGTTGGAACCCTATTGAATTTGTTTTGGAATTCTATACCGCCGAAATTACGAGTTGACATATGAGGGTCAGTTTTTCCCTATGGCAGATGAACAATATTGGAGGCCTTCTACTTTTACGCTTGCACCTGTGGAAGAAATGGTGAGAAATGAAGTTCCTGGCCGTCCGCGAACATCAAGGATACCTTGTGATATGGATTATCGAATGCCCAACTCTCCTTCAAGATGCAGCAACTGTTATAGGAATGGACATACTAGGAGAAATTGTAATAATAATACTTTTACTGTTTCGAGAGATGCCTACACTTCTTCAAATGTTCCTTTGTAATATATATTTATTGTATTTTAAGAATAATTTCTAAATAGTACTTGTGATGTTGGAATTTATATTTTGAAATGTTTCCGCACTTTACATATATATTTTTTTATATAGGAATCGAATATGTTCAGTCAATAAAGGTTTTAGTTGCGGAAGTTTTTAAGTAAAATGACAAGAAGGTTGTATTTAGTGTAGATGATAAAAAAAGGTCGCATTAAGATAATGCGACCATATGTCTTTAGGCCTTCCGTCATTGCTTAAGTGCTTAGGACTGAGGGCCGCTATGGTCTCATTATAAGGTCGCATTTTGGAAATGCGACCTCACTACAAATGGAATTCTTCACCACGCCGCCCCACTGTCGTAAATTCCACCAAAAAGAACCCCATTTAACGGAAATTCCGAAATAGACGTTGAAGAGAAGCTCGAAGGTCGAAATTCGAGACAGCATGAGAAGCCAAGGCACACGATATATTAGTAAGTATAAAAAGACAAAAATGCCCCTACAAAATATATCTTGTTATAATTATATTTTTTATATTTAAAATTCGATAATAGTATTTTTTAAATACTACTCTTATACTTAAAAATTTAACAATAGTAATTTTTTAAAATTTAAATCTTTTCAAATGTATATTTCTGTCAAGAATTTAACAAGACACTCCATAGTTAACCGTTTAAAATAATATGATTATAATATATTTATTATTATTAAAATAAATTAATAATCTCAACTTTTGTCTTCTCTAAATAATGAATGTTTCTTGGTGAGAATGAAAATTTTTTTTGTTTCTGTTTCTGTAGATCCCCCAAGAGTAATTTGATTATAATAAATTCCTTCTACTAATACTTTTTATTATAAACTTAATATTTAAATCATTTATAGAAATAGAGTAATTTTTTTTATTCTCACCAAAAAACGTTCATTTTTTTGAGAAAATAAATATTGAGATTACGAATTCACCCTTAATAATAATGAAGATATTGCAATCACATATTTTTAAATTATCAAATATATAGCATCCTGTTAAATTCTTTAAATTATTGACATAAGGTATATTTGAAAGTATTTAAATTTAAAAAGAGTAATATTGCTGCATTTTAAATATGAGGGGTATATTTGAAAGGATTTTAATTTAAGAAAGGTACTATTATTGAATTTTAAATGTGATGGGATATAATTATAAAAATATAAATTTTTTTTAAGGACTTTTTGACTTTAACCCTATTAGTAATAATGATAAGGGATGGGTTAAATTCACACCCCTCCAATCTAAATCTACATTCCTATTTATTTATGTCTATTAGTTAAACAAAAATTTCCTTTCCTATTCTTATTCACAATCAACTATATCATTAATTTTTTGTTTATAGATTAATTATGTTAATAACAAATAACTGATAGAAATTTAATCATTACTAATTATATTTTTTCTTTTGATGTATATCCCAATAATCCTTTTTTTTTTTGATGAAATCCTTTATTTTATTAATGTTTTAATCTATTATGTAAAGTACATAGTTTAAAAAAATAAATTAATAATTTTTTAATCAAATAAAACTCTAAATTATTATTATTATTATATACTTTTGCAAGTTTCTCAAAAGGAAAAATAAGTTTTCAGTGTATAATAAATATAATAATTTAGTTTTTGTACAAGTTATTATTTATTAATAATTTAATTCATATATAATTTTATGTACTATTTGTGTAATATTCCGTTTTGAACCACCATTAGTTCATGGGGAAAGTCATGCAGAGCCTAGCATCATATTTTATTTGATAAATTTGAGCCATTTTTATAAAGTTTATGTGATTTTATGAGTGTGATATTTATGGAGTAATTTATTTGGATATAGTTGTGGTAGAGTTTTGTTCTTATGGAGTAGAATTTAATGAAAGAAGAATGAAGAGAGTTGAATTGGATTTATAGGAATTTATTTGATGAATATTAACATAAGAGTTATTGTGGAATAATGGTTAGAGTTTGTGTGTATCCTTTGGTGACTTGAGTTCAAATCCGAATTCTTGCAAACCTTCTCCTTCTTATTTCTAATTAAACTTTTCCCCCCCTATTTTCTCTCCTCTTGGCCAAAATCCTTAGGGTAGTCGCCACTTTGTTTTGAGTTCAAATCCCAATTGTTGCAAACCTTCTCCTTCTTATTTCTAATTAAATTCTTTTACCCCTAGTTTCTCTCCTCTTGGCCGAAATCCCTAGGGTAGCTGCCACTTTATTTTCCCAATCTCTAAAATATAGGAATGTGATTTATTTTGAGTTTTGTTAAAAAGG
This sequence comes from Voacanga thouarsii, assembly GCA_026120185.1. Lineage (NCBI taxonomy): Eukaryota > Viridiplantae > Streptophyta > Magnoliopsida > Gentianales > Apocynaceae > Voacanga > Voacanga thouarsii. The sequence continues at coordinate 340,738 of JANUWF010002210.1, read as the reverse complement.
AATTAAAGTAAATCAAATCCCTATTATTCTTTAGTTAATGTTTTATTCTAATCTTTTAGGAAGTTAAATATTTCAACATCTAGAATTTTCTTAAGATCTTATTCTATGGATTTATTATGGAAGTAAAAATATAGAAGCATTTATTTTGGAAACTATATTATAGCTACTATTTTTAAAAGAAGGAAAGTTTCTCCAAAGTTGATTTTCCCTAAAGAGTTTTATTTGGAAATAAAAAGATATTGTCCAATCTTTAATGGAAATAAATATTTTCTCCAAGTTTTGTTTCCTTTCGAAAAACTAGTATTTAAGGAAAAAGAAAATTCAGTTTTATTCCATAAAACTAGATTTTATCACCAAATATAATTATTCCTTAATTAATTATTTTTGCCTAAAATAAATTAGGACATTAACTAAATTATTTCTTAGACTAATATTCCATTTTTATTACTTGAATTTTCTGGAGAAATACCAACCCTAGCCACCACCCTTGATGGATTTAATTCCATTCAAATTCCCTAATTATATGAGAAACTTACCTTAAGTAGTTTTAATCAATCAAAACCCTTTTAGCTAATTAACCAACCAGATTTTTCCTCAATCCTTTACCCTAGTTTCGGCCACCCTAGCACACACACAAGCTCACAAAAATCCCAGCTCCATTGCTCTCAAAATTCTCTCTTGTTTAGCCAAAACCAAAACACAAAAGACCTCATTTTTCTTTCTTCTCTTTTCGCGCAAGGCTTGACTGAAATTCAGCCTTTCTTTGCCTCCTTTTCTCTCCATATTTTGGCCATCTTGGCAACCAGAAATCAGCCATAAAACCCTCCCAAAAAACTGCTCAAAATCAGCTACATCAAGAAAGGCCAAAAGCTATATTTTTTTTCTTGTTGTGATCAAGAGTCCAAAGTAAGGTGCAACTCTTCTGAACACTAAAATATCCAACCCTAACATATTTCCTTCATCAACCAGCCCTCAAAAAACCCCTAAACACTCCTTAAATCTGAAAAATTTCAGCCGCCATTAGAGTCTAAGGAATTCGTCCATTACAACCTCCAATCCTCTCCAAAAGTGAAAACTAAACCTAAGGTGAGTAACTCTTCAGCCCCTACCAACTTTTATTCAATTAACCTACTTCTTTCCTTCTAAGTCTTGGCCATCAAGGAGCTGATTCTTGTCCCCTATTATTGGAGATTTTTGAACCAAGGTCCAAGAGCCACCAAATAACTCTTCCTTCCAAAGTAAATTCAACCAAGCACCAATGGCACCACCTTTGCTCTTGTTGTACCGTCAAATAGGTAATTGAGGCTTAACTCCTCTAATTTAGATACAGTTGACTTTATAGTAGTGCTATTACGCATGAAGTCTTGCATGAAAAGCATGAATAGATAGAATTGATGAGGTTTGATAGTGCAATATTGTGAACTAAGCATATATGGAGTAAAGCATAATTAAATAATGCTATGATGACCTAGATCTATTGCATGGTGACTAAAGATGAGATCTTTAGAAGCAAATATGTTCATTATATGAGATTTTTGGTAGATGAATATTCAAAGTCATGGCATAAATGAATTGATTTGATTTTAAGCATGCAAAATGATGAGATACATGATCATGGGAAGCTATAGCGATGATTTAATGAATTAGTCTATCTAGATGCCATGGATGAATTAGAAGATTAGTATGGTCATAGGAATTCATGATGCATGATGATAGTGGAATAACAATTGAATCCTAATTATAGAATCAATGATTTTAGATAAGAAAGAAAGTGAAAGAAAGGGCAAGCATTGCTGTGGTTGATTATTGAGTATATTCAAATAAGTCCCTGCATAACTGTTTTGCTAAATATTATATGTTTGCAAGTTTTTTGTACAATGATATTGAAATTGTATCAATATGATGATTAACATGATGATTGAAATGATGGTTGAATATGATGAATTGTTATTGTGGTATTTTGATACTTGGATTGAGAATGTGGATATTTTATTCTCTAAATGATTTTGTCAAATCTCAACTTTTAACTGAAAATGATTTCATTTTTCTTATCACTAAAACGTTTTGACAAGCTTGATGTGAAAACTACGTTTTGTAAAGACAAGGTAATCAATGACTGCGAAAGCAAGGAAAATGATTTTGCACATAAATGGTGAGCGTGGAGTACTCAGTGGGGGTAGGCTAGTGGTACTAGTTTTGGAGAGTTAGAGTGAGTCTTCTAGTAGGAGGCCACCTCCAGAAGATGAGCTCAGCTTAAAGAGGCAATAGTACCATTTAGTCAGGCCGGTCTAAATTAGCAAGTTGGTCCATGTGGATTTTATTTTTTCGGGTTAGACAACCGTTGTGTTGGGTATATAGATAGAGGAGTAACTCATCCTAATGGGCAGATCACCCACTGCCCAATGTTGAACGGTTACATTGGGATGCTATCACGATGGTAATCATGATAGGACTTTGATATTATTATTGAACCATTGCTAATTCCTACTTTATAAATCAATGGTAATGATGAGTGGTTGATTTATTGAGAACTATTTCGAATATGATAAGCATTGCTCCCCTCCATAACTGTTTATTGATGAAAATTGACTTACAAACATATTTTGTGATTTTGATAATCCTGCATGCACGAAATGTGTAAATGGGACATCCACACACATGGGACTTATTAAGATGTCAATCTCACACCATTCTTATATCATATTTTCAAGGGAATGCTTTTATTGAGTAGGTTGAAGGAATAAGAGATGATCGTTCAAATTATTTTATTTTGCTTTGTATTTCTTTTAAGAGACGATTGTTAGTTTTTAAATTTTAGACTCATATAAGTTTTTATTTCAGATGTAATAAGATTATCGTTTTTAGTTTATTCAGTCATTTTTCTTTTGTACCTCATCATAAAGACCCTTAATCCATTGGACGGAGCGACATCCCCGCCCTATTTGGGTACTTATAATATTTTTATACTTAATTATTTTTCTATCATTATAATCCCTAATAAAATTATAACCTATCAAGTAGTCTCCAACTCTTTTTTTGGTATAAACAATGACCAGAGAAAGTTACCTCCATTACACGTGATTTATTTTTTTTAAGGACAAAATAAATATATCAATTGATTCTCTCCAAAATCAAAACATCTTAACCTACTATTGTTAATAGTATGCAATAGGGGTAACATTTTCTAATTGAAATTTATACCAAAAAAGAGAGTTAGGAATTATTTGGTAGGTTATAATTTCATTGGGACCATAATAGTAGAAGACTTATTAAGAACAAAAATATTATAGGCCTTAAATTTTAAGAACCAAATTGACTAATTTTTTAAATTTTAAAAAATATTTTTTTTAATAATTAAAATCTACAAATAAAATATTACATTCTTTTTTAATCTCATATTAACTTTAGATTTTTTAAATTTTTTTATTCAATTCAAGTAAATTCTCTTTAAAATAAGTATAATCCAAGTACACTTTTAGTCTACAATAAAAATAGAATAAAATTAAGGAAGAAATTTGATTTGGTGAAACATTAAGGATGAAAAAGGATAATTGCCCATCTTCATATAAAGAAAGGTAATTGTTAGGGGTGTTCACTATATGGTTCGAATCAAAATTTTGAATTGTACCAAACCGTATTTTAAAATTTGGTTTGGTTTTTCAATTTTTGGTACAACACGATACGGTTTTGCTAGAGAGAAAAAATTACAGTTCCGTATGCGGTTCTTTTTTTTCAAAATTGTACCCAACAGAAAAATCGTAATTTAATTTATTAATTTATAAATTTAAAATTATACATTTTATGTTAGTATTATATTGTATTTCCAATTTCCAAACAAAAGTTAGTGCTTAGTGTAGAGTGCTTATCAGTCCAAGTTGTCCAACAACGTCCACTTTGAACTAAAGTATCAAGTATGAACAAAAAGTCAAAAACATTAGCCACACATCAAATCTCTCACTCGTCTATCATCAGTTATCACTTCTCTGTTCTCTTTGGACTCTAGTTCTCTTCTTCACTCTTCGGTTCTTTCTTTTCTATTCTCTGCACCGATGCACGCTGTAGAATCTTTCTCTTGCTCCTCTTCACTATACAATCTTTCTATTGGGAAAGGTGTAGAAAAATGTTTGCTTGAATGGGGGATTTATAAAGTTTTTACAGTCACTGTTGATAATGCAAGTTCAAATGATGTTGCAATTGTATACTTAAAGAAAAGATTTTCTAATTGGGGTACTAGTTTGCTTGGAGGCAAATATCTTCACATGAGGTGCATAGCTAGATCACATTATAAATCTTGTTATGTCTGATGGTTTGAAAGAAATTGTGCCTTCGATTAATCGTGAACGGACAGCTGTTAGGTACATAAGGCAATCTCTAAGTAGGTTGAAAAGATTCAAAGAATGTGTTGAGATTGAAAAGATAGAAAGCAAAAGGTTATTGTGTTTAGATGTAACTACTAGGTGGAATTCAACCCACTTGATGTTGGATACAACTTTGTCACTTGTAAAAGATTTTGAGAAATTTGAAGATCTTGATCCACATTATAAATATGAATTCATATTTGAGAATGATGGGCTGCCTTTTGAGAATGATTGGGCTGAAATTGCACGTTTTGTGAAGTTTTTAGAGCATTTTTATGAACTTACATTGCGGGTCTCAGGCTCATTATATGTCATTTTGAATAAGATTCTTCATGAACTCAGTGATGTTGTTGAATTGTTTAATGAATGGGAAGAAAATGGTGATGTTGAGCTAAAAGCTATGTCAAGAAGAATGAAGCAAAAATATAACAAGTATTGGGGAAATATAGAAAATGTGAATCTTGTGATGTTATATGTTGAGTGGGTGAATAAGAATGTGTTTAGATAGCGATGATCTTGTAGACAATGTGAAAAGGGGCTTTATGCATTATTTGATGAGTATAAGAAGCTAAATAGTCCTCAAGCATCTTACTCCTCTTCTTCACATTCATCATCTTCAATTTCATCCATGACTCAAGCATGTTCACAAGATTCTAGTGCAACTTCAGGGTCATCAAAAAGGAAAAAATATGATTTGTTTCTTAGTTAGGTTGGAGCGGTTGATAACAAAAATGAATTAGATAAATATATTGGAGAAGAAAGAGAGGAAGATGATGATGGATTTGATATCTTGAAGTGGTGGAAGTTGAATGCCCCTAGGTTCCCTATTCTTGCTTCATTGGCGATATCTTGGTTGTCCCTGTTTCTATTGTTTCTTCAGAATCAACCTTTAGCATGGGAGGTCGTGTTCTTGATACTTTTAGGAGTGCTTTGACTCCTAGGATGGTGCAATGCCTTATGTGTGCCAAGGATTGGTTGCACAATGAACCATATGTTAGCATTGAAGAAGATGTTCATAATTTTAAAATAATGGATGAAGGTAATATAATTTTTTATATATGTTGTACCAATTCATTTGTTTCTTCTATTAGTAAATGTTAGTTTTTCCAAATTATTATTTGACTTTACCTTTGGTTTATGGTTTTCATATTTTGGGAAATATGCTCATGAGTCAAGCATCTTAGATATTTGAAGATTAAAAAGAAAGGTAAATTGATCTAATTTTGTTTGGTTCGTGGTTCTCTTAATTTGTTAATTCATCTAATCTTATCCTTTAGCTCTATGTTGCTTTTGATTCCATGGCTAGATGACAGGTTGAAGTAGAATATTAAAATGATTATGGAGAAGAATGCAAACTTGACAAATGAAAATGGATTAAAGATTCCGCCCTTTTGTTTATTCCTTTTAAGAATTATATAAGAAGATACTTACACATTATGTAATATTGTAATTCAATAATTCTATTTTTATTTTGTTTTGGAATTGGAAATGGAGGAACACTCGACTTAATGTTAAGTTTTGAACTTTTGGTCAAGTGTTAGACAATTGGACTTATGTTGTTTTGAATGCTTAATGGTTGTTAATAATTATCCTACTTAGTAATTTCTATTTTCTAAATATTTGTTCAAAATTTTCTTTTATTTTAAAAATTTTCCATTTTTTGATTAAAAAAAAACATTTTTACGGTACCGAATTGTAAAAAATAGAGTTCAGTAATTACGATTTTTTAATAAATTCAATACAATACAGTTTCTGTGAAAAAATAAAAACAGAACAAAATCGTATTTCTAAACCCTATACCGTATGCACACTTCTAGTAATTGTTTGCGTATTTGGAAAATTATTGTAAATGCGGTGCTTCATTGAAATTTGATGCATTAAATATAAAATTGGTGAAACTTTTATTGTGCTTGTGAAGTTTATAATGCAATTCCTGAACTATAAATTATGTAAATGTTTTGTGCATATAATATATTTATTATTTATATTTAAAAACTAAAATAAACACAATGTAAAAACAAATTATATTATACTAAGTTAACAAAAGTCTTCTAACCAACAATATAAATGAAAATAAGTATATCCCGAAGCATTTAACTAATTAATAAGAATTCTTAACATAATCATATTAAATTAAGTCTAGTTATATTGCCAAAGCAATTCTCCTCTTTTCAGAGCCAACACTCTTTAATTGTCAATTCTACCCTTATAAAAAAAAAGAAAAAATCTCATAAATATTAATATCTTACTTTATTAATAGAAAGAAAATCTACTAAATAATGACCTCCTATTTTATTAAAAACATAGTATTTACAGGCCATATTTAGACTTAATTTTTATTTCCTACCCCTCAATACATATGACTATTTTTCTCTCTCGTCTCCTCCCATCACTCCACCTGGCCACTATCTTCCTTTTTCCCCTCTGCTCCTTTCTTTTCTATTTTTCTCCTTCTATTTCTTAGTTCTAATATTGAATAACTTTTCCCTCTTTAATTGAAGCATCAAATTTTGATAGGATAATGAAGACCAAATCATTAGGAGCTCCAACGCAACACTATCGCCGGGGAAGAGATGGAGGAACCTAGAGTAGAGACCACAAAAATGCATCCCTCATAAAAAGTCTCAGCATATCAAGAAATAATGATTTCTCTCTTCTTCTTTTTCTTTCAACACAATCATATCCATGGTTGAGTAATTGAAGCTCCAACAATATGTGGGCTATGGTGATATATGAGATGTTTGACAAAAGTAGGATTTGATTTTTGACTTTTACGGTAAATTCTATATCTCTGCTGCTTTGTTTTTTATCTTATTTCTACTTATATACCTCAAATTTGATCTACCTTTCCCTTTCTTTTCACTTTTTTGAATCCAACAAATTAAGAAGTGTTATAAAATTTTGGTAGTGTCAGAATAAAATCTACACACAATAAATCTTTGACTATTATTTGCACAATAATTTCTTCAAACTTCTCTCTTTCTTTTCTCTTACAATTTTCTCTTTCTTTTCTCTCACAATTTTCTCCAACAATTCTCTCACAATTTGGTATATATCAAGCTTGGGGAAGAGCTCTATTTATAGAGCTCTATTAGTGGAGTTAATCATCTATATCCACTAATTCCACTAATATGTATTAGTGGTGTTAATAGTGGACATCCATATACATTTGTCCACTAATGGAATTAGTGGATTCACAATTAATCCACTAATGTATTCGCAACACTCCCCCTTAGATGTCCATTATATAAAGAATATATCTCGTTAAAACCTTACCAGATAGAAACTCAATGGGAAAAAAAATCTGGTGAAGGAAAAATAGTACACTATTCTATATGTCTGCTTATTACTCCCCTTGATGAGATGATCCCTTTAAATTTTTGAACCGACGCATACCGATTTTATATTTCAACTTCTCAAATGTTACAGTCGGTAAAGTCTTCGTGAAAATATTTGCTAGATTGTCACATGAACGAATTTGTAGCACATCAATTTCATCTTTCTTCTGGAGTTCATGAGTAAAGAAGAATTTTGGTGAAATATGTTTTGTCCGATCTCCTTTAATATATCCTCCTTGTAATTAAGCTATACAAGCTGCATTATCTTCATAAAGAGGAGTTGGAATATCTCTTCTAGATGATAATCCACAACTTTCTCGGATATACTGAATCACTGATCTGAACCATACACATTCTTGACTTCCTTCATGAATGGCTATAATTTTAGCATGATTTGAAGAAGTAGCTACTATAGATTGTTTTATAGAACACCATGATATAGCAATATTTCCACATATAAATAGATAGCCCATTTGAAAACGTGCTTTTTGTGGATCAAATAAATATCCAACATCTGCATAACCTATCAATGTTGGGCTGATTTTATTTAAATAAAATAATTTGAGATCGATTGTACCTTGGAGATATTGAAGGACTTATTTAATTCCATTCCAATGTCATCGTGTTGGTGAAGAACTAAATCTTGCTAATAAATTGATAGCAAATGCAATATCATGTCGTGTATTATTAGCAAGATATATCAATGCACCAATTGCACTATGATATGGTACTTCAGGACCAAGAAGTTCTTCATCATCTTCTTGAGGTCAGAAAGGATCTTTAGTCACATCTAATGATCGGACGATCATTAGAATACTCAATGAATATGCTTTGTCCATGTAAAATCTTTATGTTGATTGATGAATAAATGTTCCATTTTTCATATGTTCAATTTTTAAATCAAGGCAAAATTTAGTTTTACCAAAACCCTTGATTTCGAATTCTCATTTTAAATAATCAATTGTTTCTTGGAGCTCTTCTGGAGTTTCAATAAGATTAATATCATCAACATATATAGCTTATATCACAAATTTAGAACCAAATTTCTTAATAAAAACACATGGACATACCTGGTCATTTTTAAATCCCGCTTTCAATAAACATTCACTAAAAAGATTAAATCATATGCACCCAGATTGTTTCAGGCCATATAATGATTTCTGCAACTTGATGGAGTAATTTTCACGAGGATAATGTTTATATGCTTCGAGCATGCGAAATTTTTCAGAGATTTTCATGTAAACATCATTTTCTAAATTTTCATACAAGTAAGTAGTGACAACATCTAATAGGCGTATATCTATCTTTTCATGTATTGCCAAACTGATAAGATATCGAAGTGTAATAGCATCAACAATAGGAGAAAAAGTTTCATCATAATCAATACTTGATCTTTGTGAAAAACCTTGGGCTACTAACCATGCTTTATATCGTACGATTTCATTATTTTCATTGCGCTTTCGCACAAATATCCATTTGTAAGCAACAGGTTTTACACCTTCCAGTGTTCGGATTGCAGGTCTGAAGACTTCATATTTTGTAAGTACATTTAACTCCGATTGAATCACATCTTTCCATTATAGCCAATCTTTTGTATGCCGACATTTATCAACTGATATTAGTTCAGGATCATCATTATCATTTGTAACATCAAGCGATATATTGTATGCAAACATATTATCAATAATTGTTTCTATCCGATTCTAACTTCTACCGGAAGTGGTATAATTGATAGAAATTTCAGTGTTACTTTCATCAATTTCTGGTTCTTTTATTTTGTCATCAGTTCTCTCTTAGTCTTTATCATTCTTTTCTTTAATATGATCATCTAGATCATTTAATCCTCTTTTCTTTCGAAGATTTTTATCTTTAGAACCAAGAGGTCAGCCATGCTTCTTGCGTGCTTTTGACTCAGTAGTTGTAGGTATAATCTTTTGTTTTGCTAGGACTTCAATTCGAATAGAAGCATTTATAGTTGGAATATGAGATTTGTTATTTTTCTAGAGTTAACAAAAGCGTCTGGCATTTGATTTGCAATACTTTGCAAATGAATTATCCTTTCACGTTCACACGCGCTTGTGCGCGGATCAAGATAATTTAATGATGTTTTCCAAGCAAGATCTTTCTTATGCTGTTTATGTTCTCCCCCTAATTTAGGAAATAACGATTCATCAAAATTACAATCATCAAATCTTACTGTGAATATATCTCCTATCAGGGGTTTAACATATCTGATAATAGAAGGAGAATCATATCCAATGTATATCCCTTTTCTTCTTTGATGACCCATCTTTTTACGTTGGTTTGGTGCAATTGGAACATATACAGCACACTAAAAAATTCTTAAATGAATAATACTTAGTTCTAAACTAAAAGTTAATTACAAAGGAGAGAATTTATGATAACTAATTGGCATTATACGTACAAGTACTGCAACATGTAAAATAGTATGTCTCCAGGCACTTGTTGGGAGATTTATTTTCATTAATAATGGTCTAGTAATTAATTGTAATCTTTTAATAAAAGATTCAGCAAAACCATTTTGTGTATGAACATTAGCTACATGATGTTCAACATTAATCCCAATTGACATGCAATATGTATCAAAAGCATGGATGAAAATTCACAACATTATCCAAATGGATATTTTTAATTTGATGGTCAGGAAATTATACTCGTAATTTAATTTTTGAGCAAGAAATATTGCAAATGCCAGGTTGTGAGTAGATAATAAATACACATGTGATATCAGGATGATGCATCAATTAAGGCCATAAAATATCTGAATGGTCTACATGGTGGATGAATAGGTCCAAAATGTCTCTGTGAATCCGTTCAAGAAATATAGGACTTTTAGCTCCTACTTTTATTGGTGATGGTCTAATAATTAATTTTCTTAGGGAACATGCAGCACATGAGAATTTTTCTGATGTCAATATTTTTTTATTTTTTAATAGATGACATGTGTATTCTCAATTATTCTTCTCATCATAGTAGATCTCGGATGACCCAATTGGTCATGCCAAATGCTAAAAGTAGTTGGATTACTAAACTTCTGGTTTACTAGATGATGAATTTTAATTGTACATATTTTTACAAAATATAGGCTAGTAGAAAAAGATGGTAGTTTTTTTAATATAGATTTCTTACCCAAATTAATTTGAGTAATATAAAGATGCTCAATGCCATTTTTCTCAGTTGTTTCAACATGATACCCATTTCTACGAATATCTTTAAAACTCAATAAATTTCGTTTAGATTTTGAGAAAAATAGTGCCTTATCAATATTAATTGTTGTTCCTTCAAGCAACAATATACTAACTCTTTCGGAGCCTTCAATCAAATTTGTACTACCGTTTATAGTATTTAATAATACATACATCATCTTTAAAAACAACCATCTAAACAAAAATATATATATGCAAACGTAAATATTATTAGAATATAATGAAAATTTACAAAAATATTAGGGTGAAGCATTAGTTCTTCTTAACACTACCATCACCAATTAAATGGTCTATCATACTGTCTGGGTGTTCAAAAAAATCAGATACATCCATATGGGTAATATTGATATATTAAGATCTTCTGGATCAATATCATTGTTGTCAGCATCATTAACTGGATGTTGAGAAAAATTTGCTTCAATATTTTTATTTTTATTTCCCAGTGAAGCTTGATATAATTCCACTAAATGCTTGGCCATATGACAGTTACGTGACCAATGGCCTTTTATGCCACATCTATAACACTTATTCTCATAATTTTCTTGAATTTCTTTTTCTTTTCCCTTATTATCTTTTCTTTCCCACTTCAAGTGGTCTGTATTTCTCACAACTTGATTATAACTATAATAAGGGAAATATCGAGCGTGTCCACAACCATAACCATGACCACGGCCATGACTACAACTACAACTATGGCTTCTGCTGGAGCCAACAACATTCATTTTTGGGAGTGCTGTTGAGCCAGTTGGTTTGGCTTCATCACTTTTTAATAATAATAATTCATTATTTTTCTCTGCAAAGAGGAGAGCAGTAATTAAATCAGTAAATATTGTATACTATTTTTCTCGATATTGTTGCTATAAGATAATATTCGATGTATGAAAGATGGAGAATGTCTTCTCCAGTATACTTCATCAGTAACTTTTTCTCCACATAATTTTAACTGAGGTGTAATTTATATATGGCGGATTCATTCACGGTTTTAAAATCTTGCAACCTCAGGTGCAACCATTTATACTGTGCAGTTGGTAGTACAACCATTTTCAAGTGGTCAAATCTTTCTTTTAAATTTATTTACAGGACATATGGATCTTTTTTGATAAGATATTTCATTTTCAATTTTTCGTCAAGATGACGACAAATGAAAATCAAAGCTTTGGCCTTTTATTGTGCAGATGCACTATTTTTTTTTATTTTAATAGTTTTGACTAAGGTTTTTAGCATTTAGATGCATTTTTGCATCGAGAACCCATGATCTATAATTTTTCTAGAAATGTCAAGGTCTACAAATTCAAGTTTAGTAAGGTTAGCCATAGGGATCAATAAATGCGTACCTTTAGTCTTCTGACTTTTGTAACAGCAAAAACTCGTACTTTGGTCTTCTAGATTTGGAAACGGCGGAGACTTGTGCTAATAACGTGTTATAAAATTTTGGTAGTGTCAGAATAAAATCTACACACAATAAATCTTTGACTATTATTTGCACAATAATTTCTTTAAACTTCTCTTTTTCTTTTCTCTCATAAATTTCTTCAACAATTCTCTCATAATTTGGTATATATCAATCTTGGGGAAGCGCTCTAATTATAGAGCTCTATTAGTGGAGTTAATCATCTATATCCACTAATTCCACTAATATATATTAGTGGTGTTAATAGTGGACATCCATATGCATTTGTCCACTAATGGAATTAGTGGATTCACAACTAATCAATGTATTCACAACAAGAAGAGCATAATAATCCCTATGGAGGGCAAGAAGTGTAAATTCATTTAGTGGGTCTTAAAACTTGCGCCTACAATTGCAAAAGGAAAGAAGTTGATTTATATATTTTTTTAGTAGTTATTATGATTACAAGGATAAAATTGTCAATTAAAAGAAATATGCTCGATAATGGGTCTGACCATATCACAAACTTTAAATAAAATATCTAGCAAACTATATAATGAGAATCCCATTAAACAAATACAAAACAAGACATATGATATATTACTTTGAACAAGGCACGCGTGAGCTAGCACTTGAATATGCTAAACATTCTTCAATCATCTAAATTCACTTACCTAAATTTCATTAATTTGAGTTGCCTTTTTGAAAAAGGAATACCCTTTCACCCAAGCCCTCTCTTCTTCTCTCCATTCAATCATAGTTCCAAGCACCCGAAATAAGCTAAAAGAAAATAACTGGAAAAACAACAGATAAATTGGAAAATGAGGAGTGTAAAGAGAAATCGAGAACAGACATAAAGTGGCCATGAAACTGAAAGTATGAAAGGATTTGGAAAAATAGGTTGGGCAAGAAACGATTATTTGGATAAAGTTAGTGAGATAAAAATTTTGATTATAAATATATTAATTATTTAAATGAAAATAAGTTTTTAATTATTAATAATCAACAACGAAATTAGAACATAAGGTTAGGAAATAAATTATATAAAAAGATATATTAAACGATAATATTATAATTGTAAAAAAATTTTAAGAAGTAAAAGATAAAATTCAAATAAAAACTTTCAAAATTTTTTAATTTCATTAAACCATAAGTTTTCAATTTTTTTGGGGCGAAGGAGGTACCCAATCCCTTGTAATATAACACACACACACACACACACACACACACACACACACACACACACACACACACACATACACATATTTATAAAGATGCATTATATATACATATAAAATTAAATTTTTAATTGCAAAATTCTTCAAATTGATATCAAATCAACTAAAAAAAAACAATAGATTCACTTTGATTTAATTTAATTTGATTTAATTTGAATGGTTTGAATTTTTAGAACACCCCTAAAAATTAGGATAATTATTCAGGAACTAATCTGATAGGAATTGCCCTAAGCACGAAGGCCACTCAAAAGAAGACAAAGAGAAGTCCAAGCCACAGCTCATGGTACCTTAGGTGAGATCTATTTTTAAGAGGTTTCAACAGGAGTTTAAGGCCAACCAAGCCAACAAACCAAGGACCAAGAGAATAATAAAGGAGTGGATAATGAAAAGAAGGCCAAAAGGAGTACAAAGAAGGCAATAATCCTTGTGGAAGGTCAAGCAAACAAATGAACAAGGATTCAAGAGCAAACAGGCAAATGAAGGAATGTGACCTAAGAGAGCTTCAAAAGGAAACAATCTTGGCTTCAAAACTATTTAGAAGATCAAGGGAATGCATGGAAAAGGAATGGAAGGAATGGAGGTCCAATTAGTAGGGATTGGAGTGCCCAGAGCTAACCTAGCACTAACCCAGATCGACCGACCAGGTGCCAATTGTAATTTGTAAAATTTCTCAATTTTTGGCGCATGTATTGTTCCAATAGATTGGACCCGGTGCTGGCCCTAAAGACTAATCCGATGCCGGCTGAGGACTAGCTGAGTCCCAATTTTTGTTCTGACTTTTTGTGAACGGGTACTGTTTCTCCAGATTAGACCCGGCACCACCCCCAGGAGATGTACCCGGTGCCTGCTCTGTTCTGGAACCCAAACCCCTGACGTTTTACAGCTATTTTGGGGTTATTTTTTAATATTTAAAAGTATTTAGTTTAGGAACAGAACATCCTTCTATGATGCTTTTTGTATTAGGTTATGTTGGGGGACTATAAATACCCTCTTATAATATTGTAAACCAAGAACATTTGGAGGCATATGGAATAGTGAGAGTTCAAGAACTCTTCGAGAGCTTTGGAGAGGGTGATCCTCTTGGGTGATGCCCATTAAACATCAAGACTAAATCAAAGGAATTACTCTCACCTTTGATCTTATTTCTAAATCTTAAAGGATAATTTAAACTTCATCTCTATTCTAAGTGCTAGATTGCCTAGTGTGTTTGATAGGATTGAATTAGGTGCCTTCAAATTCCTATCCTTGGTGTTCTAATCTATAGTTAGATTAGGGTGTTAAGGTATCTTTTAAGTAGGCCAGATTCACATTATCATACGAGTGTTAATTGCTTTGCATTTTAGTGTTCTTGTGTGTGGGTTTGGTAGGTTTCTTATTCTTAAGTTTAATCCACAAGAATTGGTGCTTCCCAAGATAATACCAAAGTGGTATCAGAGCTTGCATTGTGTTAATTCTAATCAACCAACTTTCTTTGGTTTAAGGTACAATCTTCTTCAAGATCTATTTATTTTTAAATTTTCGTCACTTTTTCTATTGCTGTTTTTGGAAGTCAAAAACTTGAATTTGTGTCATGGAAATGTTGTTAATTTGATCCTATATGGTATATTTATGTTTGAGGAGTCATTTGGTGTAACAATTTGTTGATTTGGGGCCAAAACCAAGTTGAAATTTGCTATGCAACATTGAGCTACGAGATTACATATAATGTGTTTGATATATTGTCTCAATGAATTGTAAGTGCTCATACTTGGCTACCAAAGCTTCCATTCATGAAGTATGATGAATAATTCAGTTAGTAAAGAGAATTTCAGTGATTGTTAATTGCTAAAAGTGTGATTGAGGTTGTGATAGCATCACTAAGTGTAACAACTCTTTGAAATCCATGCATCTTCTTTATTGCACACAAGTGTTTGATAAATTGCCTTTAAGACACCTTTTTGTCTTATCCCTTGGAATTTAGTTGATTTGATTAGTAGAACTAAATCTTTTGAAGTGGAAAAGAGTTGGGAAGAACTTGAGTGTGGAATTGAGAGTTTGAAAAAGGCAAGAGGGAGAGCACATTTTGATAAAAGTCAAGAAGAGTGCAAATACGAGTGAAGAGTGACCACTAAAAATTGAGTGCAAACACATGAGGGAGTTGTAATAACCCTCACTTTTGAACTTTAATCGTTACTACTATATATAGAACAAGAACTTATATAAGTAACCAGAACAAGAATGATCAGTATAATGAGTTGAACGTTTTGGTATGATGAACATGTTTAAGGGCATTATTGGAGTTTTAAAATTATGGGGACTTAAATGGAATTTTTGAATTTTTTCTACCCGTATCCTAAATCTTTAGATTGTGATTACTTCTAGTAGAATGAGAATTTAAGGGTATATTAAGAACAAAAATTGATCAGTGTAATGAGACAGTATTTTGGTATAAATTAAACTATCGGAGGTATCATGAGCATTTTTGTAATTTTGACTGCAATCGGTATTTTGATCGTAAATTTCACAAGATTGAGAACGAATTAAATATTTTGAATGTTACCGTTGAATTCAGTAGAATTTATAGAATTTATTGGTGGAATAAAATATTTTTTCAATACAGACTTGAATTTTTGTTATTTCTGAGAAAAATTCTAAAATGCGGTCGAAATTGAAACAAGTGGCCGAATATGATTGGTGGATGGAAACAAGTGTCAAATCACCATTAGAGGAGTGAAATATTTATGGGATTATATAATTAGAAAAGCTTATTAAAGAAGCTTAAGAAATAATAAGGAAAATGGTGGAAAATTGAGAAAATGACATATGTAAAGTTAGCCACAATGTGTGACCAATTTGGTCACAATTTTGACCAGCAAATGGCGGTGTAGATGATGTGAAAACAGCCAAATTTCATGCAGCTATAAGGGAGGAAAGAAAGAGAGAAGAAAAAAAGAGAGAAAATAAGAGAACAAGTTTAGAGAAATTAAAGAAAATTAGAAGAGAGAGAGAGAGAGAGAGAGAGAGAGAGAGAGAGAGAGAGAGAGAGAGAGAGAGAGAGAGAGAGAGAGAAGTGTGTGTTCTTGGTGTTTTTGGTGATTCTTGGAGCAAAATCAAGTTAGAAGATCTCATACACAAGGTGAAAAGCTACTTCATGAATTAAAGTTGTAGATTTCATTGCAAGGATCAGCATGAATATTGTTGGAAAAATATGAAAGTTGTGAATTTGTCTAGCACAATTTCTATGTTTGGTGAAGATTATTAGTGTGTGAATATGTGTGCCAATTTGTTTGAGGGTTTATATACCATGTTTTATAAGGTATATGAAGGTGTTTTGATGGTGGTTTGGGTGGTTGTTCATGGCCGTAAAGGTGTAAGAAATGGAAAGGAAGATGGAATTAATTGTTCAAGAAAATGAATTGTTAATGTTGTTGTTTGCATTTGTTGAACTTAATGTTGAACAATATGATTTTGCTGGGCTAAGTGTCTCTGAGAATAATAGAATTGAAGGCCATTATGATGGAATTTAAGATAGTTTAAGTGTTATATAGTTGTTAGAATTAAACTAGAATAGATGGTGTGAAGAAAGGAAACAAAAATAGAAATTCTGTTTCTGAAGAAATCCTGAGCAGCCTTGAAGAATAAATAAACTGTACAAATTAGCTTGTTAATTTGGAATCTCATTTCCTGAAAACTTGTAGCTAAATGTCGTATGGTTATTTTGGGACCAATTTTACATGATTTGGAGTTGTGAGTAAAAAGTTATGATGAAAATATTACAAGCTGCCAAAACAGTAATGAGATTGAAAAGTTGAGATGTTGGACCCAAACTGAGTGAAATAAGAAGGAAAATCAGTGGTTCATGAATTAAAAATCGTAAAGGAATATCTTCAGGACATTTTGGAACAATTTGACTTCAATTGGACTTATGAATTAAAAGTTATGATATAAACAAATAAGTGTGACAAGAATGAAGAAATGCAAAATTTTGTTTAGTAAGAAATAAACTCAAGTATTATTCTATTGGTGTTAATGGATGAAAGAGAGATCACAAGAACGTATGGAAACCTTGAATATTTGTTTGAATAAAGAGATAGGAAATGAATTAATGAGCTTTTAATCATTCCACGTATTTATCTCATTTTGGTTGGAAGAAGTGAGAAAGAAAAAAATAGAATATTTTCTATTCACATAATAGTTTTGTGTTAGTCGTACCTTAGAATGATAAGTGAGGTTTGGAATGACTCTCGATATAGGTCATTTATCTTCAAAGCTTTGTAAAGGACAAAGAGTACTATATACATCATCACATTAAGCTAGGACACGAGGTGAGTCCCACTGCCTTTTTAAATCCTGTTTTAGCTAAGTGTTTTTCTGAAACGATTATGTGTTTTTTTGATACAGTTAATGCTTTCCTGATATATTATGAGATGAATGTTACACTAGAGTTTGAAAGCATTATCAAGCACTCGATTTCTTGAATATATTGAATATGAAGTATCTCGTGTGATCTTTTCAATTTCTAAATCCTAATTTTGGTAAAGTGTTTTCCTAATATGGAAAATGGTTTCTTGATGTGCTCAAGTGCGAGCTTTCTATGTGGATTTGGAAACATGATGAACAATATGAATCTTGAATTCTTGAACTTGTCAAGCTTTGAATCTAATACATGGCTAACTTGATTACTTGACATAGACACTAACTTGAATATTTAGCATAAGTACTAACTTGACTACTTGGCATATGCAGCAACTTGACTACTTAGAATAAGCACTAACTTGAATACTTGGCATATGCACTAACTTGAATACTTGGCGTAAGTACTAACTTGAATACTTGACATATGCATTGACTTGAATACTTGGCGTAAGCACTGACTTGAATACTTAGCATAAGCAATGACTATACTTGAATATTTGAATTAGAATATCTTATGCTAGTATTCTAAATACTTGAATCAGCATGTTTTTACTCGAAATCCTTAAATACTTGTTTTGAGAATGTTTTCACACAAGAATTTCTGAACTAGTTTATGTTGAGATTATTCTTCATGAGATCTTTTCAGTGGAAAACACTAGCACACACGGGACTCACTGAGCTTTAAGCTCACACATGTGTTATTTCTTTTGAAAAATTTAGAATCAGAGGTGCAACAAAAGCATGGTGGACTCCCAGAGGCTCATACTACATCTTGGACATGTTATACCCTCGAGTATATGTATTAGAAGCCAAATTCTTGTACTTTTCTATTTTAGAAAAATTTTCGCTACATATTGGATGAAATTATTATAAATACCCCTTGTCTGGGCAACTGGACGGGGTGACATCCCATAAAGTTATAGCTCACTACGTTATGGAAATATAGGGTGTTACAGGAGTGAAGTGAGAAATTTTCTAATGTTTTCTATTTCAATTTTATGGGTGCTTCTCTTGAAAGAAAGTTCACAATGGCTAGTTGGAGTGAAAGTGAAGGGTATGACAATTATGAGGAGTCTTGCTATAGTGAGAGTTGTTATGGGGAAGAAAATAAATATGAGCAAGAATATGAGGAGGATGACTATGTGAGCATGGAATATTTGGATGAACATGATAAGAGGCCAAGTACAAGTGGAAGGGAATATGATAGCTATGAAGGAGACCTAGGGGAAAGTGATCAAGTGAAGGCATAGAAAGTGGAAAACATAGGAGAGCAACGGAAGCGAAGATAAAAAACTGGAAAAACTAAAGAATAGGGGATTCCCGAACAGAGCTGGCGCGGCAGTCCTAGCCGGCACCGGTCGTGCTCTGGCGAGACTACGTGGTTAAAATTTTTTTTACCTCTTTTCCTTATCCTAAGAGTTGGCTGGACCGGAATGTGCGCAACCGGGGTAGGTGTGTTGGTGGAAGCCTCTGGTGTGATTCCTGCAAGCCTCCTACTCCGTCTTTGCATGTAGGTGAACGCCAAACTCTCGATCTTCCAGTATATGGCCTACCTAAATCCGTTTGGTAAACAGCTACAGACTAAGGAACTTTTTTGGAGAGAGAGAGAGAGAGAGAGAGAGAGAAACGTTTGGATTTTTCCACAAAGAAGAAGCCGTCTCAAAGAGTGTGTGTTCAACAACCACATTACTTTCAATCCTCCTGTTTAACCTAAATAAAACCCTAGGTTAAACTGGACTGGGCCATTGGACTCTTAGTTTAACCTTTTGGGCTTAATTAATTATTCTAATTAGAACCAAATAATTGGCCCAACAAATAATTAATTTCCTAGCCAAAATAAACTAGTTCAATAAATAAGCCTATATTAGTTTAGTCCCAGGTTAATCTTTAATTATTCAAACTGGGCCAAAGCCCTGAATAATTAATTAACCCACCATACTAATTTAATTAATTCTCTCTCTCCATAGACCTTTATTTTATTCTAGCCCAACAATTAAATAGGCTACTTAAATAAAATAAATTCCATTTAATTTAAGATCAATTCATTAGTCCGTATTTAATTAGGACTCAAGGTCTATACTGGGGACCAAAAGACACACCGTCTTGGCTACTAAAATGACCAAAATACCATTGCCATATAAATAGCTATATTTTGCATTTTAAATATTTCATAATATCACCATAAGAAAATATTGATCCTAAGGACAATGTTGCATTAGCAAAGTCTTCGACCTACAGGTGTAATGACTAAAATACCCCTCTATACATCGCTGTACATTTAGAGAGGAAGAAGTGTACTAACACCTCTCTAAATGACATCTACCATCCTTAGACCTCTAATCCAATGATCCACGACCTCTTAGATTGTTTCCATTTTCTAAGGGAGCTACCCTAAAGCAAACATCCAAGTCATGTTTCCCAGGGCCCTGGATATTTAGATCATTCAGACAACTACAAGGGGCAATATAGTATAGAAACTATCTTGTACAAGTCTGTCTTAACTAACTAGTCACACATACCCAACATGCAAGTATATTGGCCCTACTATAGAACTTCAACTATAGCATATCAAAGTATATACTTCCAGCTTCGTCAGACCACTAACTTATACTCAAGTCGTAGAGTACTAGTCCACGCTGTAGCGGTAATAGTCTAGGTTTCTATCATATAGTACTTTTAGAAACCATTACTACAGGTCCTGCTCTACATATTCAAAATACGCTTATGTCATGAAGTGAGCGAACTACTCATTGGCTAAAGGTAAGCCATTCTCCATTTGGAATTCATAACATAATAACCTAGACATGATGAGATTCCCATTCTCATCAATCGGTTAAGAATGAATGTTTATGTGTTAAGTATGTAACACCCCACTACCTAGGCCTAACAGGGCCGGGGATGTCGCTCCGTCCAAATGACAAGGAGTCTTTATAACTAGGTTACACAAACACAAATGAAATAATACTTTAAAATTAAAACTTATTACAATCTAAGAATTCAAGATAAATCCATAAATACATTGAATACTCTTGTCTGTCAAAGCAATACATAAAGAAAATATCACAAGGCCTTCTAAGCAAGCAACAAACTATCTACTCATCTCCACAGTAGAACCGACCTGAAAACATGGCAAAAGGGTGATGAGATAAAAATCTCAATAAGCCCGTGTGTGCTTTAAGTGTTCAATAAAATAGTTTATGTAGGCAAAGGGTAAGAATTTCATAAGAAAAATACTGGCAAGCAATAAACAATGTTAAAATCAAAAGTAGCGTTTGGCTTTTCCAACCATGCATGTATAATGAAATCAACCATTCAAAAGGGCGGCCATGGGTTACCACACGTTGGGCCCCATAACCAAACAACAGTCAGAATGTCACACTTTGTGCAAACTGACAAAAAGGTAGGTGATCGGCCTACCGGGTAAGATACTCCTCCTTCTCTACACCTAAACAAAATCGGTTGTCCACTCTGGCAACACACAGTCCACATGACTGAAACTTACTAGCTCGGACTGGCATGACTAAGTAGTACTGACGTTTCTCTAAGTTGAGTTCATCTTCTGGAGGTGGCCTCCTACCATAAGACTCGCTCTTACTCTTTAAAACTAGTACTACTAGCCTACCCTTATTAAGTACTCAACATTTGATTATCCCACTTGGGAGAAAACTGATAAAACATAGCTTTACTTGAAAATGGCAATTAAGGTTTTCTAAAGTCCGTGTCAAAATTGGTTTTAGAAACAGTTTGGTGTTTGAGTAAAACTGCTTGTTGAAACAGTCCTTAATTGCCTTTACCAAATCAATGTTCACATACTTCGTGTTTAGCTTGCCATAGTAACCTTTTACAACAAATAAGTTTTCTGCAGGAGCTTACCTAATCCTTTGCTCGAGATAAATCAAAGATCTCCAAAAGCTAACCTAACCTCGCCTGGGGTAAACATAAGCCATAATTAAACTCAAGCCAAAATTTGCTTTCATAAATAATTCTAACTCCACTTACTACAATCATGACCCTAATGTCCCAGGCTTTAAGGCTAGATAATAAAAAAGGATTTTATAAAATAAATCTAGCTTGATAATAAAATAACTAGGGTTTGTGAAATAGTAACTAATAAGTTGTAGGTTTAAATCTTGTTATAAATAAACTAGGGTTCATTTGATGAAGGGTCCTAGGTCCTTGATGATATTATTTAAAATAATAATCCATTAATGATTAGAAAATAATTGGTAAATAAAATTAATAATAAGTAAATCTTAATATGTTTTGATTAAAAGATAAAATAAATTTTATTAGTATTTATGAATATATGACTTACAAGATTAATATTTTACCTATCATGATTATTTATATAAAAGGTTTTATTTAATGTTATTATTATATATAATCTTTTTATATTTTAATTTTAATAAAAGATATCATTTATTTGGTTAAAATATCATTATTTCATATAACAATCTAAATCCACATTTTCCTAGGGTTTTTGAAATCTCTAGAAGAAATTATAGTATTAATCATCTTATTGATGAAATAAAATTGTCTAACTTAATTAGCTTAGGAACAACAAGGTCATGATCATAATTCCTATTGCTAACCATTATCATGAACATACACTCTACACCAATCAACAAACCATCCAAATCATGAAATAAAGCATAGATCCAAATCTACCAACACATGATCTAAACTCCACTAAACATAATCATATTCATGGCCTCAACAAGAATACATGAACATAAAACCCTATTCACCAAAGGTGACATTATCTCTAACATGCTTAATCATTCATAGTACTCACGACATGAAGGCATGAACAAACCCTAAAACATCATAAAATCCAACCAAGACAAATCATCCTCATGCATCAATCCCAACTCCATCATATAAACACATTCATTCTCACACTTCAATCCCAACTCCATCATATAAACACATGCTCGAACTCTAATCATAATCTATCCTTTTCCAATAACATTCAAAAAACATGAATCTAGAGTTTAAAGAGAAGATTGAAAAGGCTTACTTGAATGATGACTACTTTGAAGACGTTTCAAGAGAATCCTCACACTTTAGAAGGCTTGATCAGTCCAAGGAGGTAGAAGAAAAATGGCCATGGTTGGAATAACCATTTCTGGAGAGAGAGAGAGAGAGAGAGAGAGAGAGAGAGAGAGAGAGAGAGTTTATTAGTTTATTTCATTAAAGGTCGAAGATGAAAGGAGATGGAGATAATCGTTCATGCTTACCTTGAAAGTATTCTTGAGCCTTCAAGAAAATTCTAGTTTTTTATCTGAACGTGGAACTTTGATTTCAGCGTTTGATGTTATAAATTGCAGAAATGGATTCAAGAGAATGAGTAGATGTGATCTGGAGTTTTTGGAGAAGATTGAAGGGGTTTAGAGTGGTCTTAGGCATGGAGAATAGTGGTGTGTGTTCTTAGTGCTTTTGGAGGTTTGGAGAGAATGGAGAGAATGGAGGAAGGCTGGCCGAAATTTTGCTTGGAAAGGGTGGCCGAATGGGTTAGAAAATTCTGGTGATTGAATTCTCAGATTTGGGAGAAAGGGAAAGCTAGTTGTTTGAAATTCGAAAGGAGTGATTTAAGGAGTGAATTATAGTAACAAATATAGTAAGAATATCTTGGTTGAGAGAGGTCTTTTGGGAGCTTCAATGGCCGACTATTTGGCTGGGATTTTGCTGAGATGAATGATGCTTGAAAGAGCTCTAGGGTGGCCAAATTATGGAGTGCAATGGTGAAGGAATTTTCTGGATAGTTGAGGCTTAATCTATGGAAGTTTGCTGGAATAATTTGTTGGAATTTTGGACTCCAATTGATGGCTTGATTGTAGTGATTGATGGAGGGATTTTAGGAGCAGCCATGGAGCTTCATTCGAGTAGACCAATGGAGAAGATGATGAAGCTCAGTTCATGGCTGACTAAGATTGGTTTTACAGAAAAAATGGAGTAAGTTTCGGACAAGGGTGAAAAAGAAACAAAGCTGGAATTTTTGGTTGGTTTTTTGTATGGCTTGCTGGAATTTTTGTGTAGATTTTTCTGCAATGCTTCAGCCAACTTGCAGAAGGTTTGAAGGGGTATTGGAGGGTCCTTTAAGGTTGGTTTCTAGCCTTCTTTATGGAGGGAAGACAAGGTTAAATTGCTGGTTTGAAAGTTGGAGGAATAGCTTGGTTTTTTCGGACTGCTATGCTGCGAAAAATGTCCAGGAATTTTTCTGGTTTGCACAGATTTTGTGTAGCCCGGCTTTGGCTAAAGTTTTCATTCTTCAACCTAAGTGAATTGGTTATTTTTTGGCAGTATTTGAGAGGAAAAGATGGCTGAAGATTTTGACAATTGGACTGATCAAGAAGCTGGAAAAATTTCGAGATTACTATATGAAGAAGATGAATACCTATAGGTTGGAGTTTGAAGGTTCAACCATGGAGTTTAATTTCCTTAGGAACCTTCTATAACTTTTCCCCATTTTCAGATAAAATCCCATCCTCCAAGAGGCATTTTTGAAGCTTCCCAATCACAGAACCTTGCTGGAATTTTCTAGAAATAAAAATGGCTTAGATAATTGAGCAACTTAATTGATTAAGAATTAAGGTAAGCTAGAGAACAAAAAGGGTATGAATCCCTTAGAAATTTTTGTAGGGCACAAGAGTAGGATCATGACATTCCTTTCATGTCTCCCCTAGGATAACACTCCTACTCCTCCCTAAGGCATGTAAGGGCCAAAATTAGCCTACCTATCAAAAATAAAATTTAATCATGCTAAAACTCAAATGATGAAATTTGAACTTAAGACCTCAAGGATTTATTTCAAAGCTCTAACCACTAAATCACAACAACTCTTGTTCTTATTTTTTTCTCCCAAATATTTTTCCTATTTAACCCTTAAGCTATCCCCCTATTTCCACCTCAAGCAAAATTATCATTTTGCCCTTCCTACTCAATAAGCACAATTAAGCCTTCTAGTCTACAAATCACAAATCCAAAACACATAAAATCATACAAAAATATATTCATGCATGCAAGAAAATATGATATGCATCCCGGCCTCCCTTAATCTAAGGTTGGTTTTAATTGGGGTTTCACAAAGTAACCCATGATCCATATCTTACTGTGAAAGACCTCCATTCACATGGATCACTTATTTAAACACAATGGGTCTTTTCCAAACGTAATTGTGAACAGATAAAATGTAAATTCATGAACAATTTTTGAAAATAAATTCTTTTATTAAAACATTTTATTTTTACATCAGAAATCTAGTCTAAGAGGGCATATTTCTCAACAATCTCTCACTTGCACTCTAAGACTAAGTAAGCCTATAGGTGCCCACCCCTATGGCGTCTAAGTGTCTCTTGAAGACTCTCACAGCCAAAGGCATGGTGAATGGATCAGCCAGACTGTTCTCAGAGGCAATCTGTTCCACCACGTCTTCCCTTATCTGGATAAAATCCCGGATCAAGTGGTACTTCCTCTCGATGTGCTTCCTCTTCTTGTGGTTCCTAGGTTCTTTGGATTGTGATACTGCTCCAGTGTTGTCACAATACATCACAATTGGCCTGTCTATGTGTGGCACAACTCCAAGTTCTGAAAGGAACTTCTAGAGCTAGACTGCTTCCTTGGATGCCTCCGAACCTGCCACATACTCAGCTTCCATGGTTGAGTCAGCAATGCAAGATTGCTTGATACTCCTCCATGAAATAGCTCCTCCAGATAAGGTGAAGATATATCCACTAGTGGATTTTCTCTCATCCTTATCTGCCTGGAAGTCTGAGTCTTTGTATCCTGCAGGAACCAAGTCATTAGCCCTATAAACCAGCATATAATCTCTTGTTCCCTTGAGGTACTTAAGTATATGCTTTACAGCTTGCCAATAAACCTCCCCAGGGTTTGACTCATATCTGCTAACCAAGCCTACAGCAAAGCAGATATCTGGCCTAGTACACAGCATGGCGTACATGAGACTTCCCACAGCCGAAGCATACGGAATCCTACTCATTCTGTCATTTTCTTCCTGAGACCTAGGACAGTCATTTGAAGAAAATGATAACCCAAGTCTGCAAGGAATTAGAGCTCCCTTGCATGAGTCCATTCTATACCTGGCCAGCATCTTGTCAATATATGCTGCTTGAGATAACCCCAACATTCTCTGCTTCCTATTCCTAAGAAGTCTAATCCCGAAAATGTAGCTGGCTTCTCCCAAGTCCTTCATACTAAATTGACTAGACAGCCAAACCTTTGTAGATGACAATGACCCTACATAATTTTCAATGAGTAGAATGTCATCCACATACAAGACAAGAAAAGCCACATTAATACCTTCAAGTTTCCTGTACACGCATGGTTCATCCTCGTTTTGAATAAAACCATAAGACTTTACAATTTCATCAAAATGAATGTTCCATGCTCTCGATGCCTGCTTAAGTCCATAAATGGACTTCTTAAGCTTGCAAACCATATGCTCTTGGCCTTTAGCAACAAAGCCTTCTGGTTGGGACATATAGATGTCTTCATTAAGATGACTATTTAAAAATGCCGTCTTGACATCCATTTTCCATATCTCGTATTCATAATGATATGTGATGGCAAGTAGGATACAGATGGACTTAAGCATGGCTACTGGGGAAAAGGTTTCCTCATAATCGATTCCCTCTTTCTGAGTATACCCTTTCGCCACAAGCCTAACTTGAAGGTTTCCACCTTCCCATCTATTCCCCTCTTTCTCTTGTATACCCATTTACACCCTATGGGTTTTATCCCTTCAGGTAAAGCTACAAGATCCCAAACCTGATTGAGATACATAGACTCAATCTCGATTTTCATTGCTTCATGCCACAGATTTGCATCAGCATCGGCAATAGCCTCCTCATATCTAGTGGGGTCTTGTTCTTGATGGTCGGAGACTAGCTTGAAAGCTTCTCCAGTCCATTTCTCTGGAACCCTAGACATTCTCCCACTACGATAAGGCTCCATTTGTACGGCTCTTGAGGCTGTGCCTTTTCTTGTTCTATAATCGAATCAGAAGAAGTTGCTTCCAAAGATAACTTCTCTTCCAGTTCCAACCTAGTTGAACCTTTTATGGAAGTACTTTGATCATCCTCTAGGTATCTAGCATTGGTACTGACCAGTACCTTCTGCTCATTAGGATGATAAAAGTAACCACCCTTTGTCCCTTTTGGATACCCAACAAAATAGCATAATTCTGATATTGGTTCCAACTTGTCTCTCTCGACCAGTACATAAACTGGACAACCCCATACCCTGAGATGATTCAAACTTGGCTTACACCCAGTTCACATCTCATAGGGAGTCCTAGGTACTAACTTGGAAGGCACCAAGTTCAGAATATATGTCGCTATTTCCAGGGCATATCCCCAAAAAGACACTAGAAGAGTAGCATGAGACATCATGCTTCGGACCATTTTCATTAATGTCATGTTCCTTCTCTCAGCTACTCCATTCTGTTGGGGTGTCCTCGGCGCAGAGAGTTGGGATACTATCCCATGATGTACCATGTAGTCCTTGAATTTACCAAGGAAGTATTCTTCACCACGATCCGATTGCAAGGTCTTGATCAATTTACCTGTCCGACGCTCCACTTTAGCCTTAAACTCTTTGAACTTGTCAAAAGAGTCAGACTTGCGTCTCATCAGGTAAACGTAACCAAACCTTGTACAATTATCCGTAAAAGTGATGAAGTACTCAAAACCTCCTTTAGCTGGTGTAGACAAGGGACCACACACATCAGTGTGAACAAGACTCAATACCTCCTTAGCTCTATCTGCCTTAAGGGTAAATGACCTTTTGGTCATCTTTCCCATCAGGCAGGACTCACACTGAGGCCAATTTTCCAATCTCAATGAGCCCAAGGGTCTATCATGGATCAACCTCTGAATCCTGGTTGAGTTGATATGACCCAACCTTAGATGCCAAAGATAAAAGTCATTGATATTGGTTTTTCTCTTTCTTGTTAAAGGTTCAGATTAAGCGTTGTTTAATTGATTGTTAATAGGGTTTAAGAAAAATAAATTCCCATACATGTGCCCAGTACATAAAATTTCTGCATCTCTACTGATAGAAATACCAGAATGGAACGATACAGAATATCCTTGATTTATTAGTTTTGCAATCAAAATCAAATTCTGTCGAAATCCAGGTACACATAAAATATCTTTCAAAACCACTATTTTATTACAATAAAAAACAAGATCCAACTCTCCCACTGCAAGGGCCCAAACTTGTGCTCCATTTCCCACAAGTAGTCCATGTTCACCCTTCTGGAGTCTTTTAATCTTTCTAAACACCTATAAGGAGTTACAAATGTGATCAGTGGCTTTTGAATTAACACCCCTAGTGGAAGTTGATCGAACTATTAATTTAGACTCTAGATAGAAAACATTACCTGTGAGGTTTTTCTTGACTTGAAGATCCAGATACTTTTTTTTCCAGTGTCCCTTCAGTCCACATTTGAAGCACTTGCCCTTGGGTTTGTCTTTGGGCTGGGTCTTAGGCTAGGGGCGTTCCCCTTTTTCTTCTTGAACTTCTTGGGCTTGGGCCCAGTTCTAGAAGATGAAGCCTTAGCAATCATAGCCTTAGATTGTGGCTTCATGACCTTCTCTGCCATCTAGAGCTCTTCCATCAACTCAGTTAAACCCATGTTGAGCTTGTTCATGTTATAGTTCAACTTGAACTGAGTAAAGGAACCCGGTAAAGATTTGAGAACCATGTCTACTTGGCTCTCGGGGTTAATGACAGCCCCTAAAATTTCTGCCTCCTCGAAAGAAGCAATCATCTTGAGCGTATGCTCTCTGACTGATACTCCCTCAGCCATCTTAATGTTAATGATAGTCCGAAGAGCCTCCTGCTTTGCGGGCCGGCTCTTATCCGCGAACATCGTGGCTAATGATTGGGTTATGTTATACGCAGTGGTCATGTGCTCATGTTTAGATTGGAGCACATTAGAAATGGAGGCCAACATGTAACAATGAGCCATCTCGTCGACCTTCTTCCATGCCTTCTCAGCCTCACGCTCCTCGGCGGTGGAACCCTCCCCAATAACAGGGCAGGTTTTGTAAAGGACATACTTATATTCTTCTGCTGTGAGTATTATGTCCAGGTTTCTCTTCCAGTCCACATAGTTTGGTCCCATTAGCTTATTCTCTCAGAGAATAACGGCCAATGGTCTAAAAGAATCTCCCACCATTTCTGAAAAATCGAAAAATAGAAGAAAAAGATTTAGTTTGTGAAAACAAAACAAATATGTGCACTTTATTCTTATTATCAAAACTGATAATAATCAATTTGGCTCTCAAGAAAACTGACATAGCTTCTTGGGAAGATTAACAGTTTTCTAAGCTAAGTGTGTTAACCACCACAAATTAATTTCCCTTCTAGATAATGATCTATAAAATAACTCCATCGAGGATGGCCATTTCTTCTCATTTCCTATGGACATTCCTCACACTATGACCTCCAACGAGGGGCTGGTTGATCATAGTACGTGCCCTGGGTTATTAATTACATCTCTCCATTAGATCTAGATCCTTATGGTATCCACATCCTATACGGGTTCATTCCCAGGGTGACGCGAGGGGACTCACGATCTCTAACGAGGATCGTGATGGAAGCCATGGGGCCATTGGAACCCCTCTCCCACTTAATCTTTTAAAACAGGGGTTTTCTGAAAAAATATCTTTTTGAAAATTTCCATCAAGTTTTTCCCTTAACTCAAAAATAAAATGTCTAAATCCATAAAAATCTCTATGTGAAGGTTTATATCATTTGAGAGTTTTTTTCCCCATGGATTAATTTTATTTAAGTTAAAAAAACTTAATGATTTCAAAAATTTTCTAATTAAAACTTTCCAGAGACTTTGGTCTCAAGTTTATTTGACAAAATAATTTTTCTTGTGCCAAAATTAAAACAAAATGGCTTTCTATTTTAACCTTACAAAAATATCTAAATCTAATATATTTTCTTTGTCAAGGATTAAATCATTTGAGAAAATATTTAAGGATTAATTTTTGTTCAAGTTAAAATAACCATTTAATTTGTAGAAAAAATGTTTTTCTTGTAAAAAACATTCCCAAAGACTTTGGTTTTTGAGAAAATGTGCACATAGGTACAAAAATTAACAACATGCTAGAAAACAGTAGACGTTTTTTGTGCTCTTCTATTTTTAAACCTAAGTGCCCAGATAATAGAATTAAACACATTAATTAATTAATGGTCTTGTTTAATCTTAAAATCCCTTACTAATATTTTTTATGCAAAAATATTCTTTGAATATTAACTATTGCAAAATATTAACTTTGCCTGGTATGAACCCCAAAACAAAAAGAAAACGCAAGAAAAATTACAACGAAAAAATCAAAAAATTTCTCCTTGGTCCACTGTACCTGCCACATTGGATTATGCACCCATTTGCACTGTAGTCCACTGCACCCGCTGCACAGAACTAGGACCCATGAGAAACCAGCGTGTGGACCAGCCTTCCAGACCCAAGCCGGTGCCGGTTGCTGTCTGACCGGCTTTTCCTACAGTTTTTTTTCTGCGAATTTCCTCTTCGAATTTCCCTTGTTTTTCTGCACAACTTCTAGCTTCAATGGCTCCCCGATTTCAAACCAAACACAATGAAATCAACCAAAACCAACAATCGCCTATACCTATAAACATTGGCCTTACACAATTTGCTAAGAAAAAAAGTAAATTACAAATCTCCTATACCTCCACTTGTGAGATTTAACAGAGAATCTATCCATACCATAAACAGCGAAGGATTACAATTTTAAACACACATATGTGTCCAGTTTTATTCATCTAGATGCATGCTCCTTATATTTTCACAAAACCTTCATGCTCTGATACCAATTGAAGGCATAGACAGCAGAAAACACAGGGCACGCAGCGGAAGCGAAGATAAAAAATTGGAAAAACTAAAGAATAAGGGATTCCAGAACAGAGCCGGTGCCGGCCGTGCTCTGGCGGGACTCCAAGGTTAAAACTTTTTTTTACCTTTCTTCCTCGTCCTAAGAGTTGGTTGGACTGGAATGTGCACAACCGGGGTAGGTGTGCTGGTGGAAGCCTCTAATGCGATTTCTGCAAGCCTCCTACTCCGTCTTTGCATGTAGGTGAACGCCAAACTCTCAATCTTCCAATATATGGCCTGCCTAAATCCGTTTGGTGAACAACTACAGACTAAGGAACTTTTTTGGGGAGAGAGAGAGAGAAAGAGAGAGACGTCTGGCTTTTTCCACAGAGAAGAAGACGTCTTAAAGAGTGTGTGTTCAACAACCACGTTGTTTCCAATCCTCCTGTTTAACCTAAATAAAACCTTAGGTTAAACTGGACTGGGCCATTGGACTTTTAGTTTAACCTTTTGGGCTTAATTAATTATTCTAATTAGAACCAAATAATTGGCCCAACAAATAATTAATTTTCTAGCCCAAATAAACTAGTTCAATAAATAAGCCTATATTAATTTAGTCATAGGTTAATCTTTAATTATTCAAATTGGGCCAAAGCCCTAAATAATTAATTAACCTACCAAACTAATTTAATTAATTCTCTCTCTCCATGGACCTTTATTTTATTCTAACCCAACAATTAAATAGGCTACTTAAATAAAATAAATTCTATTTAATTTAAGATCAATTTCTTAGCCCGTATTTAATAGGATTTACGGTCTATACTAGGGACCAAAAGACACATCGCCTTGGCTACTAAAATGACCAAAATACCCTTGCCATATAAATAGCTATATTTTGCATTTTAAATATTTTCTAATATCACCATAAGGAAATATTGATCCCAAGGACAATGTTGCGTTAGCAAAGTCTCCGACCTATAGGTGTAATGACTAAAATACCCCTCTATACATCGTCTATACATTTAGAGAGGAAGAAGTGTACTAACACCTCTCTAAATGACATCTACCATCCTTAGGCCTCTAGTCCAATGATCAATGACTTTCTGGATTGTTTCCGCTTTCCAAGGGAGCGAACCTAAAGCAAACATCCAAGTCATGTTTCCCAGGGCCCTAGACATTTTAATCATTCTGACAACCATAAGGGGCGATATAGTATATAAACTATCTTATGCAAGTCTGTCTTAACTAACTAGTCACACATACCCAACATGCAAGTATATTGGCCCTACTATAGAACCTCAACTATAGCATATCAAAGTATATGCTTCCAGCTTCGTCAGACCACCAACTCATACTCAAGTCGTAGAGTACTAGTCTATGCTGTAGTGGTAGTAGTCTAGGTTTCTACCATATAGTACTTTTAGAAACCACTACTATAGATCCTATTCTACGTATTCGAAATACGCTTATGTCATGAAGTGAGTGGACTACTCACTGGCTAAAGGTAAGCCATTCCCCATTTGGAATTCATAACATAATAACCTAGATATGATGAGATTCCCATTCTTATCAATCGGTTAAGAACGAATATTTATGTGTTAAGTAACCCGTGATCCATACCTTACTGTGAAAGACCACCATTCACATGGATCACTTACTTAAACACAATGGGTCTTTTCCAAATGTAATTGTGCATAGATAAAATGTAAATTCACAAATAATTTTTGAAAATAAATTTTTTTATTAAAATATTCATTTTTTGCATCAGAAACCTAGTCTAAGAGGGCATATTTCCCAACATTATGAATGTGAGAATTTAAGTCCTATGGAAGATTGGAGTAGGGGGAGTGAAAACAATGGAGAATCTTATTCAAGTGGGGAAGGATATTGTAGTTTTGAGGAACAAAATTGGGAATATGAAGAAGAAAAGCATGGGAGTAAGGAATATTGGAATGAGGAAGTTTATATGAGAGGAGTACAAAAAATAGCAAAGCATGGGGAGCAAAAGAATTTGAGGGAGCGTGAGTGCAAAATGTGTGGGAGTTTTGAGCACACTTCTTATTATTGTCCAAAAAGAGTTAAACAAAGAGGGAGGAATGTGCATAAGATATAGGAAGAAGTGGTGCATGAGGGGAAAAGCTATAATTGTTACAATAGTAGGAGTGGTGGCCAGTATAGCTACAAGTGCCCAAGTTTGCTACAACAACTAAGGGAGAAGGAAGAGCTGCAAGGAAAAAGGGGAGAATTTCAAGCCTCTACAATCATGGTGCAACAAAGGAATAGTGGAGGATTGACTTGTGAGATTTGTTGTAGTAGAAAGCACACAAAGGTTGATTGTCCAAATAAGTTGGCATATGAAAGATTTTATAGGGTGCACAATTGTGAAGGAGAGAGACAAATTAAGAAGTAAAAGGCTAGACTTAAGATTAAAGTGGTCAAGAAAAATGTTGTAGATACTGAGAAGCCAAGAAGTGAAGAAAAAGTTGAGAGGGTTGAGCAAAGTAAATTGCATGACTTTGTGAAAAAGGAGAAGCTAGAAAAGGAAGCCAAAGGCTAAGAAATGCTCAATCAAAATGATGAATTAGTGTATGAAGAAGTTGAGAAAAATGTTGATGAGGAGCTTAGTGATGATGAAAAGAAGACGTGGAACCATTGAATTCAACAAATAAGGTGACTAAGGAATATTACAACATTCTATTCTTTCTAGAAGCTAAGTTAAACCCATTGGGAGTGTTAGAGGAGAATGAGGAAGAAGAAGTTGAGCAAAATAAAGTAGAATTTGATGAAATGCAAATACATTCCAGGAATGAGGTAGAGGGGGAGCAAATGTGTGATATGGATAAAGGTTCCAAAAGTGCTTCAAGTACTTATGAAGTGGGAGAAAGGTCACATCCACAAGAAGAGAAAAAGAGGAGTGATGTGTTATTTATTTGGATATAAAAATCATATAAAAATAAGTACATTCCCAATCAAGTTTAAATTAAAACATTAACCCCAAATTACACATATGAGCAAGCGTACTCATCATTAACATAGCACAGGGTTCAAACGAGTGTCGATCATCAATGAACAAGTATGCATTAATCACTTTTCTTTCATTGTTTAATCGACTCAATAAAGTAAAAAGAAATAACATAAAAATAAAATAAAATAAAATAAAATAAAAATATATATACATGTCAAGGATGGAGAATTATGTAACCCAAATCATTATTTTGATGAACATGATCTTAAAGTACCTAATCATTATCATAACTAATTATTCCCTTGGCATCATGAATGATTAAAGTAGATTAAGTTCTATGGTCAATCCATAAAATCACTATCTTCTAGAGAAATTAGCATCACTTGGTCTATCTCAACTAATTTACCCAAAAGACGCATTAAATACAATCCTTGATTAAATTTCCTTGGTTTGGCAAATTTAAAGTATGAAATTAATCAATGAATCCTTGGTCTGGTAGACATCAATTAACCTTTAATTACTCAATCCTTAGCAATTAACCTCTTTGGCCTAGCAAGTTAACTGCCAATAAATATAAAATTAATCAATTGCAACTACTATCAACCTCTTTAGTCTAGCAAGTTAATGAAAAGAAACAACCAATTAATCTCGTAATACACACAAGTAATTAAATACCAAGAATAACAATCAATTAATCAAAAGATCAAATAACTCTAAATATCATGAATATCTAAAATAATGTCAAATTACAATAAAACAATTAACATATCATTGTTCAAGAAAAAGAAAACAAAGTAAAAGAAAGCACTCATAGACAAGCCTATTTCTTCTTCCTTTGAAGACCTTCTTGTACAACCCTCCTTGATTTGAATGAATTCCTCTTGAGAAGATATTGGTGATGCATTCTAAAATATATCTAAATCTCTACATTGTGCACCACCATTCCTAGGGTAAATTGGCCTTTATTTATAGGCTTACAAAATTCCTAAAAGAGTCCTAAATAAAGAAGAAGTAATTACCTAAAAACCAAACAAAAAAGGAATAGTAAAATTCTAAAATAAAAACCTAACTAAAACACTAAGGAAAAGAAGAAGAAGTCCACCGCCTTTGACTTTGTAAAATTTAACTTCAATTCGGACTTTTGTCTTCTTGTGCTGGAGAACTTCAATTCTTGTTGAATTGTGAAATTGCTTCAATTGGAGCCGTCCAAAATTTGCTGTCTAGCCACCGAGATTGTTGTTTTTTCTCTTTCTTGCATTGGCTCACTTGAGCCGCCAAATCAAGCCATCGAATTTCTGCCTTTTCATGCTCAGTCGCAATTCTTGACTTTGCTTTGCGTTGTCTAAGTCCCACCGAAACTCTCCTTTTTCCTTTGTTTTGTGGCTGTTGCAATTTCTGTCAGCTCAAGTGAGCCATCCGAATTTGATTAATTCCTCTGTTGCTTTTTGTCCTTTGCTGACCGAAATTCATCTTTCTCTTTTGCTGATTGCTGATCGAAATTCCTTGGCTGACCGAATTGTTTGCTTTCTTTTTTCTTTACTTTTGTTCTTTGTTCTCCCTTTGTGAGCTGTGAAGCCGCCCTCTTTAATTTCTAATTTCAATTACTGTTTCACTCAATTTCTCTACGCTTTTCCAGTGGAAGACCGGCGCCGGCTGTCCTTCTCGGGCTGGCGTTGCCTCTGTCCTGTTTTGTGATATTTTTATCTTATTTTGCCCATAAAATCTAAAATAATGCACAAAATACATTTTTAAGGGTAAAATCTCAAATATAAAGGAATATGACCAATTATTGAACAAAATGTATCATAAAATGGCCTTAAATAACTAGGAAAAATATGACTAATTTAGGCCCTATCAAGGAAGGAGTTGGCTAGAGGTGGAGTAAAAGCAAATGAAAATGAGTGAAACTAGTAAGAATGAAGCATCTAGTTCAACTTCACAATATGACACCAAATCTAGTGGAGGAGATAGAATGGATGGAAGAGATGGTGATATACTTAAGAAACCATATGCAGTGATTGGAGTAGCAATGGAAGTTGAAAATGATTGTGAGGGTGTGGAAGAAGGAGAGAATTTGCAAAGAGAAAATATATATTTTTCAAGGTGTCTAATCAAGAAAAAACCATGTAGTGTCCTCATTGATGGAAGGAATTGTAAAAGTGTGATTAGTTATACATTAGTGGAGGAATTAGGAATAGAAATCTTGAAACACCTTGGACCTTACAAGTTACAATGGTTGAACAATTGTGTAGAGGTAAAGGTGAACAAACAAGCCAAGGTTGCTATTGATATGGGGAAGTATAAGGATGAAGTGGTTTGTGATGTATTTTTCATGCATGTAGGGCATATTTTGTTGGAAAGACCTTGGATGTTTGATAGAGATGTGGTCCATGAAGAGAAGAGGAACACTTATTCTTTGAGGAAAGATGGAAAGAAAATCACTCTACTTCCCTTATTCCCTAGTGAGGTCTTGAGAGATCAAAATATCTTGAGGGACAAAGAAAAGGAAAGGAGAGAGGGAAATGAGAGGAAAAAGAAGATGAGGAGAAAAAAGGAGAGAAGAAGGAAGAACAAAAAAAGGGGGAACAAGAGGTTGAGGTGACAGAAGAAAAAGAGATAAAAATTGAGGAAAGGAAGGAAGACGGGGTTGAAAGGATAGTGACCATCCCAAGATGGAGAGAAAAAGAAAAAAAAAAGGCAAACAAGAAGACAAAAAAAGAAAAGAGAGTAGAGGTAATTGAGAGGAAAAATGTGGGCAGTGAAAAGCGAAGATATGGACAATAATGAGGTACAACGCCATGACATTTTACTTTCACAAAAACTCTCTTGTTTGAATTCTTGTACAGGTTTTGATTCGAGGACGAATCCTTTCCAAGAAGGGGAAAATGATAGGAATCGCCCCAGGCACGAAGGCCACTCAAAAGAAGACTGATGAGTAAATTTTGTGTATATAAAAATCATCAATTTTAAATCCATTCCTTAGTCAAGTTTTAATTGAAACATTAATCCCAAAATACATATACGAGTAACTATACTCATCACAAGTATAGCATAGGAAATTAACGAGTATCGATCCTTAAAGGAACAAAAATACACTAATCACTTTTCATTCATTGTTTAACTGACCTAATAAAGTGAAAAAATAAGAAAAAGAAAAATAAAGAAATATATACAATTCAAGGATGTAGGATTATGCAATTTAGACAATCATCCTGGAAAACATGATAATGACCCAACTAGCAATTCTTTTAACTAATTACCATCTTGGCATCATGAAGAAATATAAAGCAAAATTCAATCATTTCACAAGTCATGAATCTACTTAAATAAATCCCACTTTGTTTTCCAATCCATTAAATCCTATATCTTGATTAAATTAACAGATTTTTCAATCAAGCTAATATAACCAAAACATGGATTAAGCCCAATTCCTTATAAGTATGAAATTAGCTAATAACCCTTTGCTCGAGGTGAAATCAACTAATATTTGATTACTTAGTTCTATAATCTTAATTTCGTCACTCAAGTTCATCAAGATTAGATAAATACGAAATCAATGCAATGAAATTCCTAACATTGTCATCCCAAGTTAATTATAAGAACTCGTATGAATAACCAATAATAATAAGTAATCAAATACCAAAGATGACAAAGAATTGATCAAATTACTAAATTAACACAACATCATAAATCCAAAAATAATGTTAAATTATAATAAAAATATTGAATACATCATTGTTTAAGTAAAAAAAGACAAAGATAAAAGAAAGCACTCATAGATAAACCTCTTTCTTCAACCTTGAAGATTTCCTTGAACAATCCTCCTTGATTTGGTGAATTCCTCATTCAATGGGTGATTTGAGAATTTTTGCTTTTGAATCTACCTCTCTCTATGTGTCTCATTTTCCTTGTGTGTGTGTGTGTGTGTGTGTGTGTTTTTTTTTTTTTTTGGTGCTTTTATAGGCCTCTTGGATGCTACATCCGTGACTTAGGAAGTCTTGGACGAGTAGGATTTGAAAAATATCAAAATCATTAGAGAATTCCTAATTTTATACACAGAATATTCGCCTTTCAGAGCCTACCTGGCGTCGGGTACCTTCGACCCACTTGGTGCCAGGTACACACTGTTCTTCCTCTGGAGTTTTTCTTTGTTTTTGGTCTGCAAATAGAATGGACCTGGTGCCAGGTTCACTTGCCAGACCTGGCACTAAGTCTGTTCTAGTTTTGTCCTGAAAGCTACTTGAATTTCTCTACTGGACCAGAATGGACCTGGTGCCAGGCACGCCTGGTCCCTTAGCTGGGCCTGGCGCCAGGTGCATTTTGGAATTATTCACTTTCTGCTCGAAATCTACTCAAATCTACACAAATTTGCCAAAAATACTTTTTACAAGCAAAATGTCAAATAGGAAGGAATAAGCCTAGTTATTACAACAAATATATTCCAAAACAACCTCAAATAACTAGAAAAATAATGGTGATTTTAGCTCCTATCACATACCCCCACACTTGAACATTTACTTATCCTCATGCAAAACACTTTAACCAAGAAAATTATCAAGAAAACACAAGTACTTTCTTATTCAAAAATCTCATTACCATAGCAAAGATTATGTCTTCCCTTCAAACTTTAGAGACAACTCTTGTCATTCATACCCTTTGAAAATAATACAAACTTTGAAACTTTTGACAAGATACCCCTAAAACTTTTGAAGTCAAATTAATCAAGTATCTACCTTAGTCTAAGAAACTTATTTCACTCTTTAAGTATAAATATAGATAACATGAATCACACAAGTCAAGCTATCTACCAACTCAAGCATTATAAATCCAAAAATTGCACAACTTAAGTCATAATATAAGGAAAACACTCCAATCTTTTTTCCTCTATAATGACTTAGAGAATTGATAGCCTCAAGTGCATGGATTTCTTTTCACACACCATATTGGCCCATTTTTAGCCATCACTCATAATTTTTTTTTCAACAACTTTCCTCTAAACAATTCTTTCTTTCTTTTGCTTTAGGGAATTCATAGCCTCAAGAAAGTGAATTTCTCTTCACTATCCGTGTTAGCCCCCATAATCAAGCAAAAATAATTTTTTTCTCATCTTCAAAAAGGAAATAACAACTCATTTTTTCAATCTTCACCTCACAAGAATGTTTCACAATTTTTTTTCCATAATCTTTCCTCTCAAAGATCTTTTATCAACTCACATTCCTCATCATAACTCAAAGCTAACAAAGTTTAAACTCATAATATAAGAATTAGCGAATAAACTCTTCTCATATTCATCATATCCTCCATATTCAATCTAGATGAGTCAAATAACATTCAAACACCAATGCATAAATAAGATTAATCTAAATTCTCAAGTCTTGACAAATATCTTATCTAACAAAACCAATTTCATCAAAATCCACTTAATGAATGAAAAAGCTCATATCCAAGTAAGAAAAAGAATTACAACCTTGCTTAATAATGAAAACCACTGAAATTTGAAAAATTTTCACAAAAATGATATATGAAAATATATCTTCAACCTCATTCTTCCCCCCATATTTAATGGACATTGTCCTTAATAGCCAAAGATAGATCAATAAAAGTACAGCTAAGAAGACCAAATGGAATAAAGAAGAAGAAGAAAATGAAGAAGATACCGCTATAACATCGTAGTGCCACCATGTTTGAATCCACCACAAGGAAGAGTCATTACAAGAGTATCTACTTAAAAAAAAAAAAAACCAAAGAAAAACATAAATCTAGAAAAAGAAAGTGAAAAGAAAATAAAAGAAAAGATACCTAAAAGCTAGTAAAGGTTATTAAAATTCAAAAGAAAAGAAATAATAGAAAAGAAAATAAAATACAAGAGGGTAAGTCTAAGAGTCATCCTCATTCTCATTATTGTCATTATCGTCAGTTACACGATTGGAAGATGCACTAGTAAATTGTTGGATCAAAGTGGCTAATTTTTTATCTTGAACATCCTGCTGGTGACGAATGTCTGCAATGGAATCGCAAAGCTAGAGGAGGATAGTCATTTGGCTATCCAACTGTGCCTCTACTCGTGCCTCAAAATTAGTACGTGAATGAGAGCTAGTGGTACGAGGGGCAGGTCTAGTAGGTGGCTTTTCTTCCTCCTCCTCATCAGGGGGAAGCACCTCTCTACCAGGGTACTGCATCTCATACGACCTTTTCTACCACTTGGTCTTTTCATCATAGCGATACCCACACTAAACCAAAGTATGCTCCATCACTAGGTCACGGTTAGTAGTAGACTCACTCAACTCTCCATCCATCTGCACTCTAAAGTCTCTCAAAATGCGCACAATAACCAAAGGAAATCTGAGGGCTTTGGCTGCAATGTTAGAGGAAACAACTTCTCACATAGAGTGAATGATAACTGGGGCAAGGGGAATAGGCTCATTTTTCCTCATCTTATCCATAATATAAAGGCCAAGGATCCTAGACTTATAGCCACTAGTCTTAGGATAGACGTTGAAAGTAAAGATATAGACTATGACACGCCATTGGGCCTCAAGATCATTGTTTGAGTAAAAACCAGTTTGACCTATTTACCTTTTCCTCCAGATACAAAAACTACCCCTTACTGCTTTTACATCCTATATAGGCTCAGAAATAACCTTTTGGTTATTATGGTCCCGAGCAATCCACTGCCCCTTATCAATGACTCCCAAAATTCTAGCTAGTCTCATTCTGTCAAGCTCAATGGGAATTCCTTTGACCATGGTGGAGATGACTTGGAGGCTATTTTTCTTTTTGTCCTGCATATTGGCATAAAACTCTCTCACGTGCATAAGACAATAAAGACCTTCTATTCTAATGATGGGCTCCCACCCCGAGCGCCTAAACATAGTAGAAAGCCCTAGGGAATTGTCTAAAGAAGGCTTGTGTCACTTTTCTACTATAATCTTATTGTGCTGGTGCCTGTCATACCATATTTGACACATAGGATCAGAGAATTGGGTAGGTAGAGGCTCGAAGGAAGGTGTGGAGGAAGATGCATCTCGAGCTCTCTTAGCCCCTGGTGCTAACCCTCTAGATCATCTAGACATGATGGAAGGATGAAGAAAAATGGTAGAACAAAAAAATATGATTCTTTCAACTCACTCTTTACAACCAATGCTCAACTCTCAACCTTCTTGCAATTACAACATCATTTAGCACCACCACCAACTCAATATAAAATACCACAAGATAGGCAATAAAACACCACTCAATCCCCTCCAATAGACCTGCAAGAAAGATAGCCATATGCCAATCCAAACACAATATCAATAAGCTTGATCAAATCCATAATGTTTAATAGTGCTCAATGAATCAATACTCAGCTCAGAATCACAATGCTCAATTAGCCAATATCATTTATGTCACAATTTAAAGCTTATAAGCCCAAGGCTAAGTTAAATATGAACAAGTATCCTTTATACCAAAAATTACTCACAAAGAATGCATGCTCAATCACTTCTAAAAAGATGTAAAATATCCACGGCATTAATCGTAAAGTAGTATCAATGATATTCTCATGCCAATGAAAGCTCAAAGAAGGCAATCTTAACAATCAAATCTTTCACCAGTAACTATTGAAGAATTTTCGCCAAAAAATGCATAGAAAACTAACCAAAATTTATAAGAAAAAATTTAACCGTAGAAAGTATAGAAAATTCATACCACAATGATCTCCAATGCATGGGCAATGATTCTATGTAAAAAGGTTGAAGAAAATGTGCCCCCAATGGAAGGATTGAAAAATGGATTTTGGAGGAAAATATTGGATTTTTCTTTGTTTTGATCCAAACTTTAAGTGAGGATTTTGTATTTAGGAAGTGTTTTGAAAGTTTAGAAAGTGATCTGGCGGTAATTTGAAAATGAACTTGGTGATGGGTTGAGAGAAAATTTAAGAGGGATGAGAGTGTTTTGAAAAAAAAATGGCCAAGAAGGCTGGTTTTAGCATGGCGGCCGAATGGGCTTGGCGTCGGGCCCAAGGACTGGGCCTGGCACCGAACCTGTTCTGTCAGTAGTTGTTGTCGGGCTTTGTTGGCCCGGCACCCGGGCCAAAGGTTCAGCCCGACGCCAAGTCAGCTCTGGCAAAAAATCACTTTTTTTTGGGAATTTAATGGAATTAAAGGAAAACTCATGAAAAGAATACAGTCTAACAATTAAAAAGAATAGCCAAATAAGTGAAAACAAACGAGAATTAAAAATATGTCCAAAAACCAAATTAACTGAACATTAGCATTTTCCACGGTCTTGGTCACATGGGTTGGTCTTCGTGTTACTTAGAAGTGATCCCGTTTGACGATCAATAAGGAGTTTGGCTAGCTGTCCTATTTGACCATCAAGGTTGCGCATAGATGCCTCCAGGTTTCTTGTTGTTGCATTGACTCCTTAGAACCGTGTTTCCATTCCATTTACCAATTGGTTGACCAGCTCCTCTAAGGATGGTTTAGTTGGTAGGGGATTGTACGGTAGTGGTGGTTGAGTCCTTTACATCCCAAAATTCGAAGAAGCTTGTCGAGGTTGGTTTTGATTATTCCATGAAAAGTTCGAGTGATTCCTCTAACCTGGATTGTAAGTATTGCTATAAAAATTATTACCTTGCCAACCATTACCTACAAATGTTGCTTGGTCTAATGCTTCTTGTGAATACCCTATATTTTGGCATTCATGGTTTGGATGCCCTTCCCTACAAAAATCACAATTCATACTCATGACTTGCCTTTGGAAAGGAGGCACTACCAATTGATCCATTTTCTACATGAGTGCTTCTACCTTTGCCTCTAATGCAGCCATTGCATCTACTTTGTGTACTCCATGTACGCGAGCTCCAGATCGTGAACTACCCCAAGCATAGTTATTCTTAGCCAAATTTTCAATCAAATCAAATACCTCTTCCGAGGTTTTGGAATTAATGGAGTCTCCTGCAGATGTATCAACTAATTACCTCGCAGCAAAGCTCAACCTACTGTGAAAGATCTACATTTGCATTCCCAACTCAAATCTATGGTAAGGACATTTTCTCAGCATTTCCTTAAACCTCTCCTAACACTCATAAAGGTTTTCGGCCTCTAATTGTTGGAAGGCAAAAATATCAGTCCTAAGTTTGGATGTTCTAGTTGGTGGGAAATATTTGACCAAGAATTTTTTAGTTAACACATTCTAAATAGTAATGGATCCAGTGGGCAAAGATTGTAAGCATGATTTTGCTCGATCTCTCAAGGAAAAGGGGAAGTCTTAGTTTGATGGCAACCTCAGAAACACCATTCATTTTAAAGGTGTCACAAATTTCTAGAAAGCTCGCAAGGTAGGCATTGGGATCCTCCTTAGGTAACCCATCAAATTAGACCATATTCTGGATTATTAGGATTACGTTTGGTTTTATCTTAAAATTGTTAGTCTCTATCTTAGGCCTTGTGATACTAGAGCCCGTACTTGAGATTGTGGGTTTGATAAAGTCATTTATAATATGCCTGTTAATTCCACTGTTACCACCATTGTTAGGCTGATTTACCTCCATTTCTTTCCTTACCCTTTCGCTTACAACCTTTGCGGACCCTGGTGAGAGTTCTCTCGATTTCTAGATCAAGATCGACTATATCAACATTGGATCATCGGGTCATAAACTAAGAGCAAGGTCTATATAAGATAGAAAATTTTGAGATTATAGAATTTACAAGTTAGACAATTTACAACTGAAGTTATAAGGAATTACAATGTATAGAGACATTAAAGTACAAGTATACAAGAAAAGAAAATATTGCATCTAGTCATACAAGGAACATATATGGATATTCACATATTTACATATAAACATATAAATATAAAAATATGGTTAAATCAACAAAATCCAAGCTTTTATGATATTGTTCCCTGGCAACGGTGCCAAAAACTTGATGCGTAAATTTTGGGTGTATAAAAATTATCAATTTTAAATCCATCATTTAGTTAATTTTTAATTAAAATATTAATCCCAAAATACACATACGAGTAAGTATACTCATCGCAAGCATAACATAGGAAATTAACGAGTATTGATCCTTAAAGAAACAAGTACACACTAATCACTTTTAATTCATTGTTTAACTGACCCAATAAAGTGAAAAAATAAGAAAAAGAAAAAAAAATATATACAATTCAAGGATGTAGGATTATGCAATTTAGATAATTATCCTGAAAAACATGATAATGACCTAACTAGTAATTCTCTCAACTAATTATCATTTTAGCATCATGAAGGAATATAAAGCAAAATTTAATCATTTTACAAGTCATAAATGTTGGGTATTTCACGCATATCATATATGGCGAAGCGGAAAAATAACACGAGATACCATCCCAAGATCCGCATATGTGTGGAAAACAAGACATATAGAGAACAAATGTAACAACTTTCACCTTTCTATGATCGTCTGAAGAACAAAAAATTTTCTTCTTCAAGTGAAGACGTGATCCAACATCCTCTTGATCAAACACCACGAGAATTGAACGTCCAACCACTATAATCATAGTGTGTAATTATCTTTAACAGAAATCCACACATAGGATACACTCAAGCACGAAGTCTTCTGTGCTAGTAGAAAAACTAAGTGGCGGCTAGGGTTAGGTTGCAAGAACCACGAGAGAGAAAGAAGAGAGGGTTTTGGATGGAGTTGGTTGTTGCCGTGAATCTATTGTCCAATAGGTTATTGGTTTGAAAAAAAATAGAGGAGCATGCTTACGGGAAATAAAAAAAAAAACAGAGCAAAAAAAAAAAAAAAACCCGAAGAACAACAATAGCATGGAAGCATTTAGACCATACCTCTGCGTGCCTTAAACCTCTTAGGCTGTGGAAGAATGGATTGAACCACAAGGACAACCCCTTCTTGCCTGCTTGATGAAGCTTCCTGTTGAAATCCCGCTAACCTCCTACTTCGCCTCATTTGCATGAATGCCAAGCTTTCTGGATTTTAGAATATTCCACTGCCTCAATCCTTATTGGTGAAACAAAGGGTGAGGAGGAGTAGTCTCAATG
The DNA here is from genome assembly GCA_026120185.1 of Voacanga thouarsii. Classification (NCBI taxonomy): domain Eukaryota; kingdom Viridiplantae; phylum Streptophyta; class Magnoliopsida; order Gentianales; family Apocynaceae; genus Voacanga; species Voacanga thouarsii. The sequence continues at coordinate 295,930 of JANUWF010002210.1, read as the reverse complement.
TTCTTGATTCTTTGCTATTTGATTAGCAATATCAAGAACAATGGCAAGAGGAAGAGAGAGTCACGAGAGAGAGAGAGCTTGGGAAAAATCAGTTTTTTTTTTCACAGAGAGGCGTGAGTTCTTAAGCCAAAAAACTAGGTCTTTGATATTTGATAACAATATCCCCCGGGATATGATATTTCAAACATCCCGATGTTATCAACAGAGTAAGTTTGACTTAACCCTAAACTCTTCTGAATCGTATTTGGAAAAATCTTATGGTCCAAGCTATTGGGCCAAAATAATATTTCTTATTTTTCTTAGAGCCAAAAAGCCTAAAATAATTAACATTAATTATTTATTTCCTGGGCTTGTAGAAATAACCCAATAAATAATTAATGAGCCCAAATGAATAAAAAATAATTAAACATTAATTATTTATTTCTTGGGCTTATATAAATAACCCAATAAATAATTAAACAAGCTTATTCCCATTTAGTTTAAGCCTAGGTTAATTTTCTAATTATTCAAACTGGACCTTGGCCCTGAATAATTAATTAACCAATTAAACCAGATAATAAATTTCTCTCAATTTATTTTTATTCCAATCCAATAATAAATTAGACTTCCTGAATAAAATAAAATCCTCTTTAACCGAGACCAATTCCTCAACCAAAAAATAATTAGGACTTATGGGTTATTCCGAGGACAAAAAAGACACATCGTCTTGGCTACTAAAATGATCAAAATACCCCTACTATATAAATAGCTATATTTTGCATTTTAAATATTTTCTAATATCACCATAAGGAAATATTGACTTCAAAGACAATGCTGTGTTAGCAAAGTCTTTGACCTACAGGTGAAATGACTAAAATACCCCCTATATATCACCGTGCATTTAGAGAGGAAGAAGTGTACTAACACCTCTCTAAATGATATCTACCATCCTTAGGCTTTTAGTCCAATGATCCACGACTTCCTAGAGTGTTTCTACTTTCCAAGGGAGCTACCCTAAAGCAAACATCTAAGTCATGTTTCCTAGGGCCCTGGACATTTTAAATCATTCAAACAACCACAAGGGTGATATTGTGTAGAAACTATCTTGTACAAGTCTATCTTAACTAACTAATTACATATACCCAATATACAAGTATATTGGTTCTACGATAGAACCTTAATAATAGCATATCAAAGTATATGCTTCCAGCTTCGTCAGACCACCAACTCATACTCAAGTCGTAGAGTACTAGTCCACGCTGTAGCAGTAGTAGTCTAGGTTTCTACCATATAGGACTTTTAGAAACCACTACTACAGGTCATGTTCTACTTATTCGAAATACGCTTATGTCATGAAATGAGTGGACTACTCACTGGCTAAAGGTAAGCCATTCCCCATTTGGAATTCATAACATAATAACCTAAACATGATGAGATTCCCATTCTCATCAATCGGTTAAGAACAAATGTTTATGTATTAAACAACCTGTGATCCATACCTTACTGTGAAAGACCACCATTCACATGAATCACTTATTTAAATACAATGGGTCTTTTCCAAATGAAATTGTGCACAAATAAAAAGTAAATTCACAAACGATTTCTGAAAATAAATTCTTTTATTAAAATATTTGATATTTACATCAGAAACATAGTCTAAGAGAGCATACTTTCCAACATTGGTATCATGTGTATATCAATATATCACACGAAAAAAATGCTTCTAAAACCATTCCAGCTGAGAATTCTAAAACTATTAGAATTCTCTAATTGTAATTGGAAACATCAAGTTCTCACAATTATAATTTGGACCATAAATTATAACTAATTATAATTTGTCCACAACAACTTCTCTTTTCTCTCAATTAACCCCACTATGTTATCAAATAACATCTTGAGTATATAATCCTTTATTGTGTGTGACCTATTAGGTTTCCCAGTCAATTGGTAGTGAACATGAATTAATCTAAACGTCTTTAAGATTAATAATCCATAATTAATTAGAATTAATCATATTAATTCTAATCATGATTGGTTTATTAATTCATCAATTAATAAACCCATATTCACCAGATCATGAGTAGTATCTAGCAATATATCATGACCACCCAAGAGTCCAGGAAGTCAAGTGCCTTGACATGAACCATTCAATAACAAACTACAGTGCAATTAACACATTTCACCATATAATATCTCATTCGGTTTAGAGTATGGATTAGTGCTAACTCCCTCTAGAATATTTATTAATTCTGGCCCGAATATAATAGTACTTGTACTAGGAACCCATTACTCTAGATGTGTATCAATTGGAACTGTTTCCAATATACAATCGCCTTGCCCAAGGACTTCTCGAGTAGTAATTCCTACAAGTGGTCGTGAGATATTCGCCCCTACTATTCGGAGTGGTGAATCCTTTATTGACCATCTCAACTACTTTCGTTTATCTCACAATGTACCCAACATCCATCCTATATGCGGCCCTCGATCTAGCTCCAGAGATTGGAATCAAAGCACAATGCTCAACAAACAAAGTACCTTGGAGATCTCAAGTCTAAGGATACTTGCACGTTTGCTATATTGAGATTATATCACTAGCATTAAATAGTTATCCATGTAATTATCTCATAGCTAGGTCATCCAATGAACTTGTTCCATTAACAAGCATCCATGTATTAACTTTGAGTATCTCAATACTCACAGATATGAGAACCACCGCCTGATCAAATCAGGAAGTCTAACACATGCTAGTCTTAACGCATTAATGATGTCCAGTCTCATTAATACTACGACTAGGGACTATTTAAGTACTAACACTATACAGTGTAGTAGGAATCTCATATTATGATCTCTATCATGATTTCCTTAACACAGTGTTGTACTAAGGGCTTTATCTAACAATTATATTACTTAAAGTAAACAAAAGAAACTGTAAAATAAATAATACCTTTTATTAAAATAAAATATATCATATACAATGTACAAGTGATTGCCTCTAGGGCACAACACTATCAATAAATCTACTTAAATAAATCTTATTTCGTTTTCCAATCCATGGAATGCTATATCTTGATTAAATTAATAGATTTGCCAATCAAGCTAACATAACCAAAACATGCATTAAGCCCAATTCTTTATAAGCATGAAATTAGATAATAACCCTTTGTTCTAGGTAAAATCAACTAATCTTTAATTACTTAGTCCTATAATCTTAACTTCAGCGCTCAAATCCATCAAGATTAGACAAATACAAAATCAATGCAATGAAACTCCTAATATTGTCATCCTAAGTCAATTAGAAGAACTCGCGTCAATAACTAATGATAACAAGTAATCAAATAATAAAGATGACAAAGAATTGATCATATAACTAAATTAACATAACATCATGAATACCAAAATAATGTTAAATTCTAATAAAAACATTAAATACATCTTTGTTTAAGGAAAAGAAGATAAAGATAAAAGAAGGCACTCATACACAAGCCTCTTTCTTCACCCTTGAAGACTCTCTTGAACAATCCTCCTTGATTTGGTGAATTCCTCCTTTAATGAGTGATTTGAGAATTTTTGCTTTTGAATCCACATCTCTCTATGTGTGTCTCCTTTCCTTTGTGTTTTTTTTTTTTTTTGTGTTTTTATAGGCCTCTTGGATGCTAAATTCATGGCTTAGGAGGTTTTGGCCAAGTAGGATTCGAAAAATACCAAAATTATTAGAGAATTCCTAATTTCCTGCATTGAATATTTGCCTTCTAGAGCCTACTAGGCGTCGGGTAACTTCGACCCACCTAGTGCCATGTACACACTGTTCTTCTTCTGAAGTTTTGCTTTGTTTTTAGTCTACAGACAGAATGGACCTGGTGCCAGGTACACTTGCCATACCTAGCACCAGGTCTGTTCTGGTTTTGTCCTGAAAGCTGCTTGAATTTCTCTATTGGACTAGCATAGACCCGGCATCTTGTCCCTTGGCTAGGCCTGGTGCTAGGTGCATTATAGAATAATTCACTTTCTACTCGAAATCTACTCAAATATGTACAAATTTATCTAAAACACTTTTTACAAGTAAAATGTCAAATAAGAGAAATATGACTAGTTATTATAACAAATGTATCTCAAAACAATCTCAAATAATTAGGAAAATAATAATAATTATGGCACCTTGGGTGAGATCCATTTTCAAGAAGGTTTAATAGGAGTTTAAGGCCAACCAAGCCAACAAACCAAGGACTAAGAGAATGATAAAGGAGTGGATAAAGAAAGGAAGGCCAAAAAGAGTACAAAGAAGGCAACAATCCTTATGGAAGGTCAAGAAAACAAATGAACAAGGATTTAAGGGCAAACGGGCAAATGAAGGAATGCGACCCAAGGGAGCTTCAAATGGAAACAATCTTGGCTTCAAAACTATTTAAAAGATCAAGGGAACATATGGAAAAGGAATGGAAGGAATGGAGGTCCAATTAGCAGGGATTGGAGTGCCTAGAGCTAACTCGGCACTGACCCAGATCGACTAGCCAGGCGCCAACTGTAATCTGCAAAATTCCTCAATTTTTGGCACACGTACTGTTCCAACAGATTGGACCTGACACCAGCCCTAACAGACCAACTTGGCACCAGCTATGGACTGGATGAGTCCCTATTTTTGTTCTGACTTTTTGTGAACAAGTACTGTTCCTCCAGATTGGACCTGGCACTACCCCTAAGAGACGTGCTTGGTGCCTGCTCTATTCTAGAACCCGAACCCTTGAAATTTTGCAGCTATTTTAGGATCATTTTATAATATTTAAAAGTGTTTAGTTCAGGAATAGAACATCCTTCTATAATGCTTTTTGTATTAGGTTATGTTGGGGGACTATAAATACCCTATTATAATATTGTAAACCAAGAACATTTGGAGGCATATGAAATTGTGAGAGTTTAAGAACTCTTTGAGAGCTTTGGAATAGGTGATCCTCTTGGATAATACCTATTAAAGATCAAGACTAAATCAAAGAAATTAGTCCCACTTTTGATCATGTCTTTAAATCTTAAGAGATAATCTAAACTTCACTTCTATTCTATGTGCTAGGTTGCCTAGTGTATTTGATAGGATTGAGTTAGGTGCCTTCAAATTCCTATCCTTGGTGTTCTAATCTATAGTTAGATTAGGGTGTTAAGATGTCTTTGAAGTAGGCTAAATTCGTATTATCACAAGAGTGTTAATTGCTTTTCATTTTAGTGTTATTGTGTGTGGGTTTGGTAGGTTTCTTGTTCTTTAGTTTAATCCACAACAATTGGTGCTTCCCAAGATCATATCATAATCCTTAACAGCTATCAATTAGTGCTCTTAAATTAGTGGCACAAGCATTTGCAGTTTAATTATATTACTAAAAAATATTTAATTTTGATAAAAAATTGATGGTCTAATATGTTTCTGTAGACGGTTGACGAAGTGAGAGAAAGTGCTGTTCGTGACTCTGCTTTTGCTCATACAGTAGATTTTCAATGCTTATGCTGTAAGTTTTCCTATTTTAAGTTCTCCTTATGGCATGATACTCTGTGATTTGTAAGTTTGGAAAGTGTAGCACCCCATTTTTTTTATTAATTAGTTATTATCTACTATATGATGGTGAAATTTAGGATTATGGATCGCAATTTGGTCAGGTGAGATCGAGGATTAGAAATTCCGTTCACATACGACTTGTCTTTGAATATTCATTTTATCTCCAGTCCATTTTTGTAATGGGAATAAGTGGAATTCTTGATCTCTACTGATCGATGACAAAATCGTCCTCTCCTCTAACCCATCTCCAAGTGCGAAAGTAAGGATTCAACCAGTTATGAGGGGAAAAAAAATTCTTAATAAGATCTAAAAATTAAAATAAGTAAGAAAGTTCTAATAATAAAAAATTAAAAAATTTATATTTTTACAATTCAAAAAATTCTCAATAAAGTAACAAAATCTTAAAATATAGTTTCAAATAATAAATAAAATATATCAAATACAATAGTAATAGTAATAAAAATAACAAATTATGAAAATATAGTACAATTTTAAAAAATTAAAATATATCAAATAATTTTATTTATTTAAGATTTAAAAGACTTGTAAACTGAGAAAAAATTACTACAAAAATTGTTTGATTTTATACAATAAAATATTTATTATATTTTACTTTGAAAATAAAATATAATATTTTCATAATAATTCAAATTAATCCTAAAAGATCTAACCTTTCTCTCAAGCTAAATATTACTATATATATTTTAGAAAATTTTAAAAATATTTGACCATTTATTATATTTTAAATTATGTAAATATATTTTTAAAATATATTAATATTAAATTCTTTTATAAAATATAAATATAATTATATGCATTTTAATTTATACATGTGTATACATATTAGCATAAAATAAATAGTTATAAATATAAAAATAAAAAAAAACTTAAAAATAAGTGAGAGCAGACTAGGACGGGTCGGGCACACTACCGTTCCCGACCCGCCCTTATGTTGGTGCATGCATGCGTTTACGCATATGTTTATGTGTCCAAGGCTAATTCAAGTTTTAATTTAAAATACCAATTTAACTCTCACGCACATACACATTTAAACAAGTATACCCATTATGTAGCATAGAGTTTAGTTGGTAAGCATCGAAAAAAATCCTTAGAAATTGTATCAACTACCCTTACTTCCACCTTTGTTTCATTATTCAATCAACTAAAATAGGAAAATTAGTTACTAACTACTACTAATTATAACTAACTATTAATGAGGAGCACAACAAAAATACACCAACTCAATTTACAAGGTAAGGTCTAGAAGATCACAAGAATAAGATACAAGTCAGAAAGGAGATTAGACATGTAATTAATGTGAATTCCCCTAAATAATGATCATATATCAAACATCAATCAATTAATTGAATCTAAATTCAAGCATTGGCAAGGATCCTCTAATATTGTCAAACTCACTCTTTATCAAATAATGAATTCTCTATCTTTGAACCCAACCCATAGATATCTCTATAATGTAAATTAAACCCAAAGATGCATATAAATTAAAGATTCCCAAATCTCAGCCAAAATGTGCCAAATCTCTATCTCTCGGTGACTCAACAACCCTTTCTATCACAATGTTCTAATCTCCCAAATCATTTCTCAAAATTATCAAGGGAAAACAAATCTATTGAATCAACATAAATAGGTATCCATCACATACATCCTTTCTCAAGTTCAATATAAGTGAATATCCCAATCTATCAATCCAATTAATCAAATTTAGGCAGCAGAATACTCAAATAAGATTCAATAAACCAAATAATAATCTAATACATACTCGAATTAGGGTAAAACCCTTTAATTACAATTAAATCCAAATAATAACAATATCCCCAAATCAAATAAAAATAAAAGAAAAGGAAAACTCATGGAAAAGTGTACTTCTTCTATTTTGAATCTTCTTTAGGGTGCTTCTCTTCTTCTCCAATCTTGCCTTAACCTTCTCTCCTAATTCTCCTTGATGTTTCCAAAGGGTTCTCTCAGTTGTATTTCATGTGGCACTTTCTGCCTCTCTTGGAATTGAGGGATATTTATAGGTTGCTTGTGAATAGCCCTAAAAATTGTAGAATAGGGACTAATTTGCAATGTTGCACAGTGACGTGGAAGGTGTTTTGTATAGTGATGTGCATGCATTCCTCTAGTCAGATCAGCTTGAAACGATGCCGTGGGGATTGAGTTTATTATGTGCTGTAATCGTGCACGGCGATATTGATGTTAAGCTGCATGGCACTATCGGTTCCCAGAAGTCTTGATATTTCTGAACTCTGAATATGCATAGTGCCTTACATGGTGTTGGGCACGACACCGTGGATTCTCAGAATATTGACTCTGACTTTTAGAATGATCCATGACGACGTGTAGAATAAGCTGCATAGCGATTTGTAGCTTTAGTTATTCTCTTTTTCCAATCATTTTCTCTTTGAATCCACTTCTAATTTCAAATCATTGCAACCTACATCAAATAAGGAGAAAATATGGGGATAAGTAGCAATCTATAGTAAATTCTCAAAATTTTAAAGCTGAAATGATATGTAAAATATACATATGATGAACAATTATTACTCCCCATACTTAAATTTTTGCTTATCATCAAGCAAATAAGAATTAATAAACCTCAAGCAAATAGTTTCTTCGCAAATCACATTTTAACAAGATAGAATTTTTGGAAGAATTTTGGCAATATGGCAAAGGTATTATCTTTTTTTTAATCTAAGAATCTAATGTAACACCTAATTGGCCAAGCTAATTTTTGTGTAAACTATTGTATTAGGATAAATATAACTAAATCCACCGAAGTTGCATTAAACAAGTTCATATTTATTCAACTCATTCCACTTTTTTTCCTAAGCTAAGAATACAAACTAAGTGATTCATATGAATAGGGAATAATGAACTAACTTAAATTCTCTGACTTTCAAAACTACTGCAATTATAGGTAGTAAATAGAGGATTAGTCCTTGTTTTTACTTTTGTAGGGTAATGTAAATGTCTTGTAGAGATAAATAATAAGGACCTTTTAGCTTTTACATTTCCCTCATTAAACTCTCATTTTTTTTTGGGGGTAAGGTAATGCAAACGCCTTGTAAAGATATGTAAATGATGATTTTTCAACTTTTGAATTACCTTACTCCATTCTCTCATTTTCTTACCCCACTCTATATTTACTTAAAACCTAAAGTTAGGTCTAGCTAGAAGATTATAAAATATAAATAAGCCAAAATTCCCAATGTATACTTCATCACAAGTTTCTCCTCCCTTCTCAAGAGAAAAAGTTTCATAGTATTTACTAAAATATAAATAAGGTTAATATAAATTCTCAAGACTTAGACATTTCACCCATCTAATATAGATGTTTACCTAAAAACAAACTCATCAAAAAAGGGTTTAACTAAATTCTTATGCCAAAGGAGACATAATAACATTGCCATCAAAGCCAAATTATGCCAAAATTTGAAAGATTTTGCCCAAATTTCAATCATTTTCAGCCCAAATTGAAGCTCAACAATTTAAAAATAAACTTGTAGAGAATACACTCTAACCTCTCCCCTACACTTAAAATGGACAATGTCCTCATTCGCTAACTGAATATGCAATATAAATGTATATAATGGGACTAAGAAAGATAAAAGAGGAAAAGTAAAGCAGTACTCTCCAAGTGATTAGAAGCTTAAATTTGATCATTAGAAGAAGAAGTGAAGATCATCCATAAAGAAAAATGTATCTACAATCAATAAAAGAAATAAAGTACTAAATAACTAAAATAAAATAAAATGTTAAATGTCATAACAAAATACTAAATAAAAACAACGTCAAAAGATAAACAAATCCTATCCTATCATCCCTATCACGGTTTATGGCCTCAATGATGGCTCGAACCAACTTTCTGATATTTGAAAGTGCCAAATTGCTGCAGACTATCCCACATCTATCGAAGGAAGGTATCATCTCCATCTTTTCATTGTAGTATAGTGGTAAGTATTCCCGTCTGTCGCGCGGGTGACCCGGGTTCAATCCCTGGCAATGACACAAAAACTTGTTGGTGGGTGCATGCATTTATGCACATGTTAATGTGTTCAAGGCTCAATCAAATTTTAATTTAAAATATCAATTTAACTCACACACACACACACACACACACACACACATACACATTCGGTCAAGTATACCCATCATGTAGTATAGAGTTTAATTGGTAAGTATCGAAGAATCCCTAGGAATTGTATCAACTACCCCTACTTCCACATTTGTTTCAATGTTCAATTAACTAAAATAGAGAAATTACTTACTAGTTAGTACTAATTATAACTAACTACTAATGATTTGGGTAAGTATATTCATCATGTAGTATAGAGTTTAGTTGGTAAGTATAAAAAAAATCCTTAGGAATTGTATCAATTACCCCTACTTTTACCTTTGTTTCATTGTTTAATCAACTAAAATAGGGAAATTAGTTACTAACTACTACTAGTTATAACTAACTACTAATGAGGAGCGCAACAAAAATACACTAATCCAATAAAGTCTAGAAGATCACAAAAGTAAGATACAAGTAAGAAAAGGAGATTGGACATGTAATTAAAGTAAATTCTCCTAAATAATGATCATATATCAAACATCACTCAATTAATTGAATCTAAATTTAAGCATTGGCAAGGATCCCCTAATATTGTTAAACATACTCTTTCTCAAGTATTGAATTCCCTATATTTGAACCCAACACATAGATATCTCTATCATACAAATCAAATCCAATGATGCATATAAATTAAAGATTCCCAATTCTCAAGTCAAAAGGTGCCAAATCCCTATCTCTAGGTGACTTAACAACCCCTTCTATCACAAAGTTCTAATCTCCAAATCATTTATCAAGTTCATCAAAGAAAAACAAATCTATTGAATCAATATAAATAGGTACTCATCTCATACATCCTTTCTCAAGTTCAATATAAGTGAATATCCAATCTATCAACCCAATCAATCAAATCCAAGTGATAGAAGACTCAAATATGATTCAATGCACTAAATAATAATAATATAATACACACTCAAATTAGGGTACAACCCTTTAATTACACTTAAATCTAAGTAATAATAACATCTCCAAATCAAATATGCAAAATAAAAGAAAAGGAAAATTCATAGACAAGTGCCATTCTTCTACTTTAAATCTTTTTTTGGGGTGCTCCTCTTTTTCTCCAATCTTGCTTTGATCTTCTCACCTAGCTCTCCTTGATGTTTTCAAGGGGTTCTCTCAGTTGTATTTTGTATGGCACTCTCTGCCTCTCTTGGAATTAAGAGGTATTTATAGGTTGCGCATGAATTGTAGGTGGATTGCACCCCAAGAGCATACAAAAACAATGAAATTGCAGGAAAAAAAATGGCAGAAGCCTTTTAAAAATATTATACCTTTGTGATTTCTTGTTCCTGGTTTAGGCTTGGTTTGTTTTGACTGAACCGATGTAGTTTACTCTACTGCTAGCATCTGAACAGCAGCCTTTGGTGATTGTCCAGCAAGCCGATGACTTTTCCTAGGCATTAATGTTAATCTAGGAGACTTTTGAAATTAATATCTAGACACTTCTTTTTCTAGTGTCCATTCTTTCTATATTTGAAGCATTTGCCTTTGGGTTGGGACTTGGGCTGGGCTGCAGGGTTTCCTTTCTTCTTCTTAAACTTTTTGGGCTTGGGCCCAATTCTTGAAGAAGAAGCCGTAGCAATCATTGTCTTAGATTGTGGCTTCAGGACCTTCTCTGTCATTTGGAGCTCATTCATCAACTTTGTTAAACCTATGTTTAACTTGTTCATGTTGTAATTCAACTTTAACTGAGTAAAAGAGTCCGACAGATATTTGAGAACTATATCCACTTGGCTCTCGGGGTCAATCCAGCCCCCAAGACTTTTGCTTCCTCGAAAACAGTAATTATTTTGAGCATATACTCTGTGACTGATGCTTCCTTAGCTATTTTGGTATTAATGATCGTTCTAAGAGCCTCTTGCCTTGTGGGACAATTCTTATCAGCAAACATTATGGCTAACAATGTGCTAATATCATAAGCAGTGGCCATGTGCTCGTGTTTTGACTGGAGCACATTAGACATGGAGGCTAACATGTAGCAACGAGCCATCTCGTTGGTCGTCTTCTATGCCTTGTTTGTAACACCCCATATTTTCTTCTTGTCGTAGTGGGCCGAACTCAGGTGGGATGTCACCCCGTCTGAATTCTCAGACTAGGGGTCTTTATAACGATTTAAACTTAAAGTAAGCGGTAAAGTCGAAACTAAAGTAAATATATGAAACATGCTCTTTATTTATATAAACCTATAAGTCATAATAGGTACATTGTCATAGTTTCCAAAATACATAAGCTAAAACATCTCATAGTCTATGTACAATGATCACTCCAAAAGATTTGCTATCCAGTGCCATAGAAGAAGTCCTGGAATACCGTCGTTATTCTTTAGCTCCAATCCCTAAAAAAAAGGAAAAATACGTGTGAGTGGTATACTCAGTGAGTCTCGTGTGTGCCAGTGTTTTGCTTAGAAGAGAAAGTCAATTTTCAATTTCTTTGCTATAAAAAATTTTATAACAGGAAAAACAGTGGTAATTGATGAATTTAGGTTCACTCTATCATGTACTTTTGAAAAACAATGGCTTCCAAACACATGACCCTTAATTCAATAAATGCGGGTTCTTCCCCATTTAGAAGTGCGACCCGCGTGCAAAGTTCAAGGAACTTCGCCTTCGGCCACACAGTTTCTTGTGCCAGGGACTGTGCCTTACAGCACGTCACCCGTGTTATACCGAAAGGGTGAGCAGCGTAAAAATGTACCTCACCGTGCACTTAGGGATCTTTTACTTGCCACCATAAGCCAGGGGTCCCAATCTTGACATCAATCACCATGGATTGAACACACCGAGTGTTCCCGCTCGGTATCATGTGAACAACCCACCATCATAATCAATAGGCAATTGCCGGGCTCACAACGGCTAGCCAGGGACGACTCATCACAATGTCCTGTCGCCCTGTTTGGAGTAAGCAATCCCCAGAACTAATAAGGTTACTTGGTGTCGTTTACCTCTAACATGGGCTAGTTCAAAGATCAAAGTCCTTACCGAGTACTCAATGCAACAATACCAACCCCATCTGACTGATCAGGCCAGAGGGTCATCTGATCCCGCAGGATTTTCAAATCAAAACATTTTTTATTGTCTGGGGCCGTACTTGATCACAAAAGTCATTTTCTAAAGGTATTTGGGACATTTCACCAATGCCAGATTCCAAAAGACTTTTTTGAGGGTATCTGGGTCATTTTACCCTTACCCGATTTGAAAAATATTCACAAAAGTTCCAATAAGGATATTTCGGTTATTTACCGAATACCCAAGTTCCAAGAGTTTTCATAAAATATTCCAATAAGGATATTTGGATTATTCTCCAAATACCCAACTCCAAAATTTACCATTTTTTAGAAATCCCAGATATTTAATCCGAAAAGGACTAAATTCACAAAATTCGTGTTTTAAACATCCAGGAAGGTTTCCAAGTTGACTATGAAATTTATTCGAGTCCAAAATAGCATAAAAGCAAATGTTGCTCATGTAAACCTTAAACTTATTCGAGGATTTTCAAAATGGCATAAAACATAGCATTTCATAGAAAATCAAAGCACACTAGCCTTTAAAAAGGTTTAGAAATCAATGGGACTTACCTTGTATATTAAGTCGAAGTTGCACTCGTATAGTCTTAAAAGGAGTTCCCTCGACTTGGTTTACCTACACCATTAGTATATCTCCGTATTATTACTTAATGGGTTGAAATGCTTGATGGTTTGAATAAGGTTTCTATAAGTTCCTTAAAGAAATAATTGAATTAATGCTTTTGATGGTTTTCTAGTTTTACAGCTTTACCATCCTCCACTATTCCTCACATAACTTATTCAATATAGGTCTAAATAAGGCGAGGTTACTTCCATAATATTCCTAAGACATTCCTCTATCAATTCCGGGTCATGAGACATGTAAACTCCATCCCATTTTGTACAGTTTTCAGTTAATTCCACTGTTCCGAGTTTGGAGTTCAGCTTTGTCATCTTCCAGTATTTTGTACATATCTCTTTCAATACAGGTCCAAATGAGGTGAAACTACTTCTTAAATACTCTTAGGACACTTCTCTATCAACTTTAGGTCATGGGGTATTCAAACCTCTTTCCATTTCATTCAGTTTTTCAGCTAAACTTACTTTCGAATAAATTTTATATTCAGCTTGGAAACCTTCCTGGATGTTTAAAATACGAATTTTGTGAATTTAGTCCTTTTCGGATTAAATATTTTGGAGTCGGGTATTTGGAGAATAATCCAAATATCCTTATCGGAATATTTTATGAAAACTCTTGGAACTCGGGTATTCGGTAAATGACCGAAATATCCTTATTGGAACTTTTGTGAATATTTTTCAAATCGGGTAAGGGTAAAATGACCCGGATACCCTCAAAAAAGTCTTTTGGAATCTAGCATGGGTGAAATGACCCGAATACCCTTAGAAAATGACTTTTGTGATCAAGTGCGGCCCCAGACAATAAGAAATGTTTTGATTTAGTAATCTTGCGGGATCAGATGACCCTTTGGCCTGATCAGTCAGATGGGGTTGGTGTTGTTGCGTTGAGTACTTAGCAAGGACTTTGATCTTTGTACTAGCCCATGTTAGAGGTAGACGACCCTAAGTAACCTGATCAGTTCTGGGGATTGTCTTACTCCAAATAGGGCGACAGGACATTGTGATGAGTCATCCCTGACTAGCCGTTGTGAGCCCGGCAATTGCCTAGTGATTATGATGGTGGATTGTTCACATGATACCGAGCGGGGACACTTGGTGTGTTTAATCCCTTGCCACCTCGATGGCATATCACCCGTGTCAACCAGAATGGTGAGCAGCGTACAAATGTACCTCACCTTGCACTTAGGGATCTTTTACTTGCCACCATAAGCCAGGGGTCCCAATCCTGACGTCAATCACCATTGAGGTGGCAATGAGTCAAACCCGCCGAGTGTACCCGCCCGGCATCCAGCGAATGACTCACAATCAAAGAGCGCCCGCAGACGCAGCAATTGCCAGGCTCTAAACGGCTAGCCAAGTACGACTCATCTCAATGTCCTGTCGCCATGTTTGGAGTAAGACAATCCCCAGAACTGATCAGGTTATTTGGGGTCGTCTATCTCTAACATGAGCTAGTACAAAGATCAAAGTCCTTGCTGAGTACTCAACGTCACCAACCCCGTCTGACTGATCAAGCCAGAGGGTTATCTGATCTCACAAAATTTTCACATCAAAATAGTTTTTGGAGCAAAACAACATTTTTCCAAAATCTTGATGAAACTAGATAAAGGGTTCAATCCACACATCAAAATATTTTCACTACTTAACATCAACAAATTCATATGCAAATAGCTTCCAACTTCTAGTATCATTCTCTTAGCTTTTAGAAGTGATCCCTTACCTTTCCAAGATGAAGGCAAAGCTGTGACACCCCTTCCTTTCCTTCTCCTTGCTGCTGGTTCTTCCTTCTTTCCTTTTCTTGCTACCGGTTCTTCTTTGTGTCATTTTCTTGTTGCCAAAAAGTCTCTCTCTCTCTCTCTCTCTCTCTCTCTCTTTAGTTTTTCTTTTGTTCTTCCTTTCTTTTCTTCACTTTTTTGTTTTTCTCCTCTTCTCCCAGCTTTCTCTTGGCCGAAAGTCCTCCCTCTTGCTCCTATTTATATAACTTCTCTTGGTCAGGTTTTGGGTCTTAGTAAAAGAATTAGGGTGATTTGGCACTTCCAGAAGTCTTTAGACTTCTCTAGGATTTACAAGAAGATTGTGGAACATCCTAGAAGATTTTGGAACCATGTAGAATCTACAAGAACCTTGGTGAAGCTTGTAGTAATCCTTAGAATTCGCAGGACTAATATATTTGATAACCTTGCATGGCCATGCATAATTATAATTAACCTGCTCTAACCTAGTTTAACTTAATTAAACTTGGTCAAATGAAGTCAAAGGGTGGTCTAACTTGGTCAAAAATATCATGCTTGTGGGCCATCTTCATTTATTTCTTGTGGGCCCTCTAAAATATCTCTATATAATATACTATAATTAAGATATTTATTGTATTAATTGCATTATAATAATAATAATAATAATAATAATAATAATAATAATAATAATAATAATAATAATAATAATAATAATAATAATAATAATAATAATAATAATAATAATAATAATAATAATAATAATAGCACTAGTGATGGCTATATTATAACACTATGGATAATATTATTAATTTGTAACCTTAATAATATTATTAATAATAAGGAAAAGAAAATATATCATTAATTTCTTTGTATATGTATTTTTATTTTAAATAAGACTATTCTACACAAATGCTTTACGCAAGGTGGGTTATTATTGCTCTTGATGCCGTCCTAAGGTATCCCAATATAGAGGCAATCAGCACTTCCATTCCTCAAGGGCTACTGTTTCCAACTCCGAAGTCTGCGCCATCCGTAGTGCAGATATACGTCATTTTCTAATTAATGCATCTGCTACTACATTGGCCTTTCTCGGGTAGTACTTGATTGGGCAGTGAAATTCTTCTAAGAACTCCATCCCCCTTCATGGCCTCATATCTAAGTCCTTCTGAGAGAAAATATATTTCAAGTTTTTATGGTCGATAAAACCTCAAATTCCGCCCTATAAAGATAATGCTTCCACTTTTTCAAGCCGAACACAGTGACTGCCAATTCTAAATCGTGAGTGAGGTAATTTCTCTCATGGGGTTTCAATTTCCTTGATATATACGCTATTACCCTCCTATCTTTCATCAATACTCCGCCCAATCCTTCTTTAGATGCATCGGTATATACTTCGTAGGGTTTATTCATAGCAGGCAAGGCTAGGACAGGTGGGGTGATCAATCCTTGCTTCAAACTACCCTGATAACAGGGTAGTTTTATATAGGACAATGCTTATACTCATTTGCAGTGAGTATTATATTCAGATTCTTTTTTCAGTCTACATAGTTTGGACTCGTTAGCTTATTCTCATGGAGAATAATGGCTAAAGGACTGAAAGAACATCCACCAACCATTTCTAAAAATTAAAAATAAAAGAAAATTCTCAGTTTGTAAAAAATAAATAATTTGTGCACTTTATCCTTATATTAATGTTGACAATAGTTAACTCTATCACTATTATCTTTAATATAATCAATTTGTCTCTTAGGAAAATTGACATAGCTTCTTGGAAAAATTAATAGTTTAATTCCTAAGCTAAGTGTGTTGACCACTACAAATTGACTACACTTCTAGGTATTGATCCAGAAGATAACTCAATCATGGGGATGGCCGTTTTTTCTTATTGCCTTTGAACAATCCTCGCACTATGACCTCTAATGTAGGCTGGCTGATCATAATATGTGTCCTAGACATTAATTATGTCCATTCATTAGGTCTAGATCCTTGTGGAATATTCATCCTATATGGGTTCACTCCTAGGGTGATGCGAGGAGAACCACGATCTCTAATAAGGATTGTGATGGAAGCCATGGGACTGTTGCAACCCTCTCCCACTTAGTCTTTTAAAACAAGGGTTTTTCAAAAAAAAAAAAATGTCCTTTTGAAAATATCCTATTATGTATCCCTTAACCCTTGTAAAATATCTAAACCCATAATTCTCTATGTCAAGGTAAAATCCTTTAAGAGATTTTCTATAGATTAATTTTACCTAGTTAAGAACTTAATGATTTCAAAAATTTCCTTTTAAAACTTTTAAGAGACTTAGGTCTCAAGTTTTATTTGACAAAAATAATTTTTCTTGTAAAATAAATTGAAGTGGTTGTTGCTTTTAGCTTACAAAAATATCTAAATTCAAAATAGTCTTTATGTTAAGGATAAAATCCTTTAAGAGAATAACTAGGGATTACTTTTTACTTTTAAGCTAAGGCAACCATTTAATTTGAAGAAAAATGTTGTTTATTGTCAAAAATTTCCAAAGACTTTGATATTTGAGAAAATGACATAGACCCATAAGAGAAAATAGCATGTTAGAAAACTATAAACGTTTTCATAATTTTTTATTCTTTTAACCTAGGTGTTCAAATAATAGAATTAAACACATTAATTAATTAATGATCTTGTTTAATCCTAAATCCTTTACAATTATTTTTCAAGCAAAATATTCCAAGAATATTAACTACGCAAAAATAATAATAACTTCGCCTGGTATGGGACCCAAAATGAAAAAGAAAATTGAAAGAAACTTACAAAGAAAATTACAAAATTTTCTTGGTCTTCATGCACTGCCACACCAGATGAAAAAACCTTGAACTAGCCGAACTGTGACAAAAAATGAAATCGGACACGAAACGAACCAGTTGCGGCTCGGCACTTTAAAGTGCCTTGAACCACAGCACCAGCCGCCTACGGCTCGGGCATGGAAGCCTGCCGCGGCTTTAAGCATTCTTTTGCTCTAGATCCGCGGCCTGCTATAATGAATCCTAGCTTGGCTTTTCTTTGAAGATCTTCATCTTCTTTGTCTTTTCCTTCTAATTTCTTCTGGTTTCTCCCAGTGATATTTATAGGTGATCTTTGATTATAGATTTCAACCACAATTGAAACAAAACAACACCAAAACAAATGCCTATGCCCTTTCAAATCAGGAGTACACAGTTCATCTAAGAAAATCAGTAAATTACAGCACAACTATGTCTCAATGCTGAGACGTACAACAAGCTATCCGATACCAGGAACACGAAGGATCACATGCAACAACTAAACACAATTATCTCTAGTTTTAATTAAGCCTAATCATGGTCTGAAGCTGTTAAAACGATGTCTCTGATACCACTTGTAGGTGGATTGGGGCCCGAAGAGCATACAGAAACAAAGAAATTGTAGAAAAGAAAATGGCTGAAGCATTTTAAAAATATTATACCTCTGTGATTTCTTGTTCCCAATTTAGGCTTGGTTTGTTTTGACTGAACCGACGTAGTTTGCTTTACCACTGGCATTTGAACAATAGCCTCTGGTGATTGCCTAGCAAGTTGGTGACTTCTCCTGGGCATTAATGCTAATCTAGCGGACTTCTAGAATATTTCCACCGCCTAACACCACTGGTGAAGGCTATAAGATTAAGAATGGTCTCTCTTCTGGACCGTCTGCTAACAAGCAATATCAAGAAGGAACTCTAACTATATTCTTGTTTTTTTTTTTTTGAAAAAATAATAACACAGAGAAGAGAAGCAAAACCAAAGAGCGTGAGAGAAGCTTGCACGAGAATTCTATATCACACTGGTATCTCTGTGATTCATGGAATATACACCTACAGAGAAATCAACTTTAAGATAAGATATATAATGATTAGCTCGGCTAATTTAGAATAAATCGAATAAATCACCGCATACCTGTATCTGTTTTCTTAGGGTTGTGATACTAGAATCCTTAATGCAAGAACCGACCCATTCAACCCAAATAGGTTAGACCTCCTCCTCTGTGCCTATGGTCTAGGCTATTGGGTCAGGCTAAATATTTATTTAATCATGGGCTTAATCAAGACCATAAATAAATATTCAAACTTAAATGAACCAAAATAAATACTAAATATTTTTCTTAGTTTAGTTTTAGGTTAATTTTATTAATTCAATCTGGGCTCAAGCCTTGAATTAAATTAATTAACTAGATAAATCATTTAATCTCTCTCAACCTTTATTTTGTTCCAGTCCAATAATAAATTAGACTTTCTAAATAAAATAAAATTCTCTTTAACCAAAACCATTTCCTCAATCTAAAATTAATTAGGACTTACGGGCTATTCTGATGACCAAAAAAATACAGTGTCTTGGCTACTAAAATGACCAAAATACCCCTGTTATATAAATAGCTATATTTTGCATTTTAAATATTTCCTAATATCACCATAAGAAAATATTGACCCTGTGAAACCCCCAGCTACAGCTAACCTTAGAGTAAGGGGGTTGGGATGCATATCATATTTTCTTGCATGCATAAATATATTTTTATATGATTTTATGTGCCTTGGATATGTGATTTGTAGTCTAGATGACTTAATTGAGGTTGTTGAGTAAGAAGGGCAAAATGGTAATTTTTTCTTGAGGTGAGAATAGGGAGATAGCTTGAAGATTAAATAGGAAAAATATTTGGGAGAGAAAATAAGAACAAGAGTTGTTGTGGTTTAGTGGTTAGAGCTTTGAAATTAATTCTTGAGGTCTTGGGTTCAAATTCTATCATTGGAGCTTTAGCATGATTAAGTTTTATTTTTGTGTAGGAAGGCTATATTTCGGCCCTTGCATGATTTAGGGAAGAGTAGGAGTGTTGTCCTAGGGGAGACATGATAGGAATGTCCTAATCCTACTCTTGTGCCCTACAAAAACTTCAAAGGGATTCATACCCTTTTTAAGCTCTAGCTTTCCTTAATTCTTAGACAATAGGTTGTTTGATTTATTCAAGCCAATTTTATTCCAGAAAATTCCATCAAAGTGCTCTGGCTTTGAAGGTTTCAAAAATGTCCATATGAGTCATCTTGTTGGCCGAAAATAGGGAGGATTTTTGGAAGGTTCCCAAGAGAATTAATCTCCATGGTTGAACCTTCAAAACTCCAACCTAGCTGTGTACATTTTCTTCATGTTGTAAACTGAAATTTGTCCAGCCTCTTGATCAGTCCAAGTGTCAAAAATTTTAGCCATCTCTCCTTCTCAAATTCTGCTAGAACAATGATCAATTCACTCAGCTTGAAGACTAAAAATCCCAGCTAAAACCGAGCTGCACAAAAACTGTGCAAACCAGGAAACAGCAACTCAACCTCGTTTTTCCTCTATAAAGAAGGCTGGAAACCAGCCTTGAAGGACCTCTGAATGGCCCTTCAAATATTTTGCAAACTGACTGGAAAATGGCAGCAAAATCTGCCCAGAAATTTCCAACAAACTTGCGAAAATCTGTTCAAGATTTTCCAGCTTTGTTCCTTCTTCAGCCTTGTCCGAAACTTCCACCATTTTTCTGTACAAACTCCTCTTGAACAGCCATGAACTGAGCTTCATCATCTTCTCCAGCATGCTGCTCGAAAACCAGTCCCATGGCTGTCCTAAAATATCTCCATCAATCACTCCAATCAAACCATTGATTGAAGTCCAAAATTTCAGCAATTTATTTCAACAACCTTCCATGAATTAAACCTCAAACAACTAGAAAATTCCTTCACTCTTGTACATCATATTTTCGGCCACTCTAAAGCTCCTTCAACCATCATTCATCTCAGCAAAAATCATAGACAAACAACCGGCCATTGAAGCTTCCAAAAGCTCTCCATTGACCAAGATCTTCTTACCATATTTTGTTTCCAAAATTGATTCCCTAAAATATTCTTTTTAGATTTCAAACAACCAGCTTTCCTTTTCCTCTCAAACCAGAAAATTCAATTGCCAAAACCCTTTCAAACAATTCGGCCACCCTATTCCCACAGAATTTCGGCTAGCTTCAACCAAATTCTCTCCATTCTCTCCAAACCAAGAACACCAAGAACACCTACTAGCATTCTCACGCCTAAGACCACTCCAAACCTCTCCAATCTTCTCCAAAAACTCTAGATCACACCTACTCAATCCCTTGAAACCACTTCTGCAATTTTTAACATCAAATACTGAAATCAAAGTCTCTCTTTTGGATAAAAAAACCAAAATTTTCTTGAAGGCTCAAGAACACCTTCAAGGTAAGCAAGATCAATCATCTCCATCCTCACTCATCTTCAACTCCTAACGGATATATGTATATATATATATATATATATATATACTAATGAACTCTCTTTTTCTCTTTACCTCTCTCTCTCTCTCTCTCTCTCTCTCTCTCTCTCTCTTGGCTGAATGGTTACTTCAACCATGGCCATATCTCCTTCTTCTCTCTTGGCGGATCAAGTCTCCTAAGAGTAAGGATTCCTTCGAAACTACTCCAAGGTAGTCATCCATCAAGTAAGCCTCTTCAACCTTCTCTTTAAATTCTAGATTCATGTCTCTAGGATGATATTGGAAGGAGAGGGATTATGATTAGGGCTCGAGCATGTATTGTTGTGATGGAGTTGAGATTGAAGCATGAATAAATATGTGTATATGATGGAGATGGGATTGATGCATGAGTTGATTGTCTTGGTTGAATTTTATGGTTTTTAGAGTTTTGTTGCATGCTCTTCATGTCGTGAGTAGTATGATTGAATAAGCATGTTAGAGATTATGTCACCTTTGGTGATAGGGTTTATGTTCATGTATTCTTGTTAAGGCCGTGATTATGGTTATGTTAATAGAGTTTGGATCATGTCTTGGAAAATTTAGATCTATGCCTTTATTCATGATTTGGATGTTTTGTTGATTGGTGTAGAGTGTATGTTCATGATTATGGTTAGTAATAGAAATTATGATCATGACCTTGTTGTCCCTAAACTAATTTTATTCCATCAATAATATGATAATTACTATAATTTCTTCTAGTGAATTTCGAAAACCCTAGGAAAATGTGGATTTGGTCTCTTATATAAAATAATGATATTTTAGTCAAATAAATAATAGCTTTTATGTAAGAAATAAAATATATAGATATTATATAAAATAAAATATATAGAAAATAATAATAAAGCCTTTTATATAAATATTCATAATAGGTAAAATATTAATTTTGTAAGTCTTATATTCAAAACTACTATTAAAATTTATTTATTATCTTTCAATCGAAACCATTAAAATTTACTTACAACTAATTTTAGTTATCAATTATTTTCTAACAATTAATTATTAATAGATTATTATTTACATAATACCACCTAGGACCCTTCATCAAATAAATTCTAATTTATTTATAGCAAGATTTAAACCTTCAACTTATTAGTACCTATTTCCCAAAACCCTAATTATTTTAATACCAAACTAGACTTATCTTATAAACCCTTTATTTATTATCTAACCTTAAAGCTTGGGACTCTAGGATCATGATTGTAGTAAGTTGAGTTAAGATTATTTGTAAAAGTGAATTTTGGCTTGAGTTTAATTATAGCTTATATTTACCCCAGGCAGGGTTAGGTTAGCTGTTGGAGACCTTTATTTTATCTCGAGCAAAAGATCAAGTAAGCTCTTGTATAAAACTTGTTTGATGCAAAATGATTACTATGGCAATCCAAATGTAGAGTGTGTGGACACTCACTTCTGTAAAGGAAATTGAGGATTATCTCATTTCTCATTTCAGGCAAACAAATTATTTGAAAATCAAGGGGCAGTTTTACTTAAACCCTAAAGCTCTTTCTAAAACCAGATTTGCCCCAAGCTTTGGAAATCCTTAATTGCCATTTTCAAGTAGAACAATGTTTTATTCATTTTCCACCAAGTGGAATAAATTACGTTGAGTACTCAATAAGGGTGGACTGCTAGGACTAGTCTTTGATGGGTTAGGGTAAGTCTCTCAGTAGGTGGCCACCTCTGAGGGGTAAGTCCTCCCTGGATAAGATGTCAGTTTAGTAGGTCGTGCCGGTCCGAGCTAGCAAGTTTCAGTCAGGTGGACTGTGTGTTGCCAGAATGGACAACCGATTTTATTTGGGGTGTAGAGAAGGAGGAGTATCTCACCCAGTAGGCCGATCACTTACTTTTGTCAGTTTGCATAAAGTGTGGCATTCTGACCGTTGCATGGTTATGGGGCCCAACGTGTGGTAACCCATGACCACCTTTTGAGTGGTTGATTTTATTGAACATGTATGGTTGGAAAAGCCAAAACACCACTCTTGATTTTGACTATTGTTTATTGCTTGCCAGTATTTCTCTTATGAAGATTTTACATTTGCATTTACGAACTGTTTTCACTGGACACTCAAAGCACACACGGACTTACTGAGATTTTTTTTTTTTTATCTCATCACCCTTTTTACCATGATTTCAAGTCGATCTTGCTATGGGGATGAGTAGGTAGTTGTTGCCTACTTTGGAAGATTTTCTGATATTCATTTTGTGTAATGCTTTGGGAGTTGAGAGTGAACAATTTCTATTTTGGATTTATTCTTGAATTCTTGGATTGTAATAAGTTTTAAGTTTAAAGTATTGTTTTATTTATATTATTCTGATTGTGTGACCTAGTTATAAAGACCCCTTGTCTTTTGGACGGGGCGATATCCCCGACCCTGTTGGACCTAGGTAGTGGGGTGTTACAGACTCTAAGGACAATGCTATGCTAGTAAAGTCTCTGACCTACAAGTGTAATGACAAATATATCCCTCTACGAAACCCCGCATATTTAGAGAGAAACAGTATACTAACACCTTTCTAAATGACATCTACCATCCTTAGACCTCTAATCCAATGATCCACAACTTCCTGGAATGTTTTTGCTTTCCAAGGGAGCTACTAATATGATCTTGAGAAGCACCAATTTGAGATTTGTAGTTCAAATTCAAGAGACCTAATTAAAGACTAGAACCTTAGGTAAAATAGCTTCATAGGACCCAAAACATAATGAACTAAGCCAACTAAATCAACACCCAAACACCACTAACCTAAGAAGGATCAAGAACAAATAGGATGAGAAGATTTAGGCAACTAATTGAACTCCTAAAAGAACCCTAGATTAGTTAGGAATCGATGACCCACTTTAGAAAGAACAATGATCTATCCTAAGAAGATTAGAGACTATCTTCTTAGGTTGGACTAAAGCCTAAGAGTTGTCTTGATTGATTTGGGAATCATCCAAGAGGAACACGTTCAAGAACTCTCTCTAGAGAGAACAAAAGATTTTTCTATTCAAAATATCAAAAGTTACATTTACAAGAGTTATAATGGCATATATATAGATGCTTTGTCCTAAACAAATTAACAAATTAACCGTAACTATTAAATGGCATTAATACAAGATTTGAGGGCCTATTACATGCCTTAAAAATAGGTTCCAACATAATAAAAGTAATGAGAATTTAATTGGGATCAAAATAGAACAACATAAGAAAATTCAGTGAAATAAAGCATGGCTCGAATGGACCTAGCGCTAGGTGCTTAGGTGGACTTGGCGCCAGGTGTGTTCTAGACACATAACACTGTTCCAGTGAGGGCTTGGCACTAGGTGTGCTAGTGAACTTGGTGCTAAGTGTGTTTCGGTCGCCGTCTCCCTTTTTGTTACATTTCAAAACTTACTTCTTGGATCTCCATTCTATTTTCCTATGTTTCCTTAATCCTCCAAATGAAATGTTGGTCGACTTGAGCTCTTCTTGATACTTCTTTGGCCTTCAATCCTTGTTTAAAAATTGGCTTGATTCTCCACATGGATTGTTGCTTGTGTTGTGCGTCCTTTGGCCCTTCCTTTACTATCCATCTCTTCACAATTTTCTTAGCCCTGGGTTTATTAAATTTGTTGCTTTGAAAATTCCCTTGAATCCTCTTGAATATGGTTCTTACCCAAGGAACCATGAAGTGTGATTTCGTCCTTCTTCCCCCTTCTTGAAAATGGCCTTCATGCCTAAGTTGATTCCTACCATTTCCCACTTCTTGAAGTTGATTCGTTTTCAAATCAATACTTGCATTATAATCCAAACAAGACATTTTGTGTGAAGGTATAACTTTTAGCTTTTGATCCTCACCAACTCTCTTGTTTTCTCTCTTTAATCCAAATTTTCATTCTCACCTTACTTCGCTCTTTTTCCTCCCTTTTGTTATTTTTACCTCTCCAAACCCAAGTTGGCACTCTTGTTTTATTTCCATGCTCCCTCATTTGTTCTCTCTCCACTCTTGTTTTTGCTTGCATTTGGAGCTCTAAACTCTCATTTTTGTCTTTTGATCTCTTCTCATTTTCTCTTCTCTCTTGCTCTTATTTTTCCCTCTCTTTTTGTTCTCTTTTCTTTTTATCTTCCTCCTTCAAACTATTTTGATCTTTTACAATCTCACTTGGGGGCATAGGAAAAAGTGTGAATTTCCTTCCATCCTTGCACAAAGAGTAAGTGTTTTTCTTTCCATGGTGAACTACCTCTCTATCATATAGCCAAGGCCTTCATAACAATATATGTCCAACATGCATGGGAAACACATCACATATCACCTCATCTTTATATCCCCCCATGGCAATTGTAACCTTGACTTGTTTGTTCACCTTTACTTCACCATAATTGTTCAACCATTGAAGCTTATAAGGTTTAGGATGTTTCAAGGTGTCCATTCCTAATTCCTCCACTAATATAGCACTAATTACATTTTTACAACTCCCTCCATCAATAATTAAGCTACATGGTTTCTTTTTGATTTGACAGCTTGAATAGAAAATATTTTCTCTTTGTAAATCCTCTTTTCCTCAACCACACAAGCTTCAACAACTTCCCTCATAACACTAATTAACTAACGCACATGGGTTCTCAAATGTGTCCCCATTGCTTCCATCTACTCTATCTTTTCCACTAGATTTGGTGTCATTTTGTGAAGTTAAACTAGATGCTTTATTCTTTTTAACTTCACATGTTCTCATTTGCTCTTGCACAACTTCTAGCCAAGTCTTCTTTTTATCCACTTGTAGATGTGAGCTTTCTCCCACTTTGTAGGTACTTGAAGCATTTTTGGGACCTTCATCCATAGCATGCATTTGCTCCTTCTCCATCTCAATCCTTGAATTCTTTGGCTCTTCAACAAATTCCATAATCTTTTGCTCAACTTCTTCTTGTTCATTCTCCTTTATCACGTCTAATGAGTGTGACTCTTTATCTAGAAAGAATAAGATGTTGTAGAACTTTTTAGTCACCCCATTTGTTGATCTCAATTGATCCACTTTACTTTCTTCGTTATCACTAAGCTCCTTATCAATCTTATCAACATTTTTCTCAACTTCTTTATGTGCTACTTCATCATTTGATTGATCATTCCTTGCATTTAGCCTCATTTTCTAGCTTCTTCTTCTTCTTCTCAAAGTCATGCAATTCATCTTGCTCAACTCTCTGAATCTTTTCTTCATTTCTTGGCTCCTCAACATATACAACATTTATCTTGGCTACTTTGGTTCAAGTCTAGCTCTTTGCTCCTCAAATTTATGAGTCTCACTTTGCTTCTTAGAGGACTTCCAATGACAATCAAAGGATTTATGCCCATAGCCACTACAATGGTCACAAGGAAATTGCACTACCCTTTTGCTAAATCAAAACTTCTTCCTTGACCATTGAATCTCGAGCAATCACATATACTATAACCATAGTCCCAACAAGTAGAGCAAACATATTCTTGTTTTTTCCTCATTCCTCATTTTCTAAAATTTCGCATTGTACTTTCCTCACTATGATTAGAACTTTTTGGACAATTATATGACATATGAGCAAAGCTTCCACATATTTGGCACTCATTGGGTACAAACCATTTCCTCATCAAATCTTTCATCTTTCCCAAGAAACCACCATTTGATACCCACTTCGCCTTCTTTGTGCATTCATTTGTTCCCGCCATTCAAAATCATTTTTGGCGAAATCCATTAAGGCACAGCTCACTTTATTTTTTTCACTGCACTTAAAGCTTTTAAACAATTTTTCCAGTCTTCTTTCCCATTCATAGTACTCCCTCAAATCTCTTTTCCCAAAGAACGAAGGTGTCAATTTCTCAATGTACTTCAACTTCCTATTCTCTACATCTTCCTTTCTTTTCAAACCACTCTTGGAAGAATTTTGTGATGCACACTTTTCTTTTCCATTAAACCCACCATATCATTTTCTACTTGTGCTTGGCCCTTTATCATAGCTATCCCTATAAGACTTATCTCCACAATTAAGAAAATTCTCATGATCATCTTCATTTCCCCAATAACCTTCTTCATAGTCATATTCATGTTCTCCATATCCCCCAAAATTACTTCCATTGGAATAAAACCCCTAATCATAGTCATACCCTTCACTATTACTCCAGCTTGCCATTGTAAACTTTACTTTCAAGAGAAGTACCCACAAAATTTAGTAGAAAACACAAAAGGAATTTCTCACTTCACTTCCTCATGTGTTTACACTCAATTTTTAGTGGTCACTCTTCACTTGTGTATGCACTTTTCTTGGCTTTTATCATAATGAGCTCACCCTCCTGCCTTTTTCAAACTCTTAATTCCTCAAATATTTCTTCCCAACACAACCTCCCTAATTGCTTAGGAATTTGTCCAACTAGACAAGTCAAGCCAACCTACTAAGGATAATCAACTGGGCTTAGATGGAAGTTTGATCATCAACAACAATGAGCCTCAAGGAGTTTATATCAAGAGTTAACAAATTCAAGAAGTGCGACAATTTCAATAGACTAAGGGATGGGTAAATGGACAAAACCTAACGAGATTTTCAATGAAGCACTAAAAGTTCAAGAATATAGCACTTAAGAACAAGAGTAAGAATTCAACAGTTATAATGAGTTCAATTGGACAAGTAATGTCCCCAAGATACTTGAAAATAATAGCAAACCAATTATAGAAGTGTTCATGAAAGTTCTAGCCACAATTTCAAATGAAAAGCTCACTAAAGTAAAATATCAAACACTTGAGGTGCAACCCCTCGTTACTTAAAGGTTTTCAAATTTTCCACATTTGTAGCAACCCAAAAACTCAAGAATCGCAATAAAAATGACTCCCCAATGGTTATACTATCATTAAGGAACTATTTCAAGGCAAGAACAAAGCAAAAACTTGAGTTCTATAACTCCCAAAATTATCAAGAATATGAGTTATGGGATTTTCTTGTGTTCAAAATTTTGTAACAAAAAAACCTCAAAATTCCTACAATTTTAAACCTCAAATAACATTCTAATCATCAACCAAGCATGTAAGCTCAATTTCACAACAAGCCCATGGCACAATTTGAAGTTCTAAACATTCAAAAATAGTAAGAAAAATAGTTACGGGATTTGAATTTCCAGCAATGGGTTGAATGATATTTCTATCTTGTTTGAGCTCAAAATCAACAAATAATCAGGCCAAATGATTCTTCAAATATCATACCAACATATAAAATTAATTTAACACTAAGTTCATCGCATAATTTTAAGTTTCAAGCATTCAAAAATAGTACAAAAATAAGTGACGAAAATTTGAGAAAATTTAACAAGCTTTTGAAGAAGGTTATACATTTGCTCAAAGAAAGTTGTGTTAATTAGAATCAACACAACTTTGCTCTGATACCAAACTCTTTGATATAATATTGAGAAACGCCAATTTGAGATTTGAAGCTCAAATTCAGGAGACCTAATTCAAGACTAGAACTCTAGGTTAAATAGCTTCCTAGGACCCAAAATCTAATGAACTAAGCCAATTAAATCAACACCCAAACACCCCTAACCCAAGAAGGATCAAGAACAAATGAGATAGAAGGATTTAGACAACCAATTAAACTCTTAAAAGAATCCTAGATTAGCTAGAAATCTAAGGTACATTTTAGAAAGAACAATGATCTATTCTAAGAAGACTAGATACTAGATTCTTAGGTTAGACTAAAGCCTAAGAATAGTCATGATTGATTTGGAAATTACCCAAGAGGAACACTCTCAAGAACTCTCTCTAGAGAGAACAAAAGATTTCTCTATTCAAAATATAAAAAATTATGTTTACTAGAGTTATAATGGCATATATATAGATACCTGCCCTAAACTAATTAAAAAATTAATCCTAACTATTAAATGGCCTTAATACAAGCTTTGAGGCCCTATTACATGCCTTAAAAATAGGTTAAAATATAGTAAAAGTCATGAGAATTTAATTAGAAATAAAACAGAACAAAATAAGAAAATTCGATAAAATAGGGCATGGCCCGAATGGACCTAGTGCCAGGTGCTTGGGTGGACTTGGCGCCAGGTATGTTTGGACACAAAACTCTATTCTAGTGAGGACCTGGCACTAGGTGTGTTCTAGTCGCTGTCTTTCATTTTGTTGCATTTCAAAACTTGCTCCTTGGACCTCTATTCCATTTCTCCGTGTTTCTTTGATCCTCTAAATGAAATGTTGGTTGACTTTAGCTCTTCTTATACTTTTTTGGCCTTCAATCCTTATTGCTTGTATTGTGCGTCCTTTAGCCCTTCCTGTACTATTCATCTCTTCACAATCTTCTTAGCCCTGGGTTTGTTGAATTTGTTGCATTGAAAATTCTCTTGAATCCTCTTGAATATGGTTCTTACCCAAGGAACCATGAAGTGTGATTTTGTCATTCTTCCACCTTCTTGAAAGTGTCCTTCATGCCTAGTTTAACTCTTATTAGTTACCCTAAAGAAAATATCCAAGTCATGTTTCCTAGGACCCTAAATTATTAGATCATTCGAACAGTCACAAGGGGCAATATAGCGTAGAAGTTATCTTGTACAAGTCTGTCTTAACTAACTAGTCATATATACCTAACATACAAGTATATTGATCTTATGATAGAATCTCAACTATAGTATATTAAAGCATACGCTTTCAGCTTTGCCAGACCATCAAACCATACTCAAGCCGTAGGGGATAAATCTACACTATAGTAGTAATAGTCTGGATTTTTACCATATGGTACTTTTAGAAACTACTACTATAGGTCCAATTCTACTTATTCGAACTATGCTTATGCTATGAAGTAAGAGGACTACTCACTGGCTAAAGGTAAGCCATTCCACACCTAGAATTCATAAAATAATAACTTTACCATGATGAGATTCTCATTCTCATTATCCAGTTAAGTATAATAATAGTTTATGCGTTAAGTAACCCATGATGCATACCTTACTGTGAAAGACCTTCATTCACATGGATTACTTATTTAAACACAATGGGTCTTTTCTAGCAAATTTGTAATAAAATAAAATACGAAAACATAAACAATTTATGTGAATAAAACTTTTATTTATTTAATCAAAATTATATTAGAAATACAGTCTTAGTAGGTATACATTTCAACATGAACAACCCTAAAAAATGCAGAACATGGGTTAATCCGTGATGTTGTATAGCACCGTGGAAGGTGTTCTACGTAGTGCCGTGCATGCATTCCCCTACTCAGATCGGCTTAAAACGACATCATGGGGCTTTAGTTTATTATGTGCTATAATCATGCATGGTGGCGTTGACGTTGAGCTGCATAGCACTGTTGATTCCCAAAAGTCTTGAATGTTCTGAACTTTGACCATGCACAGTACTGTGCATGGTGTTGGGCACAATCCCGTGGACTCTCAGAATCTTGATTTTAACTTTTAAAATACTCTCTGGCGACATGCCGAATGAGCTGCACGACAACGTGTAGCTTCAGTTATTATTTTTTCCCAATCTTTTTCTCCTTGAATCCACCTCTAATTTCAAATAATTGCAATCTACATTAAACTAGGAGAAAATAGGGGGATGCATAGCAATTTATAGTAAATTCTCGAAACTTTAAAGATCAAATAATATGTAAAATATGTAGATGAACAATTATCAACCTACTTGGCGGGCCATGAGATAGAGTCCTTTCCCATCTTTGTCTCTACCTAAATTGGAGAATCTCCAACTCAGTATGGGCCATCACTATCTAGGATGTAATTGGATAGAACTATTTTTAAAAGATTATTGTTTTCAATTTTTTAATGAAAAATAGAACAAATACAAATAAATTTTATTTGCGAAATTTTAACAATTTTATTATTCACCTTGTAATGTTAATATTTAAATTAATTTTTAAATAAAATTCAAAATTATACTTAGGTTTTTTAAAAAAAATTGAGCATACAACCCCAATATAAATACACCCCCACTATAAAATTTGTGTAATTTTACTATTGGAACTATAGGAATGAAGATTGTTTTATAGAATTTCATAACAGAGGATTTTATTTTAAAATCCCTGCACAGTTGGAAGAGCATGTAATTGGAGATTTTATCGTTCTTTTTCCTTTGTTTTTTGTGGGGGACAATAGGGGCTTCGAGAGGTGAATTGTACTTGGTAAGGGTTAAAATTTGATATTTCTTAGTGTAGAATCCTTGTTGGAGGGAGTAACTATGGATTCTCCTCGGCCTTATATTTCAAGAGGCCAAAGTCAAATCTTTTCCATTTTGTATCTCATTGTTTGTTTCTTTTTGTGCATTTCGAACTTGGGTTTACTTTAATTGGATGGAGATTTAGTCCTTTAAGATAATGAATCCTGTCTTTTGTGATTTCCCTAGTATGGAGAATGTTAGACAAGATGTTCTAGTCATATGATGGAATAACCCCTCACTTTTACAAGTTTTACTGGGCCATTTTCAAGGACAAGATAGTGAAAGCTATTCAATATTTCTTTCAACATGTTGTTATACTGAAAGCCCTAAACCACACCTTTATAGCCCTTATGCCTAAGAACGATAAAGCCTTCAAAGTTGATCATCTTAAACTTTTCTCATTTTGCAATGTCATTTATGAAGTTATTATCTAATAGGATTAAGCCTTTCTTAGATCAAATTGTGTATTCTTCTCAAGCAGCTAAAGGAACATCTCTAATAACATCATTACATGCTGTGAGATTATATATCACATTAGAAAGAAAAAATGTCTCCTAGGACTTACAGCAATGAAGATAGACATGTTCAAAGCTATGACAAGGTTGAATAGTCTTTCCTTAGCCATATCTTGCTTAAGCATGAATTCTCTTCTCATTTTGTAAAGCTGATTCTTGAATATATCTCATCCTTTTCTTTCTCCATCCTTATTTGTAGTTCCTCATTCAGTCTCTTTCCCCTATCCAAAGGACTTAGGCAAGGCATCCCCTGCTCTATTTGCTATTTATTTTGATATCCTTTCTAGATTTTGGGTTAGGCTAAGGTGGGTAGAAAATTTCATGGGATAAAATTTAGTAGATTGAGTCCCCTTATCTCCTATTTAATGAATGTAAATGCTTTGAAATTTTTTTGTAGGGCAAATATTGTAGATGTTTTTGAAGTGAAAAAAATACCATGATATCTTTTTCGAATTGTCGGACCAATCGAGAAGTTATGACAAATTTGTGATCTATTTCAGCAACAATGTTTAGGGAAATCTTAAGTCATAACTTTTTGATTTCCTGAAATGGAGTCTGACCACCAAAATAAGTATTTAGGAGTTCTTTTCAGCAAAAATAGCAACAAATCGAAAGCTTTCGGGGAATTTATTGACAAAGTAAGGTGGAAGCTGAGTGGATGGAAAATGAGGACCCTATCCCAAGCAAATTGTGGTATCCTAATCAAAGCTATGATGCAGGCTATCCCATTTTATACTATGCAAACATTTATCCTTCCAGACTCATTGTGAAGTAAGTTAGATAGTAGATTTCTAGTGGGGTTATGATGAGGGCTCATCACATACATATTTTTGAGTACTTTTGTGCTATAATTATGTAAATCCTTGTTAAAATTACACTTACCATACTCTTTTCACCTTCTTTTTGTAGGAAATAAAGATAATACCAATTTAAGATGATAAAGATGAAAAGAAAGAAAAATGGAGCAAAAATGGAAGAAGAATAGAGAATCAACACAAGAAGTGGCAGCCTGGGGAATTGGAACTTCCCTAGGCCGTTTAGGAGCAAAAGTTCTGAGAAAAATAATATCCCCAGGCAGCCCAAAAAAGTTAAACTTCCTTAGGTCACCTAGTACTACTTACTGTACAGAATAATGGTAGCCCAAGGAAGCTGCCTACTTCAATTTCTTGCTGCGCTTAGGCCAAGCACCTTGCGGCCCAGCTACAGAAATGCACGGATGCACATTTTTCTTTGATTTCTGTGATTTGTTTCCATTATACACTATATCTAGACCATTATAAACAATAGAAAGACATCCATGGGTGGGTAGCAACCAAGCGATCCCTTAGGGAGCTCAAAGAAACACCAATAAGAGGAAGACCTTAAGGAAGCAAGGAGAAGAAGGAGTTGTGGAAGGTAATCCAAGGAAAGTATTCAAGATCTTGTTTATGAGTAAAGTCCTTCATTTTTCTTTGTATTATACTTAAATAATATTGATGTTTATATGATTTTAATTATATTTGAGGGATGAAACCTAATCTACATTCTTGTATTAACTTGTTATTTAAGATTTATTAAATTCCTATTCTTATATTTGACTATTTAGGCATTATTGTGTTAGATTGATTGTTTGGGCTTCATTGATTTATTCAATTGGTTGGTTTGCTCTTAATGATTTCAAGAGCTGTAGGATTTGGACAGCAAATTAACTGATCCAATGTTTGTTTTTCTTTGATTAACTAGAGAGAGAGGTCAAAAGATTAGAATATGGTGGTCAATGGATTTTTAATAGTGCCTAGAGATAGGGCTATTGGAGATTTAGGGTACCTTTTAGGTGATGAGTGAGTGTAATGCTTTATTAAGTTAGGTTAATTAGGTAGAGATACCAATTAATTAAGCCTTAGGAAAGAAATTTCATAACTCGAGAGAGAGTGAGATTTATTCTTGAAAACTCATATTGATATGATCTTGAGTGGGCTTTTTCTTGGTGTTGTGGGTGGTGTTGGTTATGAGTTCAGCTCAACCAATGGGATAAAAAACAGAGATTTTTCTTGAGACAAAAAGGAGAAAATGAAACTAACAACCTACCCTCTATCAAACCTTTGAAGAACTAGGCTTCAAAGACCCTCAAGAATAGAAGAAAATTCTAGTATAATTTCACCTTAATATCCTTGAAGCAACAAAGGCAAACAAGAACAAATAGAATAGAGAAAATTGGCACCCAAGTAATGGAATTCAAACAAACCTTAGAAGAGCAAAGCAACTAA
This sequence comes from Voacanga thouarsii, assembly GCA_026120185.1. Lineage (NCBI taxonomy): Eukaryota > Viridiplantae > Streptophyta > Magnoliopsida > Gentianales > Apocynaceae > Voacanga > Voacanga thouarsii. The sequence goes on along the minus strand of JANUWF010002210.1, from coordinate 261,679 downwards.
GACCCATTCAAGAAACCAATTTGGATTATCCAAAAGATTTTATAGACTTATTCATAAGGAGGATTAACCATTAAGCATGGTCTTGAACAAGATGAACAAGGAGGCTAGGGCCTCTCAAGACTCTCTCTTCAAATTTGAATAAAAAGTGTGAATTGTGTTATCAAATCACTAAAGGTTGTATTTATACTACCCTAACCCCAGCTAAGTAATCCCTGAGATTTTAATACAATTTAGAGCATTAGTAGGTCTTTACAAAACATTTAAAATGGAGAAAACTGGAGAAAACATAAAAAACGCGAGGTAGCTGTCGGCTGCCCAGGCTGCAGCCGGCATCGGATAAGTTGCGCACTGTCTTTGGGCCGGTCAAATGCCAAAGTGAAGCCGGCGCCGGTTTTGATGCTTGGGCTGGTGTCGGATGTCCGCTGGAAGGCCAACTTTGATTACATTTCATTCGTTTTTGTTGCCGACTTGAGTTCTTGTTGGGGTCCTTCTTGGATAGTCATTAAAATGAACTCTTGGCTAGCTTCCTCAAACTTGGTTTTATGAGAAATTGGAACTCATCTTGAAGCTTCTTGGTCCTTGATCATGTCATCAGTCCTTGTCCGTGCGCGGTTACGCCTCCCCTTCCTTGATCTTGACCTCCATGATGGAACGGAGTCTCATCATCTCCCCCTCCTTGAAAAGGATTCGTCTCCGAATCTTTGCCACAATCTACAACAAAGGGAGAGAGGTCACTACCATTAAAAGTGGCACTAACATGATACGCACCAGGTAAATCTATCTTATAAGCATTATCTCCAACTTTGGCGAGAACTTGAAAATGATCATCCCCTCTTGGATCTAGTTTGCTCCGTCGTTGCATGGGAAATCTCTCCTTGCAAAGGTGCACTCATACCCAATCGCCTAACTCAAATGACACATTTTTCCTTCCTTGATTGTGTTTATGGGTGATCTCTTCATTTTGTTTCGCAATGGTTACTTTCACTTTCTCATGGAGTGACTTTACCATTTCCGCCTTCTTAGCTCCATTGAGGTTCAACTGTTCACCTATAGGCAAATGAACAAAATCTAATGGAGTTAGAGGATTAAAACCATACATAATTTCAAAAGGAGAATAAGAAGTGGTAGAGTGAATAGCCCTATTGTAAGCAAACTCAATGTGTGGCAAGCACTCCTCCCCAATTTTTAAGTTCTTTTTTATTATGGTTTGCAAGAGTTGGGTGCGTGTTCGGTTGACCACCTCCATTTGTCTGTCCGTTTGAGGATGACAAGTTGTGGAAAACAAGAGATTAGTACCAAGTTTGTTCCATAATACTCTCCAAAAGTGGCTAAGGAATTTAGTATCGCTATCCAAAACAATAGTCCTTGGAATCTCGTGCATTCTCACCACTTCCTTAAAGAATAAATTTGCAATATAGGATGTATCATTAATCTTGAAACAAGCCACAAAATGAGTCATTTTGGAAAATCGATCAACAATCACAAATATGGAATCCTTACCCCCCTTGGACCTAGGCAATCTTAAGATGAAGTCCATTGAAATATCAACCCAAGGCACATTAGATGTGGGCAAAGGAGTATAAAAACCATGTGGAAGAGATCTAGACTTAGCTCGCCTACAAATAATGTATTGAGCACAATGTTTTCCACATCCCTTCTCATTTTTTGCCAAAAGAAATGTTCCTTAAGGATGCCTAAGGTCTTTGCAACCCCAAAATGCCCTATTAGTCCCCCACTATGGGCCTCCCTAATTAGCAACACCCTAATTGAACCCTTTGGCACACAAAGCCTTGCCTCCCTAAACAAGAAACCATTATGCCTATAATATTTAGCAAATGCACTTTTCTCACAAGCATGGAAAATATCCCCAAACTCCTCATCATCAACATACAAATCCTTCACAAGTTTAAAACCAAGAAGTTTAGCATCCAAAAAGTTTAGTAGTGCATACCTTTAAGATAGTACATCCGCTACCACATTTTCCTTACCCTTCTTGTATTGAATGACATAAGGAAATGTCCCAATAAACTCCATCCATCTTACATGCCTCTTTTTCAAATTTTGTTGGCTTTTGAGATGTTTAAGGGTCTCATGATCGGTATGAATGACAAATTCTCTTGGTAAAAGATAGTGTTGTCAATATTCTAGGATCCTCACCAAGGCAAAAAGCTCTTTGTCATAGGTAGAGTAATTGAGAGCTGCCCTGGACAATTTCTCACTAAAGTATGCAATGGATTTTCTATCTTAGGTCAAGACCGTACCTATTTTCACTCTACTTGCATCACACTCTATTTAAATGCCTTATCAAAGTTAGGAAGAATAAGAATTGGAGCTTGGCTCAATTTGTCTTTGAGGGTTTGAAAAGCTTGTTGTTGGGCTTCTTCCCACCTAAATCCCACATTTTTCTTTACCACTTCGGTTAGAGGGATTGCTATGGTGCTAAAATTTTGGATGAACCTCCTATAGAAGCTAGCTAGCCCATGGAAACTACGAACTTAGGTAATGGTGGTAGGGGTGGGCCAATCTTGAATGGCTTTTACTTTTTCCTCATCAATCTCAATCCCCTTAGCACTCATAACATACCAAGTAATGTAATCCTCTCCAAACAAAAATAGCACTTCTCAAGATTAGCATACAATCTCTCCATTTGGAGGGCAACAAGCACACTTTGAACATGATTCAAATTATCCACATATGATTTGCTATAGATTAATATATCATCAAAGTACACAACAACAAATTTTCCAATGAATTTCCTCAAAACATGGTGCATTAATCGCATGAAAGTACTAGGAGCATTAGACAATCTAAAGGGCATGTCAAGCCACTCATACAACCCTTATTTGGTTTTAAAAGCCGTTTTCCATTCATCCCCTTCTCTTATTCTAATTTGGTGATAATCGAATTTCAAATCAATTTTATAGAAAATGCATGCACCAAATAGCTCATCAAGCAAGTCATCTAGCTTAGGAATGGGATAGCGGTATTTTAACATGATGTTACTGATAGCACAACAATCCATGCACATACACCATGTCCCATCCTTTTTGGGCACCAAGAGAACCGGAACCATACATGGGCTTAGGCTCTCTCTCTCACATGTCCCTTCTCAAGTAATGCCTCTACTTGCTTTTGCAATTCCGTGGACTCCTCCGGGTTGCTTCTATACACCGGTCGGTTGGGAATGATAGCTCCGAGCACAAAGTCGATTTGATGCTCAATCCCTCTTATGGATGGTAGTTCTCCGGACACCTCTTTTGGAAAAATGTCTTCAAATACTTGAAGAATAGCTGCAATTTCATTAGGCAAAGACAATGTAGATTCATTAGTAGAAAGATAAGAACCTTTGCATAAAAGAAGAATAACCGGTTCCTAAGCTTCTATAGCCTCTATGATCTCACTTTCTTTTGCAAAAAAAATTCACTATTCTTTTACCTTCCCTCTCTTGTCCTTGCTCATTCCTATCCTTAATTGTCAAAGGTACCTATTTGTCTATCCTCTATCTCAACTCTTTTTCTCTCCTCTCTTGTTTTTTCCTCCCAATTTCTTGCTTTTGTTTGACATCTTGAGCTCTCATTTTCTTTTCTTTCTCCTTCATGATTCTTTGATCTTTGTTCACCTCACTAGGGGCTATGGGAGTGAGGGTAAACTTAGTTCCCTCATTGAGTAAGGAATAAGTATTCTTTCTCCTATCATGCTTTGCATGCCATCGTATTGCCAAGGACTCCCTAGGAGCAAATGACATGCTTGCATGGGTATCACATCACATAGCACATTATCCTTGTACTTTCCTAACTCAAAAGACACCAAAACTTGTTTGTTTACTCTCATTTCCCTGCTATCGTTCAACCATTGTAATTTGTAGGGCTTGGGGTGTTTAATCCAACTCATGTCCAATTCCTCAACTAAGTTTGCACTAATAATATTAGTGCAAATCCCACTATCCACAATAACACTACAAGGAGTCTTGTTGATTAGACACCTAGTGTAAAAAATGTTCTCTCTTTGTTGGTGATCTTGATCTTCAATGGCTTGTGAATTCAATGACCTTCTTGTGATTCCCACCAAAGAGTATTATTGACCAATAACTTCCCCTTCATCATTTTGCTCATCCCAATTTCCCTCTTGGTCTCCTTGGTACCTTTCTCCCTTTTCTTCTTTGTCAGTAGAAACCTCACCATAGGGATTAGTATACAAGGTTCTCTTACTTGGACACTCATGGGAAGTATGTCCATATCCAAGGCACTTAAAAAACTTGATGTCCCTATTCCTTTGTGGCAATTCCATGGCTTTTCTCTTATCTTTGTTCCAACCTTTCCTAGATTTCCAATCCTTCCTAGGCTTCCAATCCTCTCTAGGTTTCCAAGCCTCCCTTGGTTTGTTGAAGTCCCTCTGGAATGGCTCAGGGGCTTCATCCTTCTTAATTGGCACCTTGCTAGTAGTATTGGGATTTGGAAGTGGTGGTCTAGTAAATGTCCTCCTCTTTAATTGCCTTTCAATCTTCATAGCGGCATGTACCATATCCTCCAATTGTTCATAGGGGTGCAATTTTACTAAATTGGCAACTTCCCCATTTAATCCTCCTAAGAACCTTGCCCTTGTTGCTCTAAGATCCTCATTGATTTGAGTTCTCATCAACATTACTTCCATCTTTTTATGGTAATCTTCCACACTCGTGTTCCCTTGCTTGAGTGATTAGAGCTTTTGGTAAAGATCATTGTAGTAATGGTGTGGTATAAACCTTGCTCTTATCATATCTTTCAATAAATTCCAACTAGCCACGGTTTCCACTCCTATTTGTCTCCTTTGTGCACTAACTTGCTCCCACCAAACCAAAGCCTACTCTGAAAGTCCCAAAATAGCCAACCTCACCTTTGACTTCTCACTATAGGTATGACTTTCTAGGAAGATCTCCATCTTGTTTTCCCACTCGAAATATGCTTTGGGGTCACTCTTGCTATAGAATGTAGGCATTTTCAATTTAATATGGTTCAACTCCTTCTCCTCATCATTTCATTCTCTCATACCTCCTCTATTGCCCCATCCTCTATTGTGTTCCCCAAGGGCTTCAACTTGTTCCCCTTCATACCATTCATCAACTCCCTCAAACTCTCTTTCTAACCCCCTTAGGTTGTTTCCACCATTCCTTTCTTGACTTCTACCCCGTCCTCTTCTCATACAATGTCTTCCTTCTCTCATAGGAGCTTGTTGGAATCCCTCGATAGAGTGCTCATCCCACTCTTCCCCTTGTTGGGCATTTAACGGAGGAGTATGGGCATCACCGTCCCTTATCCTAGGGCTAGGTACTTCAAATCGCTCTTGGCCTCTCCTTGGTGCGACGGTAGAAAATTACCCAAGATGATTTATCAATTCTCTTGTCATGTTTTGAAACTCACTTTGAGTAGTCCTCATCATAGCTTACAAGTCATCACACAAAACCCTAGATTAATTTGTTCTTCTTGAGATCTACTAGGTCCACTTGGGTTAGGCCTAGAGATCTCTTGATTATAGGCCATGGTGGTGGAATATTTACTTATTTCAAGGATATTCAAGAATATTTACTTCGCTTCCTTGCGTGTTGGCTCTCAAAGGTTGGTCACTCCACCCTCGTGTTTGCTCTCTTAGGCTCTTTTAGTAATAGTCTCACACTCTTACCTTTTTCTCAATACTCAAGGTTTCTTGTTCAATCCCAATTCTCTCCAATAGCTAAAGATTTAGTCCAACTTAGTGAATCACACAAATCAATGGATTTTTTCCAATTAGGGGGTCTTAGGAAAATTTCAACAAACACTTGTTGGGCACTTCAAGCAATCAAGTTTTAATCAAGAATTTCAAGAAATGTGGACTAAATCAACATAAGAACAAACACTTAGACACACAAGGAAACACTTCTAACCAAGAAACAAAAAAGAGTTAGCAAGAATAAAGAAACAAGAACAACTAGAACTAGAATTATGAAGAACAAGATGATCACAAGTGTGCACTAGTAAAGTTGAGTTCAATGAGCATGAAATTCAATAATAGAGTAATATACTAAGTCCCAAATCCCAAAGAATAAAAATTAAGAATCAAAGTTCCCAACTATAGTCAAAAGCATTCTCATAGAACATTTATCAAACACCTTGGCTGCAATCCCGTCACTTAAGAACAACCAACATTTTCACCTATATTCAAGCCAATTTTCACAACAAGCACAAGAAAAATTTATTCCCAATGATTATATTAACAGCAAGAAGCAATTTTCCCAAAGAAAAATCAAGGTATAACAAAGATTTCATGACCTTTTTGGAGCATGTTTTTGAGTTACTAGATTTCTCTGTTTTCTTTTTCTTCAACTTTGTAGGGCTCATTTTCTTGCTTTCAAGCTTTGATTGGAATCAAAGCTTTTTCTTGCTCTGATACCAAACTCTTTGATATGATCTTAAGTGGGCTTTTACTTGGTGTTGTGGGGTGGTTTAGTTAGTTATGAGTTTAGCTCAACCAATGAGACCAAAAACAGAGATTTTTCTTGAGACAAAAATGAGAAAATGAAACTAACAACCTACCCTCTATCAAGCCCTTGAAGAACTAGGCTTCAAATACCCTCAATAATAGTAGAAAGTTCTACTATAATCTCACTCCAATATCCTTGAAGCAACAAATACAAACAAGAACAAATAGAATAGAGAAAATAGGCACCCAAGCAATGGAATTCAAACAAATCTTAAAAGAGCAAAGTAACTAAGACCCATTCAAGAAACCAATTTAGATTATCCAAAAGATTTTATAGACTCATTCATAAGGAGGACTAACCCTTAAGCATGGTCTTGAACAAGATGAACAAGGAGGCTAGGGTCTCTCAAGACTCTCTTTTCAAATTGGAATACAAAGTGTGAATTGTGTTGTCAAATCACTAAAGGTTGTATTTATACTACCCTAACCCTAACTAAGTAATCCCTGAGGTTCTAATACAATTTAGAGCCTTAATAGGTCTTTACAAAAACATTTAAAATGGAGAAAATTGGAGAAAACATAAAAAACGCCTGCAGCCAACGCTAGTTAGAAGTCTAAAGCCAGCGTCGGTTGCACATTGTCTTCGGGTTGGTTGAATGCCAAAGTGAAGCTGGCACCGGTTCTGATGCTTGGGCCATCACCAGATATTCGCTGGAAGGCTAACTTTGGTCAAATTTCATCCGTCTTTATTGCCAGCTTGAGTTCTTGTTGGGGTCCTTCTTGGATAGTCATCAAAATAAACTCTTGGCTAGCTTCCTCAACCTTCCAATCCTCTTCCATCTTCAAATATGGTTTTATGAGAAATTGGAACTCATCTTGAAGCTTCTTGGTCCTCAATCTTGTCATCTGTCCTTATCTTTGCATGGTCACGCCTCCCCCTCCTTGATCTTGACCTCCATGATGAAACGGAGTCTTTTCATATACCGGTGCTCGAGTTGGGATTTGATGAACTTAGTGATGATCTCTTTACTTGACATGTTTTGGGAGGATTTCTTCTTGTACATGGCATTTCCCGTATTCTTATGCCTAGACAATCCTTGTGACTTTTCTTGTATGGATCCGATGTACTCTCTATTGTTGTAGTTTTGGTTAGTTAGTTTTATTTACCTTATCTTTTTATTTATTTTGGCTAGACAATGAGATTAGAGCAAAGTAGTGGAAATTGCTAAATTCTCGTGAATTCGATACTTGCTATTCCTTATACTATATGATGGGTATACTTGCCAATATGTGAGATTTGAGTGCTTAGCATTTTAATTTTAAAACTTGATTTTTGTGGATTATTTGCTATTTTCAATACACACAAAACCGCCTATCAAGTTTTTGGTGCTGTTGCTGAGGATTTGCAATCTCATATTAGATTTGTTGATAAAATATCGGTATTAAACCCGAAACTCCTGGCGGATGGCCAATGGCCCAAAGGAAAGAATCGGTTACATTTTCAAATCAAAGCAAAATAGGGTCCAAAACAGAACTTCTTTTGATTATGTGAATGTTTATGTTAGGAAATTAAACTGCATTGACAGACTCTACCCGTGTCCTCGCTCGGCAGAGCATGCATGAAGTAGTCAGATACTTCTTCTATTTTTTTTCCTTGGTGCAGCTGGGCCATCCTGGACTTGAACCAGAGACCTCGCCCGTGAATTAAATCATCGCACCTACGATCTAACCAATTGGGAGAGAATCAATAGATTCCTTTTTGGGAGCGATTCATCATTCCCGAAAACTTAAGTCTCGTTGATTTAGTTATGTATATATTTGTAATTATTATGTAAATATTTATTTCTCTATTTGTGTATAGTATTAATCATTACTTGTACATAAACTTCTTTTCCTTTTTGTACCTTGTTTGTGTGTTGTTTCCATTCTTTATTATTTGTAAAAGAGATCAATAAATAGTATTAGGTTCTAAAATGTGATATTATTATGTTTGTTGTATTATTAGTATTATTATTTATATATTGTTGCATGCACCATATTTAGAAATTGTATGTATAGTATATTCTTGGGATTTAATTTTTGCTTTTGTATATGGCCATGTTGTTTACTATTATTGTTGTTGGGGAATATTGTAATTGTTGTTATGTTACATTTACAGGATGAAAATGTTGTTGTAATTACATATTATTATGTTTTTGAGGAAATCTTGTTGTATAATATCTATTTATGATTGATTGTTGTACAATATAATTGATTTCATTGTTTTTGTATGGGTATTGAAGTTTTGAGAATTCGAGTGTTAATGTAACACTCCGCTACCTACGTACCCCAAAAGGGGTGGGGATGTCGCATCGTCCAAAGGACAAGGGGTCTTTATAACGAGGTAAATAAATGACTCATCCAAAGTAATATCTCAAATAAAATTTAAATGTACTACAACTCAAGTAAAACTTATACAGAGTCTGAAAACAAAGAATGATAAAACGTTGTCCCTAAGCAAAACAACTAAAATGCCAAGTATAAGATCTTGAACTCTAGCCTTAACCTTGTCAATAGTGCTCACAACCTGAAAGCATGTACAAATAATATGAGAAATAAATTTCTCAGTAAGTCCTCTCTGTGTGAAAGTGTTTTTTTTTTTAAACAATTTCGTGATATGCATTTCGAAATACAAAAAATGCAATTGCATTTACATTTAACCATTTGAAACATAAGAGTGGCATTTTCAGTTTGCATTCTCAATAAATAATGTGATTTCAAGGAAATCAACCATTCAACAATAAAGTGGACTATAAAACTTTGCATCATGGTCCTAAGTCATGAAACCCTGCATCATGACCCTGTACTGTAAAACCCTGTATTATAGTACGGTGGGTCATTGATGTGTAAATTTTAAGTGTATAAAAATCATTAAATTTAAATCCATCCCTTAGTCAAATTTTAATTAAAACATTAATCCCAAAATATACTTACGAGCAAGTATACTCATCGCAAGCATAGCATAGGAAATTAACGAGTATCGGTCCTCAAAAGAACAAGTACACACTAATCACTTTTTATTTATTGTTTAACCGACCCAATAAAGTGAGAAAATAATAAAAATAAAAATAAAAAAAATATATACAACTCAAGGATGTAGGAATATGCAATTTAGACAATTATCCTAGAACACATGATAATGAATAATTTAGCAACTATGTCAAGTAATCATCATCTTGGCATCATGAAGGAATATAAAGTAAAATTCAATCATTTTCCAAGTTATAAATCTACGTATATAGACTCTACTTCTTTCCCAATCCATGGAATCACTATCTTTTTGATTAAATTAACAGATTTCCCAATCAAACTAACATAACCAAAACATACATTAAACTCAATTCCTCATAAACATGAAATTAGCTAATGACCCTTTGCTCGAGGTGAAATCAAATAATGTTTGATCACTTTAGTCTTTTAATCTTAATTTTGTTTCCCAAGTCCATTAAGATTTAGCAAATATGAAATCAATGCAATGAATTCCTAACATCGTTTCCCAAGTAAATTAGAAAAAAACGCATCAATAACCAATGATAACAAGTAATCAAATATCAAAGATGATAGAAAATTGATCAAATAACTAAATTAGTCCAAAACCATGAATCCCAAAATAATGTCAAATTACAATGAAAATATTGAATACATCATTGTTTAAGAATAAGAAAACATATGTAAAAGAAAGTACTCATAGACAAGCCCCCTTCTTCTCATTTGAAGACTCTCTTGAACAACCCTCCTTGAATGGTGAATCTCTCATTCTTTGAGTGAATGGAATTTTTGCTCTTTGATTCACCCATTTTTCTTGTGTTTTTTCTTGGTTTTATAGGCTTCTTTGATGCCAAATTCATTACTTGAAGAGTCTTGGCCGAGTAGGATTCGAAAAATACCAAAAGCTTTGGAAATTACCAAATTTGTGCATAGGATTTTGCCTTTATAGAGCAGACCTGGCACCAGGTGGATTCTGGAATTTATCCACTTTTTGCTTAAAATCCACTTAAATTTGCACAAATTTTTCAAAAACACTTTCTACAAGTAAAATATCAAATAGAAAGAAATATGCCTAGTTATTATATCAAAAATATCTCAATTTACCCTCAAATAACTAGAAAAATAGTGTTGATTTTAGCCTCTATTAGTGATCAGCCCATTGGGTGGGGATACTCCTCTTTCTCCCAAACCCCTCTAACTTACTAGTTGTCCATTCTGGAGAAATACAGTTCCACTTGGAACTAGTTGCTAGCTCGGGTTGATCTAACTCTCTACTACTATCGCCTAATAAAAAACGAGTTCACTTCCCGGAGGTAGCCGACTATTGGAAAGCTAGCTCACTTTTTCTTAGGCTAGTGATAGTAGCCTACCCTTATTGAGTACACAACGATTGTGCAATAAAGAAGCACATTAGCAACAAGTGGTAACGATAAAAAAAATATCAAGCATGACCTAGTAAACCTTGGTTAAATCATTTGGTGTAAAAGTCAAGAGTGTTGTTTTGAAATCCTTTTGTTTAAGAAAACAATGCAAAAGTTGAAATAGAATAAGAAAACTGGTCATGTTGAACATTTCATCACAACGATCGATGTTTTCATTAGTACCACAAAACATTTGACAATTTGCAATTGCTATGTTTTGCAAATGATTTTAATGCAAGAACTTACCTTGGTATAGCAACTTAATTTCTTAATCCTAATTGTGGATCTTTGCTCTTGACAATATTCCAAATCATAAAATAGATAAGTCAGCAACTACTCCTAGTACTTTAAGGAATCATATTCCTTTTAAAATTAATTCTCCATTCACATACAACAAGAAAATTTTAAAATAAATCCTTGTCCAAACTTTAATTTCATCCCCAAGTGTCAACCCATATAATTATTACATTTATAGAAGTATACAAATTAATAATAGAGAGTTTCCTTAAAAATTATTAAGTTGATCACAAATTCCAGCAATTACTCTTCTTTGCTAAAAATCTAATACATATGAAAACACCTTGGAATGACCTCAATTTTTACATAGACATTCCTAAACATATATAGAATAGAATCCAGGTGACCTTGCACAAAAATCAGACATTAATTACACTCAGAAATTTATTTTTTGCTAATATAGTATTTTGCCTAGAACAGACCAATGTTCAAGAAAATCCGTAACTTTCAATTATGATATCAGTAATTCTGAAACTTTATAGTTAATATTTACACATATAAAGCTATTTTTTCTTTGTTTTGACCTCGTCTAGATTCAAATTTTATCACTCCAAAGTAATAGCATCAAACAGACTGTACAGTAAACTGATAAACTCTATTTTTTCCTTCCCCTATTTTTTCAAAAATTTATTAAGATTAATCCTAGGGTTTTCTTGCTTGATATTAAGCATTAATAACATCCTAAACATGTCTAGTAAACAATATCAAAAGGCCCTACAATAATAAACTACTTTGCTATTTTATTTCGAACCAAAACGAGCAATTGTCACATATTTACAAAAATTCCAACAAGCATGTAATTTGTTCTAGGCTTCAAGAAATTGACTTATTGGTCTTAATAATTCAAGAAAACACATCCCTAGGGTACTCTAGATGTGGTGATGCAACCCTTAGCATATACACATCAAGATCTTTTAAGAAAACATCAAGAAGTCATCTTTTCTTAGAAAAAATTCCAACTTTTTAAAAAAATAATAAATTAAAAGGAAAGATATTTTCTTTTGTAAAAACTCTTTGAAAGAATGTTTATTTTTCCAAGAATTATTAAAATATGATTATCAAACATAATTCTTTGATCATCTTTTGTCTAGAAAAATTACTTTAGCAACTTATACCACCAGAACCCTAATTTTTCCAAAATTGTCGGCAGTAGGGTTTAAAAGGAAAAGAAAGGCTTTTGATATTACTTCTTGATACGACAACCTTGATCACTCTTAGCGAAGAAAGAATATATTTTCTAGCCTTTGAATTCACCTAAATCTTCAAGCTTTCAATCCAAGGATGATGCTCCAATGGTGTGGCTACGTGCAGAATTTTCAGTAAGCAATGAAACAATAATTTGTGAGAACAAGGGGAGGAAGAATCTTGTGTGCTATGGAGGGCGAGAGAGTGTGATGGTTATAGGAGAGTTTAGGGCTTCAACAATCTGATTTAGTAGGCTTTTACAGATGAATTATGTTAGGTTTAGGACATTAGAAGAAAAAGGAGCAAAATTAAGGGTAAATCCTATTTACTCTAGCTTTTATTTAATAAAAGGCTTCTTATAATCATTTAATCACAATCCTAAGGGGGTTTGAACTTAAGGTGGCCAGCCATAATGATAAGGAGTGACGGCATAATGGAGAAGGAAAAGAAAAGAATTTTCTCCAAGCTTTTCCTAAGCATTAAAGATTTCAGAAATTAATAAATCCTCAAAAATATTTTCCTAATGGTACAAGAATTAGGTTTCTCCTCGTCCCCTTTCTCTAGTGGCAGGATATGGCTTCTAAAAGGCTAGGTTTCTTCTTTAAAATATTCACTTAGCTAGAATAAATATTTAAAATATGAAAATTGAATTTTTCCTCCGAAAATATTAAAAATAAAAATAAGATAGGAGTCTTGCTAGACTAAATTTAAATACTTCCAAAACTAATACATTCAAAAATAAATAAAATAAACCTATAATGAATATTTAATAAATATATTGCAAATGTACAATATATAATAAATATATAAATATGTAAAAAATGCATAAGCAAATAATAAATAGTTAATTAAATTATTTATTATTTTTTATTAATAGCTACTCAATAATTAAATAGAAAAATTTAGATTTAGCTATAAATATATATATATATATATATATATATATATCTTTCCCCAATTAATAGTGTTATGCAAAAGTATTCTATCCATCTCAAGTAGTGATTTCTCAATCATCACTCAAGGACAACAATTCCCCTATAATCATACCCAAATAAATTCATTCGTGCCATGCCAAATATGGTTAAATGCAAGAATGCTCATACTATACGGACAATATATTCCCCTATTGCTAGATGCATTTAGGGTGGGGCGCTATAGTTGAGGATGAAAGTATTGTGTTGGTAGTTTTGTTTGTTGTTGTACTATATATTGTGGAGGTTGGAAATTCATTTGTAATAGTGGTGAATAAATTGAGGAGTTGATTGGTTTGTAAAGTTGGTGTTATATTTTTACGTCTTTTGATTATTGTTTCAATGACCTTTTATTATTGGGAGGTTATAATACTAATTAAGTAGTAGTTGTAGTGGTGGCAAACTTTTGAATTTATTTTCAAGAAGACCCCTAAATCATTGACATTTTCACTTTTCCTTGGATTTCATTAAATTTATAGTTCTAGTGCTTCGAATACTAGTGTTTTGTTGTATATATAGGATAATTATTGATTTTGAGGTATTAGCATGTATATATATTGACTTAGTATATTTTTAGTGAAATGATTGTGTAATTCATTTGTTTGTGGCTTTGTTGTATTGATAATAAAATAATTCTTAATACTAACATATGTTTTGTTATTATTTATATTATTTGATTTTATGACTTATTAGAAATATTTATGTATATTATTACTATTGTTGTTGTTGTTGTTGTTATTATATGATTTATTTGTTATTAATATTGATACTAATAAATTTTTTTTATGGTACAACTCATTGAATCTTTTTTATTTATATTTACTTTTCAATTATTTTCTTTGCCTATTATTTATGTATTCTTGCTATTATTATCTCTTTAGCCATGATATACTGTTGTAGTTTTCTTTATTTTTATAGGATTGAAGATTTTCTTCTTTTGGACAACCATAATTTTTCCCTTTCCTCCTATGATACATCGTACTTCAAGATACTAGAGGAGTATTTGTTTATCTTCTTCTCCCTTTTATTTCATATAAGTCCTATTGAAAATGCTTATATTATTTAATTTTTAACCAATGAGAACATTGTCCGATTTAAGTGTAGGGGAAATGTTGAATAATATTGTCTTTACAATTTTGTATAGGTTGGATTTTTTCTTATTTTTTGCAATTTGGCTAAATTTGATTGAATTTTTTCACATTGTTAGGTTAGTTTTCAAGGTTTGTTGGTTTGTGTGTTAATATGTGTTGGTTTGGTGAAATTATTATTCATCTTTTTGCTTGGGATTCTACTTAAGACTTTTATACGTGTAGACAAAGAATTTTTTGGATAAAATATATTTTCAAGATTAAAAGAAAATTCTATATTTTAGTCTTGATTAATTAAAATCAATTCATGAATAAATATAATTATTCTTGAATTAATTAATATAATTGGGTTATTATTAAAAGCTCATTAAATCCAATGGATTATAAAATTGGACTATTGAAGTTGGGCTATCGTTAATGATCCATTTTATATTAAATCTAATATATTATGGATTAAATGAAATTGGATTGGACCCTAAAATTGGACTTTTGAAAATCTCATAACCCAAATATAATGTGGGTTAAATGAAATTGGGCTAAAACATACATTAAGCCCAAGGTATCTTAAACCCAGGTCCATTAGGGTTTGTTGGGAGTCTCCTTCAAAATCCCACATCGACTATTTATGCTAAAGTCAAGGGATTGTTAGCCTATAAATAGGCTCCTCCCTCAATGGATCAAGGCACCTCCAAGATCGTCCAGCTCAAGCTTCAACAAACAAGAAGTTTCATCAAGCATCAAGCATTCAAGCTTCACCAAATTCAAGTTTCAGAATCTTCATCAAATTTCAAGGCGTTCATCTTGCTCTACATCAAACAAGTCTCGAATGCTTGGCAATCAAGTGTTCGTCATCAAATCCTGTTCGATCCGAGATTAAGCTCTTCAGCCCTCGAATCAACGTTTTTTTTTTCAAAAAGAGAAGAATCGGAGGACTTATCCTGCAATTTAGGACTTCTGCAGAGACTTGTAACTGCTTTTCATATTCACTAAATATTTTGTAAATTTTGATATTTTTCTTGTCTTATTTGCATACTTGAAAATTATCGTCTACAATAGGAAAGTTACTTTTATGTACCCTTAGATATTGGGCATGGCATAGACTAAGTTTAGATAAGGGAGTTAATCTTGTTTATGCCTTTGAAAATGTTTGCGAAGCTTGATTCTTTGAGAATAGATGAAAACTTAGTGATGAAATATAGAGTGTGGGTCATTAGCTTATCTCTCGTTTTGTGGCTAACTCAGCTATTTATTCATTCATTTGTGTTGTATGTTGTATTATAGAAAATTCAATTTTGTATGTTGTATTATAGAAAATTCAATTATTTATTTTATTTTTCAATAAAAAGGCAAATAGCAGCAAGAGGTAGGTTACTTGATGCACCTACCTAAGTAAGGAGAAAAAGACCCTAGGAATGTAAAATGCAAGTCCTATGACGAAAAACATGTGATGAAAAAGTAAGAAAAAGAAAAAGAAAGAAGAGCAAAAAGCAAAAAAATGCAAGGGATGAAAAAAAGCATTTAAGTTAAAATCACTATATATGCATTCTCTAGAAAGAAAAAAATAAAATGAGAAGCTCCTATTTTACCAATTCAATTTGAAATGTATTGTTGTATTATTGTACCAAAGTGTAAGGTCTTGTTGTTTTGTAATGTAACATATATAATGTTTGTACTTTGGAAAAGCCACGAGACTTGAGTAAGTTGTTGGATCCTATCTCATTCGAATCACTTTGTTTGAAATCTTGATTGGAGATATTGAACGGATCAAATTTATTTGGCATAAACTTATTTAATTTCACTTTGAGGTTCTTGATTGTGTCTAGCTTAATATAAGAGTATATATGGGATTAGCTTGGATAGACAAATGTTGGCATGAATTCTAAGGTGGAGGAAGAAATAATCTCTTTACCATTTTGACCTTATTGCATATATGCTAAATTGTTCTTTACCATTTTGTGAATTAGTTATTCTTTATCCTCGTGAAACAAATGTATTTTATGAGATTTGTATAATAGTAACTTGGGAATAAATGTAGGGTGTTAGATTTGGACATTCGCCAATTATTTGTTTGTGAATATATGTGGTTTGCTTGAGGACAAGTAAAGGTTTAAGTGTGGGGGTGTGTGATGAGGGCTCATCACATACATATTTTTGAGTGTTTTTGTACTTTTATTATGGTAAATCCTAGTTGACATCACCACTCACCACATTTTTTTTCATTATCTTTTTGTAGGAAGTAAAGATAATACAAATTCAAGATGATAAAGATGAAAATGGCGAAAAATAGAGTAAAAATGGAAGAAGAATGAAGAAGCCACATAAGAAGTGGCAGCCTAGGGTATTGGAGCTTCCCTAGGCCATCTAGGAGCAAAAATTCTGAGAAAAAAATAGTACCTGGTAGCCTAGGGAAGTTAAACTTCCTTGGGCCACCTAGTACAAAATAGTGGCAGCCTACGGAAGCTTAACTTCCTTAGGCCGCCTACTTCAATTCCTTATTGAGCCTAGGCTAGGCACCTGGCGGCCTAGGGAAGTAGGCCTAGAAAACTAGGCGGCCCCGAGAAGTTCACTTCCTTAGACTGCCCATTTGCTACATTGCGCATTTTTCTGTGATTTTTGTGATTTTTTTCCATTGTACATTATATCTAAATTATAAACCCTAAAAAGGCATCCTTAGTTGGCTAGCAACTAAGAGATCCCTTAGGGAGCTCAAAGAAACACCAAGAAGAGGAAGATCTTGGGGAAGCAAGGATAAGAAGAAGGGGTTGTGGAAGGAAATCTAAGGAATAAGAAGTTCAAGATCTGGTCTATGAGTGAAGTCCTTCCTTTTTCTTTGTATTACACTTAAACAATATTGATGTTTATATGATTTTAATTGTATTAGAGGGATGAATCCTAATCTATGTTTTGTATTGACTTGTTATTATGATTTATTGAATTCTTATTCTTGTATTTGACTACTTGGGCATTATTGTATTGGATTGATTGTTTGGGCTTCATTGATTTATCCAATTGATTGATTCACTCATAATGATTTTGAGAGATGGGGTTAGGAGTTAAACCCCAAATTAATTGGTCCAACGTTTGTTTTTTCTTTGATAACTTAAGAGAGAGAGAGGTTAAAGGATTAGAACATGGTAGTTAATAGTTTTTCAATAATGCCTAGATATAGGGCTATTGGGGCTTCCAGGTACCTTTTGGGTGCTAAGTGAGTGTAACGCTTCCTTAAGTTAGGTTGACTAAGTAGAGATACCAATTAATTGAGCCTTAGGAAAGAAATCTCATAACTCGAGAGAGAGTGAGATTTATTCTTGAAAACTCATACCGGTACTCGATTTTGGATTTGATGCACTTAGTGATGATCTCTTTACTTAACATGTTTTGGGAGGATTTCTTCTTGTACATGGCCTTTCTTGTTTCTTACTCCTAGACGATCCTTGTGACTTTTCTTGTGTGAGTCTGATGTACTATTGATTGTAGTAGTTTAGGTTAGTTAGTTTTATTTACTTTATCTCTTTATTCATTTTGGCTAGATAATGAGATTAGAGCAAAGTAGTGGTAATTGCTAAATTCTCGTGGATTCAATACTTGCTATTTTCTATACTATGCAATAGGTATACTTACCTATATATGTGGTTTTAGTACCTAGCATTTTAAATTTAAAACTTAATTTTTGTGGATTATTTATACTATTTCCAATGCACGTGAAACCTCCCATTAAGGTAACAATGAGAATAGTGGAAGACATTTATATCTTAAAGTACGAGATTCTATATGTTGGCCTAAATAAGTTAGAGGCCTTTCAGTTTCGAAAAGATAAAGATAACAATAGAGCTTTGGTGTCCAACTTAACTTGGTAGATGCTAATAAATAACCTAAACTAAGGGTCAGTTATTCAAGACCAAGTATCTACAGGGTAGGAGAATATTAAATATAGATAAATGTCCTTCGGGAGTATCTTGGATTTGGCAAGGCACTTGGAGTTGTAGAGACATTACAAGGAAAAATGTGTGCTATAAAATTAGAGAGAATTCCTACATTAGAATTTTTGAAGACGTTAAGTTTCTTAGAATTTAGGACTGTCATCCTCCGACTTCTCTCAAGCAAGCATTCTCATTTGAATATATAAGTGAATATGTGATAGGAACAGTGCCGGGCATTATAGTCAATTGAAACAAGAGGGAAAAAAGATAAAGACACAACTCATGGCTCCTTGGATGAGATCAGTTTGCAAGAGGTTTCAAGAGAGTTTTCAAGGCAACAAATAAAACAAACTAAGGACCAAGAAGATTGTGAAGAGATAGAGAGTAAAGGAAGGGCCAAAAGATGCACAAAACAAGTAAAAATCCATGTGGAGGATTAAGCCAACATTTAAGTAAGAATTGAAGGCTAAAGGAGTATCAAGAGGAGCTCAAAATGACCAACATTTTATTTAGAAGATCAAGGAAACACGTGGAAAATAAATTGAGGTTAAAGGACTAGGTTTTGAAGTACAGCAAAATAGGGGATGGCGTCCAGAAAGATGCCAAAACTAGCCTTAAGTCCCAAATCAATGCTGGCCTAATACTAGCAAGTTACTGTTGAGAGATAGAACAGAGCCAATACCGGCCTTAGTGCCTAAATCGTCGCCGACCTATATCAAGACACTCCCAAATTTTGCTGATTTTTAGTTTGATTGTATTCTTTTTATATTTTTATGACTTTTCTTATCTTTTTACTTATTTAAAGGCATGTAATAGGGCATTAAAACTTATCTTAAGGCTATCTAATCTTATTTTTAGTTTACTAATTAATTAGGGCAACTTGAGGCTTATAAATATCCCATTATAGCTCTTGTATGACAGATTTTGAACATTAGACATTTCTTCTTGGAATTTAAGAGTCTCTTTTGAGCGTTGAGAGGTGATTCCTATTCAGAATTTTTCCAAATCAATCAAGACTTCTCTTATGCCTTAGTCTAACCTAATTATCTAGTCTTTAATCTTTTCTTAGATAGATGAATGTTCTTTTTAAAGTAGGTCTTAGATTTATAACTTATCTAGGGTTCTTTTTAGGAGATCTATTGGTTGCCTAAATCCTCTCATCCTATTTGTTCTTGATCTTTTTTGGATTAGAGGTGTTTGGGTGTTGATTTAGTTAACTTAGTTCATTAGATTTAGAGTTCTAGGTAGCTTAGTCTTACCTACGGTTTTAGTATTAAATTGGGTCTCAAGTTTTGAGCATCAAATTTCAATAGGTACTTCCATGCTCCACCAAAGTGGTATTAGAGGCAGTTTGTATTAATTCTAATTAACACAACTTTCTTGGGCAAAAGGTACAATCTTCAAGCATTGGTGAATTTTTTTAGATTCTTGTCACTTATTTTTGTGCCATATTTGAATGCTTAGAACTCAAAATTACACTATGAACTTGATGTTGAATTGATCCTATATATTGGTATGATATTTGAGGAATCATTTGGCATGAATATTTGTTGATTTTAAGCACAAACAAGGTGAAAATCTCATCTAATCTACTTCTGTAAATTCAAATCTCGTCACTTATTTTTCTGCAATTTTTGAAAGCTTAATACTTTACATTTTGCAATGGCTTTTTTTCTTTTTTTTAAATTGAACATATATGTTTAGTTGATGTTTAGGTAGCTATTTGAAGTTTGAAATTGTAGAAATTTAAAGGATTCTTTGGTATATTTATTGTAAATTGTTGAACACAAGAAAAATCTCATAACTCATATTCTTACTATCTTTGAGGTCTATTAATTCAAATTTCAGCCATTGGATTGTTTTTAAATTCAATATATAAGTTTGGTTGATACTTGGATAGCTATTTGAGATGTTAAAGAGCAGAAATTTTGAAGTTTAATGAGTTTATTTGCTACAAAATTCTAAACCTGTAACTCTCTTTCAAGCTATTTTTGTGGTACACAAAACTCAAGTTTTTGCCTTGTTTTTGTTAAGAAATTGCTCCTTGATGTTAGGATTATCATTGGGGATGAAAATATCTTGTGAACATTTGAGTATTGGGACTGCTATAAGTGTGAAAATTTTGAATTGTCTTGAGTTATGAGGTTATGCTCAATGTGTTTGATGTGTTGATCTAATGACTTGTGATTGCTCCTATATGACTAATAATATTTCTTATATTGAATCACTATAGTTTTCTTGCTTATTAACTTGTTTTTAGTGGGATTTAACTTTGCAATTGCTAGCAAAAATTTTTCTTGTGAATTGTTAAATAGCTTAGGAAGCAAATTGGTGCATCTTGGATTATATCAATTTATCTTTTTAACTCTTGTGATTTCATTACTTTAAGTTAGTTGGTTGGACATCAAATTGATCTCTTCGTGTTGAGACAGTATTCTAATTTTTGAAAATCCTTCATTTGCATAGACGCCTACCAAGTGTTTGATGAAATACTTAAGTATCTCTGCGATATTTTGTATGATTTTTTATCCTTCATCTTTCACTTCTAATTGACTTTATTGTTGTATTTCTTTCTATTGGTGGGTTGAATACTAAATTCTAAACTCCTTGAGATACTTGGGATTGGTTTGGACTTGTCAATCTTTGAATCTTTGTGGTGCTTGCGTAGTCATTATCATCCTAAGACATTCTTGAAATCTTTAAGTTTATGTGGTTTATGTTATGTCATTTGTTTACATTCCAAGGGATATTGTAAATTGAATTCTTATCTTGATTGTTGAGTTCCTAGCACCTTAAAGTCATCTACTTATTGCTAACTAGCGAACAAGTTCTAGTTATATTTGTTTATCTTGTTCTACCAAATCGTTCTCATTGTTTCTTGTATACCGTTACTATCTCCTTGCTATACTTACTTTCTTACAATCCTTCTAATAGCTAATTGAGTTTTTGAGCTTTATTTTCTTGAATATTTGCTTGAACTTGCCTTGTTTTTTAGTGTCCATTAAGTGCTTGATTGAATTCCTCTGAGACCTCTAGTTCATTGTCTCAAAGAATTAGATTGACTTGTCTAGTAAGACTAGTTCTTAAGAAATTAGGGATGTTATTTTGGGAAGAAATCATTGAGGAATTGAGTATTGAAAAAAGTAAGAGGATAAGCTCATTGTTATAAAAAGCTAAAGAACAGTGTAAACAAGAGTGAACAGTGACCATAAAAATTGAGTATTTAATACGTGAGAGAGTGAAATAAGGAACTTCTCGTGTGTTCTCTACTCAAATTTTACAGATAACTCGCTTAGAAGGAATTCACAATGTCTAGTGGTAGTGAAAGTGGAGAGTGACTATTATGAGGAGTCTTGTTCGAGTGGAAGCAATTATGGAGAGTATGATGAATATGAATATGAACAGAGAAGGATTATTGGGAAAATAAAAATGATCATGAGAACTTGTTTGATTGTGGAGTTGAGTCTTATGGGAATAGGTATGATGAAGGGCCAAGCAAAAGTGGGAGAGTATACGGTGGGTTTGACCAAAAAAGAGATTGGGAATATGAAGAGGAATAATATGAGGGCGTTTATATGAGAGGAACTCAAAAATATTCAATGAATGGATTACAAAAATCAAGGAGAGAAATACAAAAGGAAAAAAGGTATAAGTGCCTAAAGGGATTAATCAAGGAAGAAAGAATAATTTGCAAATGAGTGGTGCAATTCCTTGTGAGCATTATGGTAGCCATCAACACACTTTGCTTGATTATCTTTGGAAATCTTTTAAATTTCAATGTAGCTAATTGAACAAAATATTTGAGTTGAGGAAGAAGCAATATAAGGAAAAACAAGGAGTTGAGGTTGAGGTTAAGAAAATTATTGTCGATGTTGAGAAGCCAAGAAATGAAGATAGGGTTGAGAAGGTTAAGTAAAAGAAACTAATGGGATTAAAGTTGAAAAGAATGAGCAAGATGAGTTGCATGAATTTGTGAAAGAGGAGAACCTAGAAAAAGAAGCCAAGGGTTAAGATTTGCCAAACCAAAATGAAGAAGAGGAGCATGAGAGAAATAAGGTAAATCATTGGACACAAGAGATAGAAAGCCAACATGAAGATGACAAAAAAGAAGAGGAGCTTGGTAGTGATGGGGAGATTGAAGTGGAAATATTGTGTTCGATGTATAGAGCAGCTAAGGAGTACACAAATATCTTATATTTCTTAGAAGACGAGTCACATCCATTTGGAGTGTTTGAGGAGAATGAACAAGAAGAAATGGAGTAAGATGGTATAGAATTTCTGTAACACCCCCTACTACGTACCCTAAAAAGGCGGGGATGTCGCCCCGTCCCGGAGGACAAGGGGTCTTAAAAATGAGGTATAAAATATAAAGACAAACCAAGGAAATCAAACTTAGATAAATAACGGAAAACTCTCATCACATCAGGCTCAATCTGGAGCAAAACTAAATAAAAACAAACATCCGATCTAGAAGCTTAAATCAACAATTATCTCTTAAAACATAATGGAAATTAACAAAAGCTTCAACTATCACAGGCCCCGCTTGCTCAGCACAATCTATCTCCTGAAAACATAATTTAAAACAGTGTGAGATTAAATCTCAGTAAGTCCTGTGTGTGCACATGACATTTTGAACAGTTCGTGAATGCATAGTTGAAACAAATATAGAAATATTTGGCAAGTCATAAATAATTTCTCTTTGCAAGAAGTGGAGTTTTCTCAATTGTCACACTTTGTACAAAATAAATTATCCACTCGAATAAACAGTCATGGTGCCACACTTTGAGCCCCATGATAAGAAAACGGCCAAGGCACCACACTTTGTGCACCTTGCCAGGACCAGATTACCACACTTTGGGCGTTCTGATCAAATGTGAGTGTACAGCCTACCGGGTGAGATACTCCTCCATCTCTACACCTAACAAAACCATTTGGGTGTCCATGTCGGGAAAAATATAATACCATACCAGGTACAAATGCTAGCTCGGACCGGCCTAACCAACCAATACTGTCGCCTTTTCAAGCAGAGCTTATCTTCTGGAGGTGGCCTCTTGCCAGAAGACTTACTCTAGCACTCTAAGACTAGTATTGTTAGCCTACCCTTATTGAGTACTCAACGAACATATCCGTCAATTCCTGATTCACAATATTCCCAAACCTTAGCTTTGCTAAACGTGGTTTTCTTTAAAAGAATTTTCTAAAACGTTGAGAAAAGAACAGTTCTTGATAAAAATCGTTAGTTTGACAAAACCGTTTAAGAATAAACATCCTCGTTTACAACCCAAGGAATCATAGTTCAACAATAGCTTTACAACATTCGACTTGCCATCATAAATATTTAATAGAAGAGCTTATGCAAGGACTTACTTGATATGCCTCAGATAAACAAGATAAAATCACAGCTTGCTTCCTTCAAATACCCTCCTGATGTAAAATCACATAATATCATGATCAGGGTCTCAATCAACTCAAGCATGCATTAAGCTCGTTTATTCCCATGACAAATCATGATCCATTATCTAACTTCAAATAAATCATCTAATCCTCAAAGTACGTACACTATAATCATATATCCATCGAAGATATGAATAATATATCAAAAAGGTCTTGACTTGACCATCATAATTCACATCCATCATTATCACAATAAAACATAGCATTACTATCCATCGAATATGCTTAATTAATTACTCAACTCAAAATATTCATCTATCCCAACTAAGCACATATATCATGCATATCATACTTCCATAGACCTCATCAATCTCCTTAGATTTTAATTTCGACATCAAGGGTAAGAATTCCCTTACCTTACAACCACCGCGTTAACAAAATCTCGATGCTCCTATAGTGATCGTCTTGAGTTCTTTCGAGAAGAAGCGAAAAGCTGTCTTCTTTACCTCATTTTAATCGAAAGTAGATAAAGAGGATGAAATCAGCCACTATGTGGCATGATTCAAGGGAAGAAGAAGAGAAGAATTAATGGAAGAAAGGATTCGAGAGGTGGAGAGGGTTTTTGCTTACCTTAAGGTGTGATTGGTTTTGTTGGCCTAGAATGCTCTTGAGTTTTTGAAAATTGTAGAGAAGCTTTGCTGGAATTTTTCGTGTAGTAAGGTTGGAATAGCCGGCTACTTTGGTTTAGGGTTAGAAGAATTTGATTTAGGGTTAGAAGTTGGTGCTAAGAAGGACTCCTAATGGCTCTAGGTTTCTTGGACAACAATGGCAAAAAATTGCAGCTTGCTGTACCCTTATTGCTGGCCGAATTTCATAGGGTTTAAGAGGAGAAAATAATCTGGAATTGTTCTCCTATGCTGGCCGAAATAATGCTCAAGAATAGGGCTATGCGTGTTCAGGTTCTTGGCCAAAACAAGAAGGAGTTTGTACAGCTTTTGGTAACCAAAAATTCTGTGCGATTGTGGTGCTTGTGCTGTGCGAAATCTGTGAGCAAAAAGAGGGAAAATTCTGTCTGTTTTGGTTGCTATTCTGTCCGCAATTTAGAGAGGAAATAATGAGTTCTTTAGGCGTTGAAATTGGCCAATTCAATAAGGAGTTTTAGTAGGGTTTGGAGTGCAGAATTTTCGGGCATTGCACTAAGCAAAGCTGGCCAAAATTCTTGTACAAAGCTGGCCGAAAATTTTGGAATTTTTTTTTTATGGATAAAAATCTGATTGTGAAGCTAAGGTGATCTGAATTGGTAGAAGTTTTAGGGGATTTGAACTAGGGTTTGAAGAGTTTAAATGCACTTAGGAGTGCAGGATTTTCGTGCAGCTTGTGCAAGCACAAGGCTGCCGAAATTCTGCAGGAAAAGAAAGAATAAAACCTTATTGGTTTACGATTGAAATAAGATCTGATTTGCTAAAGGATTTGGATAAGATCTCCCTAGTCTTGGAAGAGTTTGAGTTGAGTTAGGAATGCTCCAAAGGTGGCGACACTAGGCTGGGAAAATTTCTAGATTTTTAGCTAGGGTTCTATGTTCAAAATCAACAAGATATCTTTCTAGAAAAATAACAAATTAATTCCAGCTATCTAATATAAAATTTGATGAATTAAAATCAAGCTAGAATTTAGTTGCTCTAGCTAAGGTTTTTTCAAAAATCAAAGAGGACAAAAGCTGAAAATAAAATTAAACTTTATCCTTTTCAAAAGTCCTTGAATTTAGGAGATAAATGTGGAGATTTATCTCCTTGGAAGATGGCGCTGAAAATTCACTAGGATGGCTAGGGTTTTTCGGCCAAAGCATGAAGAAGTCTAGGGCAAAGAATTCAAAAAGAAAAACTAAGATTCGCAAGAGGTAAGATTCGAACTCAGGTCACCAAAGGATAACCACCAACCTAACCGCTATTCCAAATCAACTTTGAAGCTAATATTTCTCTAGGAAATTCTTTTCACCTCAATTCTCATCCTTCCATCTCCTCTACTAACCTTCACTTAAAACAACTCTCAAATAATGCGACAACACATTCAAATAATTTAATGCAAGCACAACCTTGAAATTCACATGCACCCATGAAAAAATAATTTTAAGATATCACATGAAATGCGAAATGCTATGCAATGAATGACTTTTTCCCCATAGGTCAAAGGTGATTTTGGGCGGGGTATTACAATTTCTTGAAGAGCAAATAAGCATAAACAATAAAATGGAGGAGGCTCTAAAACAAAAGGAGAAAAAGAAGAGTTAGCTAGAGGTGGTGCAAGAACAAATGAGAAGAAGTGAGATTAGTGAGAATGAACTTTTTAGTTCAACAATGCTAATGGACAGCAAATATAGTGGAGAAATTATAGTGAATGGAAAAGATGGTTTTACACTTGAGAAACTATGCTCATTGATTGGTGTTATGTAGGAGGTTGTGGATGATTGTGTGGTTGAAAAAGAAAAGGATTTACAAAGGGATTTTTTTTTTTTATTCAAGATGTCAAATTAAATAAAGATATGTAGCTTGATTATTGATGGACGGAGTTGTAAAAATGTAATTAGTACTATATTGGTAGAGAAATTGGGAATAGAGATCTTGAAACATCCTAAACCCTAAAAGCTTCAATAGTTAAATAATTGTGAAGAAGCGAAAGTGAAAAAACAAGTTAAGGTTGCATTTCTCATGAGATGATATAAAGATGAAGTCATATGTGATGTATTCCCCTTGCATGTTGGGCATATATTACTAGGAAAGCCTTAGCTATATGATAGGGAGGTGGTTCACCATGGGAAGAAAAACACATATACATTACGTAAGGATGGAAGGAAATTTATACTTTGCCTTATGTTCCTTAATGAGGTTTTAAAAGATCAAAATATTTTAAGGGTAGAAGATAGAAAGAAATGATAGTAAAAAGAGAGAGAGAAACAAAACCATAAGAGGAAAGAAAATGAGAGTAGAGCAAAAGTGGAAGAAGAAAGATTAGAGCTTCAAAGACAAACCTAATAAAAGGAGAAGAGAGATCTAAAGAGGGAGCATGGAGATAAAATAAGAGTGCATACTTGGGTAATGAGAGGTGAGATTTACAGGAGTATGAAAAATGAAAGTGGGGGTAAAATGAGAATGCGAGCTTGGGTTGAGAAGAGAGAAAACAAGGTAGTTATTGAGGAACAAAAGCCAAAAGTTTTACTTTCACACCAAAATTCTTGTTTGAATTGTAATGTAGGAAAAACCACTCAAGCAATTTGGCTAGTTACTTTGAGGACGAATCAACCTAAAGAAGAGGGATTTGATAAGAATCATCTTGGACATGATAGCCAATTTAAAAAAAGGGGAAAAAAGATAAGGACACAACTCATGGCTCTTTAGTTGAGATCAATTTGCAAGAGGTTTCAAGAGAGTTTTCAAGGTGAAGAAGATTGTGAAGAGATGGACGGTAAAGGAAGGGCTAAAAGATTCACAAAACAAGTAACAATCCATGTAGAGGATCAAGCCAACATTTAAACAATGATAGAAGACCAAAGTAATATCAAGAGAAACTCAAAATGATCAACATGTCATCTGGAAGATCAAAGAAACACATGGAAATAGAATAGAGTTCAAAAGAGCAAGTTTTGAAATGCAATAAAATAGGGGACGATGTCTAGAAGGAAACTAGCACTAGCCCTAAGTCCAAAGTCAACACTGGCCTAATGTTGGCAAGTTATTGTAGAGAGACAAAACAGAGCCAGCGTCGACCCTAGTGCCTAAACTGGCGCCGACCTATGTCGGGATACTTTTAAATTTTGCTGATTTTTTTGTTTTTAGTTTAATTGTATTTCTTTTTAATTTTCACGACTTTTCTTATGTTTTTATTTATTTAAGGGCCTTAAAACTTATCTTAAGGCCATCTAATCCTATGTTTAGTTTACTAATTAGTTAGGGTGACTTGGGGCCTATAAATACCTCATTATAGCTCGTGTATGATAGATTTTGAACATTGGACATTTCTTCTTAGAATTCAAGAGTCTCTCTTAAGAGTTGAGAGCTGATTCCTCTTGGGATTTTTTCTAAATCAATCAAGACTTTTTTTAAGTCTTAGTTTAACTTAGGAATTTAGTCTCTAATCTTTTCTTGAATAGATCAATATTCTTTCTAAAGTTGGTATTAGATTTTTGACTTATCTAGGGTTTTTTTTAGAAGATCTATTGGTTACCTAAATCTTCCTATCCTATTTATTCTTGATTTTTCTTGGATTACGAGTGTTTGGTGTTGATCTAATTGGCTTAGTTCATTAGATTTGGGGGTCTAGGTTGCTTAGTATTACTTAAAGTTCTAGTCTTGAATTGGGTCTTGAGTTTTTAGCATCAAATTTCAAGGGATGCTTCTGTGCTCGCACCAATATATAAGTGACATCCATGATCCAATCACAAATTCTTAGAAGTAGGGTCTAATCCTAAACATATTTTCTTTGGGTACTACTAATACCATTTTCAAAATTATAACTACCTTTTGAGGGGAAATTGACTTTGTCGTGCGACTGCTCTCCAAGTCAGGATAGTTCTATGTAAAATTTATTTATAGAAAAGAACATCATGAATTATTCTCTTCTAATTTAGACATTCCTAGAGCTTTGTGGAGAAGATTATGGAAATCAGACTTGCATAATAGACACTAGATATTTGTTTATAAAATTCTAGCTTGAACTCTCTCACTTCTGCAAGGA
The DNA here is from genome assembly GCA_026120185.1 of Voacanga thouarsii. Lineage (NCBI taxonomy): Eukaryota > Viridiplantae > Streptophyta > Magnoliopsida > Gentianales > Apocynaceae > Voacanga > Voacanga thouarsii. Next base: position 233,216 of record JANUWF010002210.1, on the reverse strand, counting down.
TAGCTAATTTTCTACTTGTCAAGGAATTAAATTGTTTTGTCTTTACTTTGGATATGGAAACTTAAAACACTTGTTTCTTCATTGTTTTTTAGATCACACCATTCGAAGCAATTCTAAGCGGTAACTTAGGTTACAAAATTTTGGGTTGTTGTACGACAGATTGGATTAATGAATTATTAGATCCTGGAAAAATATTCCCTTTGCTGCCACCTAAGAAATTTGAACTCTTAAATTTTGCGGTGGTTTCTATGGAGATGTTATGGTACGATGAAAATAAGGACAAATTGGGAGAAAAAATGGTTCCATGGGAAAAGCTCTCTCGGGAGATAAATTGTAAGGTAAAAAATTATTAGGATGCAATAGTGGGAAGGAAGGCTAAGAAACAATCCACTCTATCAAGCTTATCTTGGACCCCGCTATTGAAAGACTTCTTGAAAATCAACTTTGATACTTCATATGCAAAAAGGTAGGCAAGCTATTTTTGCATCTATTCTGGGGGATCATAAAGGCAATATGTTGGGGACATGGATGGGAACTGATCTTGTAGAAGATCATGTTCTCTTAGCAGAAGTAAGGGCTTTTTTCCAAAGCCTTAAAATTGCAAAGGACCTAAGGCTATTGATATGAGCTTGAGAGAGAAAGTCTTATAAGATCTTAAAGTGGATTTTGTTTAACTTTAGCAAAGATCAAGGACTTCAAACAAACAAGAAAATGACAAAAAGAGATCTAGAAAGGTAACAAAGAAAACACCTTTTCCCACAAATAAATAACCCTAAAAGAACTGGCTTCTAGAACCCTAAAATTTAGTAGATAAAGGTTTACCACAATAACACCTTAGAACCCTTGACTTAGCAAGAAATCAAGAACTAAAAGGATACGAAATTTTGGGCATTCAAACAAGAAACAACAAGAACCATAGATGACATACAAGAAGAACTCTTATTAATTTCTAGTTGAATTATCGTTAGAGTTTATAAATACCTACTCAATGGTGGACTAAGCCCTTAGGTTGGTCTTGGATTGAAGTTTTACAAGGAATCTCTTCCAAGCTTCAAGCCTTCAAGATGAATTCTTCATTCTTGTTAAAAATATGATATATGTTATTGTTTCCTTACAATACAAAAGCAATATATAAGGATGTTCTGTCCCTGAACTAAATAACTTTTAAATATTACAAAATGACCCCAAAATAGCTGAAAAATCGTCAAGGATTCGAGTTTCAGGGCAAGACCGGCATCGGTTCGGGCTCTTAGGGCCGATGCCTACTCCACTCTCGTGGAAAAGTGCTCATGTCACCAAAAAAGGGGAATTTCACCAATCCCCAACCAAAACCGGTTCGAGCTCCTTAGGCCGGCGCTAGTTCCACTCTAGCGGTTGCCATTTTTTTGTGCTAATAGTTTTCGGTTGTTGTTCTTTATTTACCAACAGCATAGTCTGTTCCCGTTCCTCTTCTGGCATTGCTCATATGGTGTCCCATTTGAAATGTGCTTGTAAATATGCTTGAAGGTTGTGTTGAAATTATTTGGCATGGGCTCTTGTTAATAGACCGAGCAACTTAGTTTTGATTCAGTCTCGTACTCTCCCCTTTCTTGAGATCGATCCCCGTGGCCAGGTTGATTCCTATCATTTCCCCCCTTCTTGGAATGGATTAGTCCTCGAATCATAACCTACATCATAAAGAGAAAGATCAACTACATTAAAAGTAGCACTTACATTATACTCACCCAGTAGATCAATCTTGTAGGCATTGTCTCCATATCGTTCCAAAACATGAAATAGGTCATCTCCTCGTGGTTTAAGCTTTAATTTGCTTTGGGTAGGAAATCTCTCTTTGAGGAAATTCACCCAAACCCAGTCTCCTGGCCTGAATATCACTTGCTTTCTTCCTTGGTTGCACTTACATGCAATGACTTCATTCTCTTTTTCAATTAGAGACTTAACCTTTTTTTTTACCATGGACTTAACCATTTTGGCCTTCTTTTTCCCATCAAGACTCAATCGTTCATCTACAGGCAAAGGAGATAAATCTAAAGGGGTTAATACATTAAACCCATAAAATAACTTGAAATTGAGAATATGAAGCAGTAGAATGGACAATTATATTATAGGCAAACTCTATGTGTGGAAGACATTCTTCCCAAGTTTTCAGGTTTCTCTTGATGATTGCCCGTAGTAGTTGCATGAGGGTCCGGTTGACAACATTCGTTTGTGGGTGACAAGCTGTAGAAAACAACAAATTAATTGTAAGTTTTTCCCACAATATTCTCTAAAAATGACTTAAAATTTTGAAATCCTTGTCCAATACTATGCTCTATGGTAACCCGTGTAATCGTACCACTTCCTTGAAGAATAAACCTATAATATTAGTAGCATCATTAGTTTTTGCACAAAGAATAAAATATGCCATCTTAGAAAATCGATTAACAACTACAAAGATGGAATCCCTTCCCCCTTGTCCGTGGCAATCCTAATATGAAATCTATTGAAATATCTAACCAAGGTGCATTAAGGACGGGTAAAGGTGTATATAAACCTTTAGGTAGTATTTTAGACTTGGTCCTTTTACATGTGATGCATGAATTACAATGCCTTTATACATCTCTCCTCATTTTTTGCCAATAAAATGCTCTTGCAAAATGTCTAATATTTTTGAAATCCCAAAATGTCCCATCAATCCTCCTCCATGAGCTTTCCTCACTAGCAATTCTCTCAATGATCCTTTTGGTTCGCAAATTCTACCCTCTTTAAACAAAAACCCATCATGCCTATAAAATTTTTGAAAGGCACATTTTCACAAGCGTGATAAATCTCTCCAAATCATCATCATTAGCATATAAGTCCTTGATAAGCTCAAAACCAAGCAATTTTTCATCCAAGAAATTTAAAAGCATATACCTATGAGATAATGTATCGGCCACTACATTATCCTTACCTTTCTTGTATTTGATCACATATGGAAATGACCTAATGAACTCCATCCACTTAGCATGCCTTTTGTTAAACTTTTGTTGGCTTTTAAGGTGCTTTAATATTTCATGATCAATATGGATGATAAATTCCCTAGGTAACAAATAATGTTGCCAATGATGAAAAGTCCTCACTAATGCATATAATTCCTTGTCATAAATGGAATAATTCAAGGGTGCTCCCGATAGCTTCTTACTAAAAAATGCAATAAGTTTTTGATCCCGAGTCAATGCAACACCTATTCCTATTCCATTAGCATCACATTCTACTTCAAAAGCCTTCTCAAAGTTGGGCAAGGACAACAATGGGGTTTCCACTCAATTTTGATTTCAAAATAATAAAAGCCTTTTCTTGTTCTTTCCCCCACCTAAACCCTACATTCTTTTTTATAACTTCAGTCAATGAGGCAACTATTGTGTTGAAGTTTCTTACCTCAGTCACAGATGTAGGTGTTGGCCAATCTTATATTGCCTTAACCTTCTATTCATCAACTTTAATACCCTTCGAACTTACAATACAACCAAGAAAGGTTACTTTTTCCAAACAAAATGAACATTTTTCAAAGTTCGCATATAACCTTTCTCTTCCAAGGGCAACAAGAACACTTTTAAGATGATGTAAATGATCTTCATAAGTTTTGCTACAAATCAAATGTCATCAAAATATACCACAACAAAATTTTCAATATATTTTCGCAACACATAATGCATTAATCTCATGAAAGTACTAGGTGTATTTAATAACCCAAATGGCATCAGAAGCCACTCATATAAACTCCGTTTAGTCTTAAATGCAGTTTTCCATTCATCACCTTCCCTAATCCTGATATGATGATATCTAGATTTTAAATTAATTTTTGAAAATACACATGATCTATGCAATTCGTCCAATAAATCATCAAGCCTAGGGATAGGTTAACAGTATTCTACCATTATGTTGTTAATGGCCCTACAGTCAACACACATTCTCCATACTTTGCTTTTCTTAGGTACCAACAACACTGGAACTGCACTTGGAGTCAAACTCTCTCGAACATGGCCTTTCTTGAGCAACTCCTCAACTTGCTTTTGTAGCTCCTTTACTTCTTCAGCGTTGCATCTATAGGCTAAAATCAATCTGATGCTCTTTTTCTCGGACGGGTGGCAATCTTTCTAGTACTTCTTTTGGAAATACATCTTGAAATTCTTCAACAAGACCTGCAATTTCACAAGGTAAAGAGAGAGTAGTATCATTAGTAGTTACAAAAATTCCTTTACAAATTAAGAGATACATTGGTTCCTTAGCTTTAATAGCTTCTACCACCTCTCTCTCTTTTGCAAAGAAATTTACTCGTTTCTTATCTCTTCTTTCTTGTTTTCTTTTTCTTCTTTCTCAGTGTTCTCACTCTCAAATTTTTTTTCTCATTTTCTTCTCCTTTTCTCTCATGATATTTTGATCTCTACTCACTTCACTTGGAGACATAGGTAGAAGAATAAATTTCTTTCCCTCCTTATACACACTATAAGTGTTTTTCTTCCCATCAGGCATTACTCCCCATCATATTGCTATGGTCTCCCTAAAAGTAGGTGGCTTGCCTACATAGGAACAACATCGCACAAGATCTCATCCTTATATTTTCCCATATTGAATGCAATCAAGGCTTGTTTATTAACATTCAATTCTCCACTTTCATTTAGCCATTGCAACTTGTATGATTGTATGATTGCGGCCTTGGGACCCCTTTCTTCCTAGGTATAGGCTTAGGGAATTCCTTAGGGGGTGAAGTTAGTTGGTTCCCTCTCATCTCAAATGGCCTTTTCTTCAATTGCTTTTCTACCTTCATAGCCATCTGCACCATTTCTTCCAAGGTTTCATATGAATGCAACTCGACTACATTGGCTATCTCCCGGTTTAATCCACTTAGAAATCTCGCTTTAGTAGCACGTGGATCTTCATCAATAATCGCCCTTATCATTAGCACCTTAAGTTTTTTGTGATAAAATTCAATACTTTTATTCCCCTGTCTTAGTACTTGAAGTTTCTAATATAGCTCGTTGTAGTAGTGACGTGGTATAAATCTTGCCTTCACGAAATTTATCATCAATTCCTATGTTCCAACGGCATTTTCTCCCATTCTCCTTCTAGTAGTCAAAACCTTCTCCTACCCTACCAATGCATAGTTTGAAAATCCAAATACTTCCAACTTCACTTTATTCCTCTCACTATAATCCTGGCAATTAAATAGAATTTCAATTTTCCTTTCCCATTCAAAATATACCTCGGGATCACTTTTCTCCTAGAATTGTGGTACCTCTATTTTGATGTTTTTCAATTCCCGTTCTCCTTCATTTTCATCTCTCCTCATACCTCTCATCACATTACCCCGATATTGTTCTCCATAGTCTTTATCTGGGTATCCCTCTTCCCACTCAAATTCCCTCTCAATATTTCTTTTGACTCCCCTCGTAGGATTCTCACTAAATCTCCCTCGATCTCTTCTTCTACCTCTTCTCAACCCATTTCTCCCTCATCTTATAGGAACTTGTTGATATCCACCAATTGAATATTTATCCCATTCTTTTCCAGGTTGGGTATTCACAGGAGGTATATTGTAGGCTTCCGGTGCTCTTGTCCCCTCTTTTGATCAGCGGTAGATGTTTAGCATTGTTGAGCTCGGAGTTCGGTCATCTCCCTCCAAATGCCCTCCATACTCCTTTGCAGTGAAGCAAGTGTTTCACGAAAATCTCCAAGATCTTGTGGTCTACTTGCTCTACCAAGATTTAGCCTAGTTGGTTCCTCTCCTTAAGGCATCATTGGAGTTTAGGTTGATATTCCTACAGAAAGAGTTAAGAAAAAAAATAGAAATTGGCTTCCTGACTCACTCCCTAAATGTTTACACTCCACTCTTATGTTTTCACTCCTTAACTTTTTCAAATAAGAATCTTTCTCTCTTGCCATTTTCATTCACTCAATGTCTCACTTGTTCAACCAAAGTCCTCCCCAACATTAAAGAGTTTAGTTCACTTTAGACCATTAGCTCTTAGGATTCTTCAATACAAGGGTAGGGTCTTAGGACAACAAAATTTAGTGAACACTTGGAGGTCAAGAACAAGTAGAGTACAAGGTGTTCACAATATACAATAAGAAGATAGTTTAAGGAACACAATAAAACAAGACAACAATGGTTACACTAATTCCAAGGAATGAGCACAAGGATATTTGAATTAATTAGGACAATACAATAAGAAGGGATCTAGGATTATTTTATAGGAATAATGCTAATGTTCAAGCCACATTCTTTATTTGAGACATTTTATTAGACACATGATGTTCATAAGGTATATGGTCATTGACGAATTTTATCAAACACCTTATGTGTAAGATCTTCCTATGGAACTTTGCAAGCAAATTTCTTCCCAAACAAGGGGAATATAGTCACAACAACAAGAATCAATATATTCCCAAGGATCTTTCTTTAACAAGTCATTCTTTTTTCCCAAGAAAAATGCAAAATCAAACAAAAATTCATAAGACCCTTTTGGCACAATTTGTGGCTGCATCTTTTTGGTTTGTTTCTTACTTTAGGCTCGATAGATCTAAGCTAAGATAGAAATCTAAGCTTAATCCTTGCTCTGATACCAAATTTGATATGAACTTGAGAGAGAAAGTCTTACAAGATCTTAAAGTGGCTTTTGCTTAACTTTAGCAAAGTTCAAGGACTTCAAACAAACAAGAAAAGGACAAAAAAAGATCAAGAAAGGTAACAAAAAAAAAAACACCTTTTCCCACAAATAAAGAACCCTAAAAGAACTACACTACTAGAAAAATGCAATATACCAACTAACTATTACCAATTGACCACGTGCGTTAGTAATTACCAACCGAAATGAAAATTGGGAAAATTTAAAACTTTTCCAACCACTTGCCAACAAACATAATCGGTTGGTAAATAGTTAGCTGGTAATTAGTTGGAAATCGGTTGGTAATTTAGCGGGAATATATTTACCAACTGAATACCAATTGATAACACTCAGTTGGTAATCGGTTGGTAATTTAATGGAAAATTTTGGCGGGAAAATATTTACCAACTGATTATCAATCGATAACAATTAGTTGATAATATATTCAATTGGTAATCAGTTGATATTTTAATTTAAAAATTTTATCAACCGATTACTAACTGGAATGTATCAGTTGGTAATTGATTGGTATAATTTAAAAATTTTACCGACCGATTAAGAATTGAAATATATCAGTTGGTAATATATTCAGTTCAAAATCAGTTGGAATTTTAATTTTAAAAGTTTACAAACTGATTATTAATTGAAATGTATTGGTTGGTAATATATTCAGTTGGTAATCGATTAGTATTTTGGTTGGTAATTTAATTTAAAAATTTTATCGATCGATTACTAACCGAAATGTATCAGTTGGTAATTGGTTAGTATTTTAATTTAAAAATTTTACTGATAGACTACTAATCGAAATGTTTCGGTTGGTAAACCTAGTCATTTGTCAACCGAAATGGTTTTTTAATTTAAAAATTTTATCGACCGATTACTTAGCGAAATGTATCAGTTAGTAATATATTCAGTTGGTAATCAGTTGATATTTTGGTTGGTATTTTAATTTTAATTATTTAAAAAAATTGGAAATATGCCACGTGGTAGAATGGTTCGCCACGTGGCTACAATTGGCGCCACCTGACGCCACATCGCTGCACATGTGGTGCCGCGCTAGAAAATCGAACCCTTTCTTGCGCACAACCAAGAGTTGAACCTGCATCTCCATTGTGGAGGCGCAGTGTTCCAAACATTGTTCTACGTCATTGTTTGTTCAAATTGGAAACGCATATTATATTTATTTACTTGCAAAATATTACAATTATATGAAATACACTTTTAAAACTTGTAAAATTTGATTTAAATAAATAAATAAATTAAAAGTTTTTATCACTTTTATTTTTTTTAAATTTTCATTTTTAACTTGCTTCTATTTATCAGAGTGTATAATTATTCTATACATATATTCCTAAATGATATAAATTTTATTTTTGAATTAAAAATAAAAGTAAGTAATTTTTTCATACTTTTAGTTATACAACAAATTTCTTAGTTATAATTTTTTTAATATAATAAATACTTTTGAATTTAGAAGACTCAGTTCATAATTTTTTAATTATGTAAATATTTATAACTAAATAGACATTAAACAATTTATCAATTAGGTGTATTAAATTTAACAATCAAAAAGTTATATTACATATGCACACATAATTTTATTAATAGATATAATTGTTGTTACTTTTATTTGTATGACAATATAAATACGTATGCGTCATGTATATGTATAGGATGTGTTTCCATCATATTTATATTTTTCTATATACATGCACATATATAAATAGTAACTACTATAAATCATACAAAATTAAATAAGAATTATCTTTCTTAATGCATACAAATTGTCAATATATTCGTAAATAATTACCTTCAATTTCATCGGTGCATGTATAAAGAATTATCTTTATTAGATGATGATGTTTACAAATCTTTATTAAATAAGAATATACATTTGTAAACATCATCATCTTCTTCATCCATTTCATCGGCGCATCCTTCGCATTTTGTGGAGACAACTGACTTTCAAAATACTATAAATGAGTTGGTGCAAAAGGCTATTGACACACAGATTTAAGAAGTGTTGAAGACAAATGAGCAATTGACAGTAGAGGTTTCATTGCTAACACAGAAGGTTAAGGACCTAAGTGGATCAAATCCACCAGAAAATTAATATTCCTTCATTGTGTTTCTTAATTGTATTAGTACTCCTTCACTGTTGTTAAACCTTGGACCTATAGTTCATCTCACTTTCATATTATGATAATCTTTTATGTTTAATTAAAGATGATGTTTGGTTAGGATTTGTGATATTTTGTTTGGGAATTATATTTGCTTTGAATTTATGGAAGGATGATGTTTGTGTTGGATTTGATGAAGTTTATGTTGGGTTTGTGGATGTGTTTTGACTTTATTATTTTATAAATTTGTCAAATGTACGTTTTTGGTTATATGTTTAGATGAACTAGAATTCTGCCAAATCAAGGAAAAATTACCAACTGAAAAATCAGTTGGTAATTGAATAGAATTCGGTTGGTATTTTAATTAGTAATTGAAAATAATTCGGTTGGTAATGTATTAAATAACCGTTAGTAATTTTTAAACCAACTAGCTACCAAAAAACAACTTAGTTGGTAATTTACCAACAAAAAAATTACCAACAGATTTTAAATTACTAAAATAGTTAGAAAATTACCAATTGAATATTTAGTTGGTAAAGAAAGAAAACTACCAACGGAAAAAAAAGAATTAGCAACTGAACAACTCGGTTAGTAATTTACCCAAAAAAACAAACTACCAACAAATTTTAAATAACTAAAATAGTTGAAAAATTACCAACTGAATCTTCAGTTGGTAAATAAATAAAACTACCAACCAAAAAAAAAAAAAAAATAACCAAACGAAAGTTAGTTGGTAATTACCTACACACATATCGGTTGGTAGCAACATATCTCAGTTGGTAAATTAGTAAATTACGTTCTTATATTCAATACAAATTTACCAATAAAAAATTATAAATTTACAAACTACATTTTCGGTTGATAATTGCCAACTGTAACAATTAGTTGGTAACATAAATGTTTGTTGGTAATTACTAACCAAAATAGTCAACTCAAATGCCAAACTTAATACCAAATTTCCAACCGAAGATTTTACATTACCAACCAAATTTCGGTTGGTAATTACCAATTGAAATAGTCAACTCAAATGCCAAACTTAGTGCCAAATTTCAAACCGACAATTTTACAGTATCAACTAAAATGCGGTTAGTAATTACCAACCGACTCCAAAAACTTTCGGTTAGAAAGTTTACAAGCTGAGCTTTTTGTATGCGACACCATTCGGTTGGTAATCGATTGGCAAATCATGATTACCAATAGAATTTAGCTAATTACCAACCGATTTTGTCGATTGGTAAATCATTTTTTTCTAGTAATGCTAGCTTTTAGAACCCCAAAAATTAGTAGATAAAGGTCTACCACAATAATATCTTAGAACCCTTGACTTAGCAAGAAATCAATAACAAAAAGGATAGGGAATTGTGGGCATTCAAACAGAAAACAACAAGAACCCTAGATGACATACAAGAAGAACCCTTATAAATTCTAGTTGAATTATCCTTAGAGTATATAGGCACTTACTCAAGGGTGGACTAAGCCCTTAGGTTGGTCTTAGATTGAAGTTGAACAAGGAATCTCTTAAAACCTTCAATATGAATTCTTCATTCTTGTTGAAAAATGTGATATATGTTGTTGTTTCCTTATAATACAAAAGCAATATAAGGATGTTTGTCCCTGAACTAAACAACTCTTAAATTTTACAAAATGACCCCTAAGTTTTAAGGCACGGCTGGTGCCGGTTTGGGCTCCTAGGGCTAGCACCTGTTCCACTCTGGTGGACCAATGCTCGTGTCACAAAAAAAAAAAAAAAAAAATGGGACTTTCACCAGTCCCCAGCCGGTGTCAGTTTAGGCTCCTCGAGCCTGTGTTGGTTCCATTCTGGCAGCCATCGTTTTTCTACGCTAACAGTTTTCGGTTATCGTTCTTCGTATACCAGCAGCATGGTCTATTCCCGTTCCTCTTCCGGCATTGCCCATTTGCTATCCCACTTGAAATGTACTTGTAAATATGCTTGAAGGTTATGTTGGAATTGTTTGGCACAGGCTCTCATCAACGGACCGGGCAAGCTCAGTTTTGATTCAGTCTCGTCCTCTCCCCTTTCTTGAGCTCGATTCCCTTGGCCTGGTTGATTCCTATCAGCTGTCAATGTCATTATCGAAGGAGACACCCTAAAGGTGATTCAGGCTCTTAGAGCTGCATTTGAACATGAACGAATCAAGGATCACATTTTCGAGCTCAAATTCAATCATAATCCAACACTGTTTGAGTTCATTCGTTTATTATTTGAGCTTGAGTTTGTGTTCGAATTTGTTCGATTATTGTTTGATAATATTTGAATTCGTTTAAGTTTGAGATCAAAAAATTTGATTAACTTCGACTTTGAATTATTTGAGTTTGTTTATTTCATATTTTTCATTCTAAAATTTATAAAAAATAGCTCAAAAATTAATAAAAATATTTAAATATTATAATATTAAATAAATAATAATATAATATAATATTTATTAAGAATAAATCTTAATACTATAAAATATAAATAACACAATTAATTTTTAAAAATATATAATATGTTTGCGAATGTTCGAATAAGTTTGGGAACATGTTCAAATTCGTTCGTTTATTAGTTGAACTTAATATTTTGTTCGACTTTATTTGTTTATTAAATGAATGAGTTTTTTTCGAACATAAATGAGCTTGAACGAGCTTTAGTTTGCAAATGTTTAGTACGTTTACAACTCTAGCTATTAATATATATTTTGTAAAACTCCACCTAAAACTACTTTTTAATTTAAGGGAGGGTTTGCATTTCATAGCATCTTATAAGTGCATATGTTTTTCAAAATGAATTTATATGTGCTCTATATGGCTTATTTGTGTTTTTGTTGAGTGTTAGTGAGATAAGGAAATTTATTCTGGGGTTGTGAAGAATTTTGGAACATGACATTGAAGATCGAAGAAAATGGGTAGTTTTGCTTTCAGAAAAAGAAAAGATCTATTTTGAAAGGAGAGGAACACAATAATTGATGTGGTTAAATGGTTAGAACTTGGTGAATAATTCCTAATAACTTGGGTTCAAATCTTATCTCAACAAGTTTATTCTGATTTTAGTTCTCCTAAATGTAAAACACCTAGTTTTTCTCTTAAAGAAACTTCATTTGGTTAGTTTGTGTTTTAATTAGGAAGCTGAAGTTTTCTTTTCTTGTTTTAAGGCTTCACGGTTTTTTCACTTCCTTTGGGACCGAAAGGACCAAAGCCAACTTCCTTCTTTCCATTTGCAAACCAAGGCACAAAGCTGGAACCTAGTTCTTCTTTTATTTTTTTCTCCAATTTCACTTAGCCAAGGCACAAAGGTAGCAAAAGTATAAGTACTTTTCTTGGCCTTATACTTTGAAGCACTTAACTCCTTGCCATCCTTCTTATTTTCCGTTAAAGATGTCCGAGCGGTATGGACATATCTTCATTGCCTTCTTCTTTCTCTTTTAGGAACAGAACAACCACTATTGTTATACTTTCATACTCTCTTTTGTTTACATTATTCAGATATTTGAATTCAAATGCAAAACTCCAACCAATCCCTACAAATTTTCCATTCAATTATCCTTTATGCAATCAAAATTTTCCGTTAGGCTTCAAAACAACCAAAATAGTCCCAGAACCTACTCACAAGCCACAGACAACCTTCCATAGCCCTTGGCTGGCTATAGCTTACAAAGTAGAGACATGGGCTGGCTAAAGGTAGCTAAGAACTGGCTACCTATCTCTCAAAAGCCAGGGGCTGCCTATATTCAACCACGGGCCAGCTTCTACTCTTTAAACCAAAGTAATGGCACAGCTTTAGCTAGCCCTTAGCCGGTTGCTCTCTGAACAACTTCTTCTTCTTCTTCTTCTTTCTTTCTCTTTTGTAACTGAACCAACCTCCATTAAAGGACCTCGAACACTCCTAAACTTTTGTTGTATTTTCTTTTTCAAAATTCAAATGACCTAAACAAACTCCCTTTGAGTCTCAATACCCAACCCTTTAAGAGCTAATTTCTTGGTTGAAAACACTTCCAATATCACAACACTTCAACCACAAAATTGAGACTATCATTTTCTTTTCCTCTTCATCCTTATTCTATCTTCTTCCTTCCATCTCCCGGATCACCAAATTCTATCATAGTAGCTCTCCTTCCTCTAGCCAACCACTTTCAAAAGTTCAAAAATTAAAGGACCTAGTTCTACTCCTAAAATCTTTCTAGGAGCATTAAAGCAACCAAAACACTACTCTACACTTCTTCACTAGGTTACAATCACTCTCAAACATAATTAGCTCTTCACAAGAATTATCTTATTTCCTACTTCTCTCTCTCAAACACAACAGGAACATATACTAGTTTTTTAATCATTTGGTTACCCTCAACCCCCATAAACCTTCTCCAAATCATTCAAGAACTAATGAAACACTCACAAACTCCTTCTTCGTCTGAAATTCAAGCCTCAACCGAATTAAAGCTCTCCTACTTCGAAGGTCAAATTCAAGGTCCCTTCTTTCATGGTCTCAAACATAAGAAAGTAATCCATTTATCATATTTATTCCCTCTTGGTTCCTTATCTTTTCCTCTCGACTTATTTAGACTGAGATTATCAGTCTCATACTCTCTTTTGCTCTTACTTTATTTTCCTTTTTGTTCGGTTGCAACTTAACCAGGGGGTTGGAGCTTGATCTTTGAAACACTCAATACTCACGGCTACTCAAGCAGTAATCATCACGAATATCAAACTGGGCAAATCTGTCTCCAATCAAGTAACCTTCATTCTTGGAATTTCCGTCTTTTGCTCTCCTTGATGAACTCAAGTATTTAGGGTATATATTAGATAATACGTTGGGATGGAGAATGAAAGGATATATTGTGATGATTTGTTATTGGAGATGGGAAAAATATGTAGTGTGGTGATATGTTTGCTTAGGTTATTAGTCAAGCATTACATCGTTATATGTGAGTGTGGCTATAGTCAATTATATATAAACATGGTTGATCTAAAGTATTATATTAACTTGGTATATATTATCTTTTCAATATTTATTGATTATTTATATTTGTGGTCTATTTGATTATTTATTATTCATTTAAATAATCACATACTAATTATTTAAATTATTATCCATTATCTGATAATGCTATTGCTAAAATTTCTATTTGTTATTTACTGTAATAGCTATTAAAAGTATTTGTTATTATGATGATTACTAGTGGGTTTTATTTATTGACAATTAAAAGTATTTTAACAATAGCAATATTAATGCCTATTATATTATCATTTGTTATTATCTATTATTATTACATAATAATTGTAAATTTGATTCAAAATAGAATAAAAAAATATAAAACTGGAAACTAAAGAAACTATATGAGAAGAGAAATGAGAGAATCACTTAGATTCAATTAATTTATTGTTTTCATTTATATAAGGCTCCTATTTATAGAGGTTTAGATACATCATCTAAAAGAATAAGAAATGATTCTAATAAATACAATCTTATCTTATCTACTAATAATCTTAGAAAAATGAACAGTTTCATTTATCTTTAAGATAAATGGATAGCTTCGGGAAAATGAACAACCATTTTATTATTTTCATAACACTCCCCGTTGGATGTTCATTTTCAAACTCTCAAGAATGCCTTATTAAAACCTTTATAGAAAAAACCCTATGAGATAAAAACCTAGTGAAGGAAAAAAGAGTACATTTTCCATTCTTGAGGGAACATTATCTCATTAACAACCATACTAAGAAAAAATCCAATAGGAAAAAACCTTAGTTAGGAAAAAAAAAAAAAAGGTACAATATACATACTCCCCATCTTGATAGTATCTTTAAGATGCCTTCTTATCTTTCAATCGATGCATTCCAATTTTATATACTAATTTTTTAAATGAAGTTGTCAGCAATATCTTAATGAATAAAGTCTGCTAGATTATCACATGATCGAATCTATTGCACATCTATTTCACCTCTCTTCTAGAGTTCATGAATAAATAAAAATTCTAGTGAAATATGTTTCATCCTATCTTCTTTAATTTATCTACCTCTTAATTGAGCTATACAAGCTGCATTATTTTTATAAATTTGTGTTGGAATTTCCTTTTCAGAGGATAAACCACAATTTTCTCGAATATAATAGATTATGGATTTCAACCACACACATTTTTAGCATGCCTCATGAATATCAATAATTTTAGCATGATTGGAAGAAGTAGTTACTATAGATTATTTTGCAGAACGCTATAGTATACCACTACTAATACATACAAATAAATAGCCAGTTTGAGAACGTATTCTATGTAGATCAGATAGATAACTAACATCTGCATAGCCAAGTAATATCAAGCTAGTTTTATTTGAATAAAGTAATCCGAGATCCATTGTCCCTTGAAGATATCTTAGGATATGTTTATATCCACTAAGATATGGTACTTCAGGACCATTAAGTAATTCTTCATCTTCTCAAGGTTGAAAAGGGTCTTTATTTATATCTAATGACCTGACAACCATTAGAATACTCAATGAATGTGTTTTGTCCATGTAAAACTCTTCAAAACTTTAGTTATATATGTTGATTGATGAATAAAAATACCATCTTCCAGATGTTCTATTTGTAGATAGAGACAAAATTTAGTTCTTCCAAAATCTTTAGTTTCAAAATTTTATTTCAGGCTATCTTGTACCATTTGGAGCTCTTCTGGAGTTCCAATAAGGTTGATATCATCGATGAGGCCTCATCATACATACATTTTCTAGTATTTTTGTGCTTTAACTGAGATAAATTTTTACACAATTCACTACTCACGACACCATTTTTATCTTGTTTTTGTTAGGAAATGAAAAAAACCAATTAAAGATAAAAAGGAAGGAAAATGAAGAAAATGGAAGAATAATGAAGAAGTTAAGGAAGAAGAGTTGGTGGCTTAGGGAAGTACAATCTCCCTAGGCCATTTAGTGTGCTTGTTTTATACATATTGTCCAAAAGATTAGCAATCTTAGGAAGCTCAAGTTTCTTAGGCTGCCGGTATGTTTTATTTTGACAATCTTTCTAGAAAGTTTACTTCCCTAGGCTGCCTAATGTACTTGTGTGTGTTTTGTGCTTTAAGGTTGGTGGCCTAGGGAGAAGTACTAGGCCACCTGGTTGTTTGCTGTAGAGCAAAGTCCACAAACTTGGTGGCCTAGGGAAGTTCAGGCCGCCTCATTTCTAAAAAACTTGGCAACCCAAGGAAGTTGACTTCCCTGGGCCACCTACAAGCAAAATAAGCATAGTCTGCAGTGTGTTTTTTGAAGAAACATGACCGAAGCTCTATAAATTCATTCATTCACATAAGAAGGAAAGAAGGGAGTTGAAATGGCTTAGAGTTTTCTCTTAAGAACCCTAAGTCTTGTGAGTTTGAACATAAAGAAGAGAGGAAGACCAAGAGATTCAAGGAAGAGGAAAAGGGACTACTTGAAGGTCTCAAGAAGAAGAAGAAAGAGGTTTGTTTATGAGTTTGCTTTTCTCTTCTTTTTGTAATCTTACTTGTAATTCTTATGCTAAGATTTGACTTTTAATTATAATAAAGGGTTGTACCCTATTTTTATGCGTAAGGATGATGTAGTTTTGTTAGATCTATACTTTTTGTTCTATGGTATTTGGTTATTGGTGCTTATTTAGTTATCATGGCTGAGTTGGGTTTTGGTTGATTTATTTTAATTAAATGTTCTTCCTTAATAATTTTGAGAGATGAGGTTAAGGTTTAGATACCCACTTAACTAATTTAACATTTTTCATTTTCAATTAACTTGAGAGAGATGTTGGGATTAGGGCTAATAACCAAAGGGTTTATGAAATTACCTAGAGATAGGGATTTTGTGGCCTCTAAATGATTTGGGATGGTAAGTGATGATTAATTGACCTTTAAGTTTGGTTGGTTAGGTAGAGACACCAATTAATTGAATCTGGGGATAGATATCTTATAGCTCGAGAGAGAGTGAGATTGATATTTTACTTATTGCGATGCCTAGAATTAGGAATTATGGAGCTAAAGGATGCTCATCTTTTAGATATTAAATGGGAGAATTTCTTTTGTTATATAGGCTTATCTCTTTCTTACTCCTTGATGAACTTGTGATTCTCTCTTGTGTAAGAACACGACTTTTCTCCTATTGTAGTTAGTGTTATATATTTACATTTTTATTTGGTTAAACAATGAGAAAAGAAGGAAGTGGGGGAGGTTCGAATTGACTGATGTTGAAGAATCAAAGGATGAGTGGTGGTTAGGGGTGAAACACCACTCGAACCCAGAGCTAGCTGGTTCTCCGTGAAATGTGTTGAGGCACAGCAGTTGACTGGACATCTAGGGGTAAAACACTATTTTAGTACAGGCCGCGAGAATTTCAACTGATATGCCCTTAGGCATGACCGTACATAACATAGAAATCACACTTGGAAACAGTGGACAGTTAGCTAGAGCAGCGGGAGCTGTAGCGACCAATCCGGCAGAGCAACTTAAAAGACAAAGAAGTATCGTTAATTTCTTCATGCTTGTTCCATGTTCGTCACGTTCCCTAAAGTTCTTCGATATTTGCAAATGATATTACCCTATACGATAGTGCACTTGCCTATATGTGTGTGTTGTATGATTTTAATTGATATTTTAATTAGTAAAACTTGTGTGTATGTGGAACATAATTGAAATGGATTTTCTATATACACAAACATGCATATCAAGTTTTTGGTGTCCTTGCCAGGAAATGGCTATGGCTATATTTTAAAAAATTTAATTCTTGTTGATTTAGCCTTATATATATGTGTGTGTGTGTGTGGCAGGGTAAAACCCAGTTGAGTTGAGCCTTGATTATTGTGATTAAAGAGGTTGGGTGTAAAACCAAGTGTGGTGATCCTTTTATCAATATATGTATGTATATATATATATATATATATATATATATATATATATATCACTAATTTGTTTGTGAATAGTTATTGTTGATAAACCTTAGAGGGGGTGAATAAGGTTTATAGCAAATAAATGCAAATTAAAATTTTGATGGCTTTTGAGAAATGTGAATTGAATGGCAGAGTAGCTTTGAAAAAGTAGGAACCTTTTAATTAGTACAAAATGGAGAGAGTCTGGTATAAAATAAAGATGGGTATTTGAGCTAACAAAGACAGATTTACTATTGAATGCAAGAGTATTAAATGAGCTACTGATTTTAGTGAAAAGAATGCTGCATTTAAGATTTGAAATCCAAAGAAAATGTAGTAAAGAAATTTATGCATGCAGTATAAGAAAAGACTCAAGGATTTATTGTGATTCGATCCCTAAATGATGTACATACAGTACCTTAAGTTCTCACTTAAGGATTTCAACACCATTCACTAAAACATTTTTCAAAATCAATGGTGATAGGTAACACCAATCTTACATAAAATGATCACCACACTTGGTTTTACGCCCAACCTCTTTAATCACAATAATCAAGGCTCAACCCAACTGGGTTTTACCTCATTAACCTTGATACAAACCAAATTTAAGAAAGATTACAGAGATAGCTCATGGATTGAGCAGAATATGAACAACTAAGCACCACAACCTTTTACCTTTGGAACAATTTTATTTCACTTTGAAGCACAAATGAAAAGGGAGATTTTTATATTCTGAAGTGTAAGAGTGTTTCTAAGAAAAATAGCACAAAAATCTACTTGAAAATCGAGTTCTAAAGGCTTTTATAGGAACCAAATTTGAAGTCCCAATGGCTAGTTAGTTTCTGTCAGGATTTCTAGGATTTTGGATTCACAAATTGGAAGGATATCCGTCCAATAGGTAAGTCTAAAATAGTACTTTTTTAAGCAAAAATATTTTGAAAAATGCTACAAATCATTGGATGATGTTTTAGATTTAGAGGTCCATCCAAAACCACTTCATCTGAAAATTCAGATTTAGAAATATCCCTTTTTAAAAAAAAATTATTATTTTTAAGTGCTTCAAGGTAAAACAAAACTGATTATAAGGTAAAGAGACATAGAAATTTACAATTAATTCCTTTAATAGTGATTCCTAGTCTACAATTCTTCTTAAGAGCTTCTTGGTATGCAATATCTTAAGTTTGTCTTATACTTGCTCGCCTACTATTGGATTCCATTTGCTTAGCAGTCTCATTTGCATGCTTTGAAAGAATTGAGATCGAACATGTCCTATCACATGTAGATTACACAAGTTAATCCACATAAATGTTTGTCAAAAATCAAAACACAGGAGAATGACCTTCGGGCTAACAATCTCCCTCTTTTTGTGTGATGACAAACTTGATGGGATTGTAACAAAAAAAAAATGAAATAGACAGCATGGACATGTTAGACGGAGAGAGATAAGAATATATTTAATCTGAAATGCATTCTCTCATTATAGGACTCAAAGAGTGCTTATAAGATTAAGATAAAGAAAATCAAACAAGTTCTCATAAACATGGCTCAATGAGCCTATAACCCAACCAACCTCCTCATCCTCCTTCCTTCAATAAAAAGACTATTTCACAGGGAAATAGATACAAAGAAAAAAAAAAGGTCACAAAAAGATGTATAATTATGTACATAAAGGAGTGTAGATGATAAATCATAAGATGTAATACTCCCCTTATATATGTACATATATAAACAAAAGATAGAGAGATGGTAGCTATAATGTGCGTTTCAAAATAAATTTGGTTTTTGAGATTTTGCATTTCCAAAACATGCATCCAAAATGGGACAGAAGATAGCCTTTCAAAAAGTTATTTTTGGACTGATATTTTGGATTGAATAAATGCAAGTCCTAAACTCCCCTTGTGTATGTGCAGGGTAAAAAAATTCCCAAGAATAAAAATCAATGATTTTCCTGGAATTTACCGAACTTATTTTTCTCAAAGAAATTCAACACAAGGATTTTACTGTGCAACCAAAAAGAATTTCATAAGCGCCCACGTAAGTATCCTCATCATCCAAATATTTAGCAACATGCGCATCACAATCATAGTCAAAACAAATCATCCAATCAAATCTCAATTAGTTAAAATGCACAATAAACTCATATCCACACTTCAATCTTCTTAGTCCATAATAACAACAACGTCTCAGCATAGTCTCCATCAAGGCATAGGACCCAATTCTTCATAGTTCGCATTTTCAAACCATAAATATAAATAGTCACAATTCATCTCAAACCATATGAATAGCCATAAATAGTCACAATTCTTGAATTTATCATTCTCATAGGCACAATCACAATCCATCATAATTTATCTCAAACTAATTTTTGAATTTATCATTTGCATAGTCACAATCGCAATCCATCACAATTCATCTCAAACCATATTGATTCTCCCCCTTTGTCATAAAAAAAGAGAGAGAGAGAGAGAGAGAGAGAGAGAGAGAAGAGAAATAGTAAGAAATCAAACAGAGATATGGTGCAGAAATTAATTAAAGATAAAAACGGAGATATAGTGCAGATGGTTAATCCCTAATCGAGATAGTGAACATATAATCAGGAGGATCAGCAGGAAGATTAGTGCAAAAGTAAAATTGTTTAGGTAAAAAAAAAATGGTTCAAACACTAGAGTAGAAAGCATAAAAGTGTTTATCAAAAGAAATGTTGCATAGGAGATTAGCAGGCAGCAATCATAATGTGCAAGTTAGGAAATATAGATGCTCATAGGCTTGGTGTTAGCACCCTTCTTGGAATGTCGTCCAACAATTTTGTTGGATTTTCTCTTGACTACCACATGCTTCTGGCATTTTCCAGAGGAGCTTCCAGGTATAGTTGGCTTGGGGGCTTGCAATGCAGCTGTAGGGATAGCAATGGTGGGAACTTTACTCTCCTTTCCTCTATCTTTCTCACTTTTTTCTGCTTCCTCTTTTTCTTTTTCCTTTTCCTTTTGCTGTTGCACCTCTTGTTTAGTTTGTTTACTAGTCACTTCTTCAACTTGGGGAGAGGCATTTTCCTTTCCAGGCATTTATTCTTGAGAGGAAGCTTGTTCATCAGGGACTCTCTTAGTAGTTTTTTCCACTTTCTTTTCCTCCACATTGCTCAATCTAGTTCCTAAATTCTACAACTCAGTCGTACATTTTGTCCAAATCGATCAAAATTTTCAGCCAAATTGTTTAAAGTATTCAAGATGCTTTGAGTCAATCCACTTTCCTCAGTTTTTTGCTTGCCCATGTTTGAGGATTCTTCTCCTATGTCAGACTTCCATTTTGTTCCTGTTTGGGCAGCAGGTGCAATTTTTTTCCTTCGACCTTACTTTTGATCAGCTTCTCCCTTTCCTCATCCGACACATCCCTAAGCAAGACTTATTCATTATTCACTTGTACAAATCCCATTTTCTCGAAGAATTCCATGCTGTACATATTTGTCTTAAGATGTCTAGGAGTACAGGTGCTTAGATTCACGTTGAAATGCCTAGATACTTTAGTCAAGAGATTGTCGTAAAATAGTGCCTTATGAGATATATTTCTCGACTAAAGCATAAGCTTTACTGTCAGAAAACCAAAACTGACTGTCTTTTCTTAGGCAAGGCCAATATCAGTATCATTTGCATGATACTCACTGATGTCTTATGCCCAAAACTTGGAGCAACCATAGTAGACACCATATGGTGCAAAATCATTCCAGAACTACTCAACCACTTTGAATATTTGTCATTTGAATTTTTAAAACTTTTCCCTCCAATAAACCTTGCCTGAAACCTTCCCAAACCAAATCGGTCCAATTCTTCTGGAAATTTGTTCATTTCAAAGAATTGGATCCCTCCATCTCTAACTCCAAAAATTTGATTCAACAACTGACTGAGCCTACTCTAGAGGTGTACCATTGCACCATAAAACCTCTGTCAGTCTTCTCAAACCTTTCTTTTTTTAAGTTCGCATAAAATTCCCAGACCAGAGGGGTGTACAGTTTCCCATCTAGTGACAGCAAAGCTCCCCATCCAAGATTCTCATATTACGATGTCGGAAAAGTTCAAAAATGCCTCAGCATTAATCTGATATCCAAAGACCAAAGCACTCTTTCTAGATAGCTAGTCGTTATATTCAAACTCACATTTCATATCAAGAAATCAAGGTACTTGTGTCTCAGAGCTTTCCGGTACAAGAAGCTTTGTTGTTGAGTTAGATTGTGAAGCTATTTCTTTAGCAACAATTTTATTTCCTTTCTATTTGGTGGCCGATTGTGCGGTGGCAATAGTTTTTGTCTTTGCCACTGCTTTGCTTTTCTTGCCCTTCTTTGTCTTTTGTTTAGTTCATTTATCTGATTTTGGTAGTTTTGCCATGGTAGAAGCAGAAAAAAGATGAAGGATTTTTTTTTGTTTTAGTGAAGAGGATGAAGATACAAAGTAAGAGAAGCAGAGAGTCAACGGCGGTTTTAGATTTCAAAGAGAGAGAAAAATAACCTTTTTGTGATTTCCTAGGTTCTAGAGTAGATAAGTACAATCAAGTATCCTCAATCAGGGATTTGCGCCAGAGATAGGGCCACTTTTTTTTGGAAAAACACGGACATTTTGAAAATTCAAAAAGTGGGTTCTGGACTTATGCACTTCTTCATCCTAATATTTTTAAAAAATTGGGCTTTACACAATTCTGGGCTGCTGCAGTTTTGGACTTATACTGAGTCCAAATTTGTTCATCTAAAAATTGAATGAGAGATATTTTTGTCGAGGGGATTTTGAATTCAAGTTTCTAAGATATTACGTCCAAAATCTCCATCCAAAAAGTGTATCTTCAAAAGTTCTGCAAGAATGAACAAACAAATCCTTGGTAAAGTTGTTAGTTATATAGTTTTGGTAATTCCCAAAGCTCTTCTTAGATGATTAAATCTATCTTCGGCCAGAGGTTTAGTGAAACCTAAGAACATTATATACAATAAAAGAAACCACCAAAAGAAGTAGCCATGGCACCACACTTTTTACACCATGACAAAAGAACATTCAGGATGCCATACTTTGTGCATACTGACACAAGGTAGGTGCACGGCCTACCAGGTGAAATACTCCTCCATCTCTACACCCAAACTTACTGGTTGTCTATTTCGAAAATACACAGTCCACTTGACTATGCTTGTAAGCTCGGACTGGTATGATCTACAGAACTGACATCCTATCTGGGAAGGACTCACCCCTCAGAGGTAGCCACCTACTAAGAGACTTACCATAACCCTTTAAAGGCTAGTCCTAGTAGTCTACCCTTATTGAGTACTCAACATTGTATTTGTCTCTTTTGGGAAAAGAAGAATCATCCAATGTGTTTTTGAAATAGTAATTATAGTTTTCAAAATTCTTGTCAAAGTCAATTTTTGAAAGGTTTAGCATTGTGTGTAAAATTGCTTGTTCAACTTAAAATTGTTTGATTGACTGAAAAGAAAAGAAAAATTGTCCATAGTTGCATCCACAGTACATTTTCACGTATACATCATGTTTGACTTGCCAAGGTGATTTTCATCTTCAAAAAGCTTCATGCAAGGACTTACCTAATCGCTTGCTTTTCTTGGATACAACAGCCTTCCAAGATACTTCAAGGCAACCTAACCCCGCTGGAGTAAATATAGGGTATAAGTTTCAATATCCAGACAACACTTGCTTAAATAAATAACTCTTAGCCTAGCATACTTAGGCTCAACTAGATACAACAACATCCAGTTATGACATCAATGCCTTAAGCTTAACCATTAGTTCATCAAGTATTTTATAGAATAAGATTAATTTGATAAGTCAAAATAAATTGGTGTTACAAATAATAAATAAATAATAAATTAGAATATTAACTATTTATTAACAAATAATAAATAATAAGCAATGTTAATAATAAATAATAAATAAATTATTCTAATAATAATAATTAACAATAATATTTTTTATTACAAATAATATATATGAGTGCAAATAAACGTTTTAGTAAGGCTAACTAATAATAATGTGAATATAAAAGACATTTGATATTAATTAATTCTAATATATTATTATTTATATTTATTAATGTTTAATAAAAAATATTTCTATTTATTTATCTAATAAAATAATAATATTTGAAGTAATTATTAATACAAAAAATATTTAATGTCGTCTGAAATCAATAAATTAAATTAAACCATGATACTAATAATATTAATAATAATAATGATGATAATATCACAAATAATAATAAAAGTAGTTCTAACGATAATTTTTAATGACCGTAGTGAATTTCTAGTGCAAAAATTTATATATATATATATATATATATATATATATATATTCATACACATATATTTAATAAATAGCATGTTGATTTGCCCAAAAATAGACTTGTATTAGCAATATTATTATCTAAAGATTTCTTGATAAAAAATAACATCATGTAGGCATAATGAAACAATGGTGGTATAATATCCATCATACATCAAAACATCCATACTAGAGACATAAAGCCTTTAATCATTATGAAGATACAATGATCTCAAAGCATAATCCAACAATAGCCCTTAAGCCTCAATATTCATTTCGATCTTCATGTCTTAAAATTATTTCCTTCACCCACATATATGTCTCCAACCCAACACTATTCAATCAACCCATTAAATCCATCATCTAAAAGCCTTTGAGTTTGAAAATCTAATGAGAAGGTCATGAAAGAAATACTTGTTTGATGATCGTTAGTTGAAGATGTCGCTTTGTCCAATGAAGGCCCTTGAGTACTTGAGGAGTCCTTCCTTGATTAAAGTATGTTCAAGAATGACCACCAATGGTTCGACCAAGAGAGAGAGAGAGAATGATTAGGTTGATGACGAAATGGTGATGAAGAAGTAAGAATTAAAGTGATTGAATTTACATTCTTCATGTTCTTCTTGTTCTTGGAGAAAAATCTCGTTTGATTCGAATAGAAGATCAACTTTGGTGTTTTTAGTGTTATGGAGTGTGCTATGGATGAGTATAGATTGAATCCTAGTTGGTTTGGGAGTTTTTGGAGTGATTTGGGATAAATAGAGGTGATTGGAGGTTGAAAAAGTTCAGAGTGTGTTCTTGAGAACACAAGAGGAAATTGAGAGACAGTGATTCGTGTGTGCCTAGTAAATGATGGCCGAATGGCCTAGCTAAGGAGGAGGATTTTGGTTATCCAAGGAAGAGAAAGAGAGTTAAGCTATTTTGAATTTCAAAATGAGGAAAATGTGGAGATGTTTGAGGTAGAAGATTTGGAAATGGTATTTTCTCCTTGAAGCTTTCTTGTCCTTCAATGGTGGGTGGCTAGACTGGCTATATTTTGATCATGTAATGAAGGATAGTTTCAGCCTTACAACAAACCAAAAATGGCTGTACAAGAGTAGAGAAAAATCTAGTTTGATCATCTAGCTAGGTGAGAGTTTAATGGATGAAAATCTGGAATTTAATTTTCAAGTTTGAAAAGTTTTGAATTGAGTAAAGATATGAGTGTTTTGAGGTGTGTTAATGGAGCTCTAATGGCCATGATAGATGAAGATGACAAGGTGTTCTATCCATGGTTGCAAGGTGGCTGAAAATATGAAGAAGATTAATGAAGAAGTCAGTTCTTATCTTGGTTAGGCTAGCTGGAAAAATTCTGGAATTTCAGCTACAAGAATTCTTGGGATTTGGAAGGATTTTGAGCAGAATTTTAGAACCACTTTGAACTAGATTTGCATCTGAAATCTAGGAGTGTTTGAAGGTCCATTAATGGTGATTTTCCAGCCACCATCTTGGAGAAGAAGGAGGAAAGTTTTAGGTGTTCTTATGCATAAATGGATGGCTTAATATTCATGTCTAAGTCTTGGCAGTTTGCTGGAAAATTTCTGGTTTGGTAGGGCTTGATCAAGCTGCGAAATTCCAAGGTTTTTCAGGTTTCTTATCTACATAAAATGATTGGTTGCTAGTAAGATTTATATAGGTAAAGGTTGTTGCAATTTCTGAAAATCAGCCAAGTAGAAAATCTGGAAAATTTCTAGATTTTTAACCAAAACAAGAACAAGAACAAAATGGAGTTCTTGGAAGAAAAGCTATGGTGATTTAATTGAAAACCTCTCCCTATTTTCCTTCCTCAAATTCGGCCACCCTTGTATCCCCAAAGGCTGGAAATTTTGAAAATTCTAGCCACGAATTATCCAAGACTTTTGATAGAAATTGAAAAGAATTAAAGAAATAGGAGTAGTTCAAATTTAAATAGGTGAGAACAAGGCTTGCTAAAATAATGGAGACCAAAACTCTTCTAGAATTTATTTTAGGACAAGATCACATGGTATTACCATTGTGTCTTCCCTAAGACAACATTCCTAGCTTTAAGGAATGTAAGAAAAAGAGAAATTCAAACATGGTTAAGATAATTTAGAATAAAACTTAGGTGATGGGATTTGAACTCAAGACCTTAGAGATTAAATTACAAAGCTCTAACCACTTAACCACACTAACTCTTGTTCTTATTTTCCCTACCAAATTCTTTTTCTATCTAAGCCTCAAGCCTTCCTCTTATTTTGTCCTCAAGCAAAATTCCCTTTTTACCCTTACTACTCATCAAGCATAAATAAACTATATAATCCATACATATACTACAATTCTAAGGCACACGAAATCATTCAAGGAATATCTTTTATGCAAGATGATATGATATACACCCTATCCCTCTAACTCTAGGGTCGGTTTAGGTAGGGTTTTACATCCTCCGTTCCTTAGAAGAATTTTGTCCCGAAATTTAGCGTGTACATTTATCTCAAGTCGGGGTATTTCCGATTCACCTATTTTTCTGTCTTTCACGTGGCATCTTGAGTGCCATGATGCTCCCACTACACCTTCACCATTGGTATCTATTTATTCAAGAGAGTCTTGATATTTCGGTCTAAATTTTTAATGGGTTTCTCCACGTAGCTCAAGTCGGGTTGCAATACCAACGGTTCATTGTTCAGAACATGTCCTGGGTTGGTGTTGTACTTTTTCAACTGAGACACATGGAATACATCATGTATTCCAGTCAGACCATCTGATAAAATCCAGCTAATACGCAACTGATCCAATTCTTTCTGTGATTGGAAATGGTCCCAAATATCTGGAATTCAACTTTTCACCTTTTGGATGCTTCAATATTCCCCTACTCAGAGTCAACTTCAAAAATACACTGTCTCCTACCTGGAATTCCAACTCCCTTCGCCTATTATCCACATAACTTTTTTGTCGGCTTTGAGCCGCTTTCAAACTTTCTTTGATCAACTTCACCTTATCTGACATTTCCCGAATACAGACTTCTCCAGACTTACTTATGTGACCGTTTTCCATCCAACTCCAATACAGAGGTACTTGATGTTGAAATGTATGCCCTTTTAGACTAGATTTCTGATGTGAAAATTGAATGTTTTAATAAAAGAATTTATTTTTAGAAATTGTTTGTGAATTTACAATTTTATTTGTGCACAATTATGCTTGGAAAAGACCCATTGTGTTTAAGTAAGTGGTCCATGTGAATGGAGGTCTTTCATAGTAAGGTATAAATCACGGGTTACTTAACACATAAGCATTCATTCTTAACCAATTGATGAGAATGGAAATCTTATCATGTTTTAGGTTATTATGTTGTGAATAGGGAATGGCTTACCCTTAGCTAGTGAGTAGTCCACTCATTTCATGACATAAGCGTACTTCGAATACGTAGAACATGACCTGTAGTAGTGGTTTCTAAAAGTACTATATGGTAGAAACCTAGACTACTACCGTTACAACATGGACTAGTACTCTACGACTTGAGTATGAGTTGATGGTCTGACGAATATAATCCTTTATTGTGTGTGACCTATTAGGTTTCCCAGTCAATTGGTAGAGAACATGAATTAATCCAAACGTTTTTTAAATTATTAATCCATAATTAAATAGAATTAATCCAATTAATTCTAATCAGGATTGGTTTATTAATTCATCAATTAATAAACCCATATTCCCAGATCAAGAGCGGTATCTAGCAACACATCATGACCACCCAAGAGTCCAGGAAGTCAAGTGGCTTGACATGAACCCTTCAATAACAAATTTCAGTGCAATTAATGTAACACCCCACCTTTTTACTTTCGGTTGGTTACTACCTGTAATAGGATGAGAATTTATATCAATGGTCAGAACAAAAGTTGATCTGTGTATTGAGACGAACACTCCGGAGAAATAAAATTTTGTCGGGACCTGGATGTAATTATTGGATTTGTTTTACCCGAACCCTAAATTTTTGGAAGTCTATTAAGATTAAAAGAATAAGAATTTTAGGGTACTCTAGAAAGAGAAATTGATCAGTGCAATGAGGCGCACGTTTTGGTGCGAATTATGCTACCCGGGGTATCGGGGGCATTTCGTCATTTTGACCGCGCTCGCGACTTTGACCGCAAATTTGACCAAGTAGAGAGGAAATTAAAGAATTTAAGTATTACCAATGGATTCAGTGGAATTTTTGGAATTGGGTAGTGAAATAAAATATTTTTCATTACGGACCCGATTTTGGTCATTTCTGAAGAAAATGAAAAATTACGATTGGAAATGGGACATGTGGCTTCTTATAATTGGTGGATGAAAATAAGTGTCGTTTAGTGATTGGTTAATGAGGCCAAGTGTTTCTATTTGATTGGTTGTGATAAAAAAAAAAAAGGAAGAAGAAATAAAGAAGAATGGCCCACAAGAAATAAATAAGAATGGTTCACAAGAAATACATAAGGATGGCCCACAAGCATGGAAAGTTTGACCAAGTTGGACCACCTTTTGACTTCATTTGACCAAGCTTAATTAAGCTAATCTTGATTTGAGTAAGTTAATCAAGGTTGATTATGCATGGCCATGCAAGATTAGAAAATATCTATAATGTTCTAAGAGTTTCTACTTTTTTCTATAAATTTCTTTAAGGTTCTAGAGCACTCTAAAGTTTTCCATAAGTTTCTACAAGTGATGAGTCATCACCTAAAGCTTTCTAGAAATTGTGGTTAATCATTCCAAGTGTACCAATTACATTTCAAAGCATCCTACTCAAGAGTCCTACATAAGCCATGACAAAAGCATGTGATGTAAGGCTTTACATAAGCAAAGCTTCCAATACAAGCCTTCTAACATCTATAAATAGGCCATGAAGGCCAACTAAAATGGCTCTAGATAGCCAGAATTTTGGAGCAAACAAGAGAGAAAAGGGAGAAGAGAAAAGAAAAGGAAATAGAGAAGAAAGAGAGGGAGAAACCGGAAATAGAGAGGAGAGAAAGAGAGAGAGAAAAGCAAGAAGATGCTTGGACTGTCCAGCCTCCAAACGCAGTAAAGAAAAGGTAAAGATCTACCTTACTTGAAGAAAAGTTATTATATAAAGCATTGAGATCATTTTGGTATATATATTGTGAGAAGTTTATGTGTGATAGTTAGGTAAAGTTGTATGAAAGCTGTCCTTGTGTGCAGAAAATTCTGGGAGGTTTTATGTTCAGTAAATATGTAATGTTTCTGGATTTGAACGAATCTGGCATATATCCTTGTAGCTAAGGATCATAGAGACATTTTAGAACAAGTTTGACGTTAATCGGATTTACGGATCAAAAGTTATGGTGAAAATAGTAAAAGGTGCCAAATCAGTGACGGGATTTTTACTACTAGAATTTTGTGTGCAAAACTGCACATAATGGACAATAGAATTGGTACTCCATGAATTGGAACTAGTAAAGGAATGTCTTAAGGATATTTTAAAATTGGTTTGACATCATTTGGATTTGTGGATTAAAATTTATGGGCAAAACAAGTTAGGGTGTCAAACTAGAAAATTGCAGAATGTTAAGAAAAGAATGAATAGTGAAACTAAGTCAAAACTACTGAGGCTGTTTTTGCCCAGTACCGTGATGCTGGAACCAGAAACCTAAAATCGGCCTATACTGAATTAAATTTAACAGTCTCACGGTCATTTTGGTATATCATGGAGCCAAATCGGAGCTGTAAATTAAAAGTTATGTGCAAAACAAAATGGTGTGTTAAACCAATGAAATTCTAGAAAAGTAGTCCGAAAATGAATGGACTTAAGAGTGATTAATTATGTGATTTTAGACAAAACAATTAGGGAAACATGAAGTCAATCTCTTTTTTATGAAGTGAGGAAGGATTTTGAAAAAGTAAAACGAAAGAATTGATCAAACGATGGAAAAACAATACGAACGAAAGTTGAACATTTTTCTTAAGCATCGGCTAACCATCGGCCCCAACGGCTAAACGACGGTTGAACGTTGGCTAACCGTCGGGCACGTCGGCTACTGGACGGCTATTTTTTGGCCAAACACCAATTGATCCAAAAACAATGTTTGGTGTAGGTTTAGCAACAAACAGCTAACGAAATGTCAAAAATGGTAGGAACGGAGGTTAGACGGTCGTGAACGGAATGAGAGGCTTAGGACACGAGGTGAGTCCCATTGATTTCTAAACCTTTTTAAAGGCTAGTGTGCTTTGATTTGCCATGAAATGCTATGTTTTATGCCATTTTGGAAATCCTCGAATATGTTTAAGGTTTACATGAGCAAGATTTGCTTTTATGCTATTCGGACTCGAATAAATTTCATATTCAGCTTGGAAACCTTACTGGATGTTTAAAACACGGATTTTGTGAATTTAGTCCTTTTTGGATTAAATATTTGGGATTTCCAAAAAATGGTGAATGTTGGAATCGGGTAATTGGAAAATAATCCAAATATCCTTATTGGAATATTTTATGAAAACTCTTGGAACTCGGGTATTCGGTAAATGACCGAATTATCCTTATTGGAACTTTTGTGAACATTTTTCAAATCGGGTAAGGGTAAAATGACCCGGATACCCTCAAAAAGTCTTTTGGAATCTGGCATGGGTGAAATGACTCGAATACCCTTGGAAAATGATTTTTGTGATCAAGTACGGCCCCAGACAATAAGAAATGTTTTGATTTGAAAATCCTGTGGGATCAGATGACCCTGTCAGATGGGGTTGGTGTTGTT
The DNA here is from genome assembly GCA_026120185.1 of Voacanga thouarsii. NCBI lineage: Eukaryota > Viridiplantae > Streptophyta > Magnoliopsida > Gentianales > Apocynaceae > Voacanga > Voacanga thouarsii. The sequence continues at coordinate 202,562 of JANUWF010002210.1, read as the reverse complement.
GCATTGAGTACTCAACAGGGACTTTGATCTTTGTACTAGCCCATGTTAGAAATAGACGACCCCAAGTAACCTGATTAGTTCTGGGGATTGTCTTACTCCAAACAGGGCGACAGGATATTGTGATGAGTTATCCCTAGCTAGCCGTTGTGAGCCCGGCAATTGCCTGTTGATTATGATTGGTGGGTTGTTCACATGAGACCGAGCGGGGACACTCAGTGTGTTCAACCCCTTGCCACCTCGATGGTGATTGACGTCAGGATTGGGACCCCTGGCTTATGGTGGCAAGTAAAAGATCCCTAAGTGCACGGTGAGGTACATTGGTACGCTGCTTACCCTTCCGGCATGACACGGGTGACGTGCTGTAAGGCGCAGTCCCTGGCACAAGAGACCGGGTAGCCGAAGGCGAAGTTCTTTGAACTTTGCACGCTGGTCGCACTTCTAGATGGGGAAGAACTCACATTTATTGAATTGGGGGCCGTGTGTTTGAAAATTACTATTTTTCGAACGTATATGATAAAATGACCTGAATTTATCAATTATTGTTATTTTCCCTAGTATATAATTTACTTCAGCAAAGATTTTGAAAATCAACTCTTTTTTAAGGGAAACATTGGCACACACACGGGACTCACTGGGTGATTTTTCACTCACACGTGTCTTTTATCTTACTTTTTTTTTGTAGGATCCGGAATTGGAAGAACCTACGGATATAGAGGACGATACCACAGTGACAGCAGTATAGGTCCGAATGTCTCCTCTTTAGACCTTATATACTCTGTTGATTATTCGTTATAAAGACCCCTTGTCTGGGTATCTGGACGAGGCAACACCCAATATTGGTATGCTTCCGCTGTTACCTTCAGTAGGGGTGTTACAATTAACTCCTTTCACCATACAATATTTCATTCGGATTGGAGTACGGAATTAGTGCCAACTCCCTCCAGAATTAATTCTGGCCCGAATACAATAGTACTTGTACCAAGAACCCACTACTCTAGATGTGTATCAATTGGAACTATTTTCAAAACACAATCGCCCTGGCCAAGGACTTTCGAGTAGTAATTTCTACAAGTAGCCGTGAGATATTCACCCCTACTATTAGGAGTGGTGAATCCTTTATTGACCCTCTCAACTACTTTCGTTTACCTCATAATGTACCCTATATCCATCCCATAGGCAGCCCTCAATCGAGCTTTGGAGATTAGAATCAAAGTACAAAGCTCAGCAAACAAAATACCTTAGAGATCTCAAGTCTAAGGATACTTGCACGTTTGCTATATTGAGATTATATCGCTGGCACTAAATAGTTATCCATGTGATTATCTCAAAGCTAGGTCATCCAATGAACTTGTTCCATTGAGAAGCATCCATGTGTTAACTTTGAGTATCTCAATACTTACAGAGATAAGAACCACCGCCTGATCAAATCAGGAAGTCTAACACATGCTAGTCTTAACACATTAATGATGTCCTGTCTCATTAATACTATGACTATGGACTATTTAAGTACTAACACCATACAGTATAGTATGAATCTCATATCATAATCTCTATCATGATTTCCTTAATACAGTGTTGTACTAGGGACTTTATTGAACAGTTATATTACTTAAAGTAAACAAAAGAAACTATAAGATAAATAATACATTTTATTAAAATAAAATATGTCATATATAATATACAAGTGATTGCCTCTAGGGAACAACAGTAACAAACTTCCACTTGCACTAGAGCCAATCATTCATGTATCTAATATCGAATGACTTAACATGACAATCATGTTTCTTTTGGGATAGTGCTTTCGTAAATGGGTCAGCTATGTTCTCATCCGTGAGAACTCTCTCTATCTTTATTTCCTTTGCTGCTTCAGAAACGGCTATATACTCAGCTTCTGTCATAAAGTTGGCAATAGTCTCTTGTTTGGAACTTTTCCAACTTATTGCCCCTCCGTACAACGTAAACACGTAGTCGGATTGTGATTTGAAATCATCTTTGTCAGATTGAAAACTGGCATCAATATACCCATTTATTTTCAAATCACCTTCTCCATATACTAAGAACATATCCTTAGTCCTTCGTAAGTACTTAAGAATATTCTTTACAGCCGCCCAATAACCTTCACTAGGGTCAAATTGGTATCTGCTCATCAAACTGAGAGCACACGATACATCGGGCCTAGTACATATCATAGCATACATGATAGATCCAACTGTCGAGGCATATGGAATCTTACTCATGTGATCCCTTTCAACTTGTGTCTTAAGAGACATCGACTTTGAAAGGCTTACACCATGTGACATGGGTAAGAATCCCTTTTTGGATTGATCCATGCTAAATCTCTTTAGCACTTTATCTATGTATGTAGACTGTGAAAGACCAAGTAATCTTTTGGATCTATCTCTATAGAATAGGTTGCTTCTCCAAGGTCTTTCATGGAGAATTGTTTGGACAACCAAATTTTAACCATTTGCAAGACAAGTATATAATTTCCTATTAGCAATATGTCATCTACATAAAGCAATAAGAAAACGATTGCACTCCTACTAACCTTCTTGTATACACAAGGCTCATCTATGTTTTGAATGAAACCAAACTCTTTGATTGTTTCATCAAAATAGAGGTTCCAACTTCTAGAAGCCTACTTAAGTCTATAAATGGATCTTTGCAACTTGTACACCTTTGTGTTATCATTGGATGTGAAACCCTCAGGTTGTGTCATATACACTTCCTTAATCAGATTTCCATTTAGGAAAGCTGTTTTCATATCCATTTGCCAAATCTCATAATCATAATAAGCAGCAATGGTTAGGAGTATCCTGATGGATTTCAACATGACTACTGGCGAGAAGGTTTCATCATATTCAATACCATGCTGTTGATGATAACCCTTTGCCACTAGTCGTGCTTTATAGGTAACTAAGTTGCCATCCATGTCCGTTTTCTTCTTGAAAACCCACTTGCATCTAATAGGTTTAATTCCTTTGCGTGGATCAACTAAAGTCCATACTTGGTTGTCGTACATGAAATCCATCTCTGACTTCATGGCCTCAAGCCATTTGCCAGATTCTGAACTATTTAGAACATCCCTGGAGGTAGTAGGCTTATCTTCATCTATGAGCAATACGTCATTGTGGTCACTAATGAGAAATCCATATCTCTCAGGTGCCACACGTATCCTACTAGATCTACAAGGTTCTTGTGTATCAGAAGGTACATCTATTCTCTCAATAGACGTGGGGTTAGACGGTTGATCCTCGTTTGTTTGGTCTTCATTAACTTTACTAAATTCAATCTTACTCCCACTATCCCTCTTGAGTATGTGCTCCTTCTCTAAGAAGACGGCGTGCTTTGAAACAAACAATTTATTTTTAGAGGGTAGATAGAAGTAATATCCGAAAGATTCTTTCGGATATCCAACAAACAAACACTTGTCAGACTTACTATTAAGTTTGTCTGACTACAGCCTTTTGACAAAGGCATGATAACCCCATACTTGGAAGTGAGATAACTTTAGTCTCTTACCAAAGAACATCTCAAATAGGGTAGTATTAACCGATTTTGTTGGAACTCTGTTTAATAAATAAACAGAAGTCTCTAGTGCATACCCCCAAAATGATTTTGGAAGGTTTATAGAAGCCATCATGGTCCGTACCATGTCTAGAAGGGTTTGATTCCTTCTCTTAGATACACTGTCATATTGAGGTGTATATGGTGGAGTCCATTGAGATAATATCCAATTATCTCTAAGATAACTCAGAAACTCTTGGCTTAAGTATTCTCCTCATTGATCAGATCTTAGAGTCTTTATACTTTTGTCAAGTTATTTCTCTATTTCATTCTTAAAGTCTTTGAACCTTTCAAAGGCCTCAGATTTGTATTTTATTAAATACAAATACCCGTATCGTGAGAAATCATCGATAAAGGTTATGAAATAGTTATAAACTCCTCTTATTTGTATTGACATTGGGCCACATACATCAGAATGTATGGGTTCTAATAACTCCTTGACCCATTCTCCTTTTCCTGGAAAAGGAGTTTTTAGTCATTTTACCTAGTAAACAAGACTCGCATGTGCCATATGATTCATAATTAAATAACCCTAAGTCACCAAGCTTGTGTAACTTAGAAACACGATTTTCATTTACATGGCCCAAACGACAATGCCATAAGTAAGAGGTGTTAAAGTTATCCATTTTAGGTTTCTTATTTTTTATATTGAGAACTGGATTATCCAAGTCTAGAACATATAAACCATTAACCAAAGTTGCTGAACCATAGTGAATATCATTCAAAGAAAAAGAACAACATTTGTTCTTAAATATTAAATGAAATCCACATAAGTCTAAACACGCAACTGAGATAATGTTTTTCATTAAAACTGATACATATAACAGTTTTGCAGTTCTAGAATTAATCCTGAAGCCAGGTTCAGCTCCTATGTCCGCACAGCAAGTGCAATAACCTTTACCCCATTTGTAGTACATAGGTCCACATTGCCTTTCTCTAGCCTTCTACTGCTCTTTAGTCCTTGCAAGTTATTGCACAAATGAGATCCACATCCGGTATCTAATACCCATATCTCATTTCTAAAGGTAGTATTTATCTCAATCATAAACATACCCGGAGTAGAAGTAGAAGTGCTTGTAAGCTTCTAGTTCTACTTCTTATCCTTAATGATCTCCAAGTAGGCTTTGCAGTTGGTCTCCAGTGGCCCATCTTACTACAATGATGGCATGGGCCCTTGGTAGTTGCATCCTTCTTGTTCACACCACATTTGGGCTTCATGGGAGCCTTCTTCTTTTTCTTTTGAACTTTCTTCTTAGAAGAGGAAGATTCTACCTTTAAAAATGCATTGGAATCCTTCCTCATGGAGGACTCCGCAGTTTTGAGAAGATTGATCAATTCAAGAATGGTGGACTCAATCTTGTTCATCTAATAGTTAATCACAAATTGTGAGAAACTATTAGGCAATGATTGAAGAATTAAGTTAACACTTAAGTTATGATCCATCGCAAACCCGAGAGATCCAAGCTTCTCTATCAAGCCCAGCATCTTCAGCCCATGAGTGGCCATAGAAGAACCCTATGCCATTTTGCAATGAAATAGTTGCTTCGAGATGTCATATCTCTTAGTTCTGGCTTGGGCATCAAACAGCTCTTGAAGATGTAATGATCGATGGAGCATTCATATGCTCATGCTGTTTTTGCAACTCAGGAGTCATGGATGCCAGTATAATACATGATGTTATATCACTATCCTCCTTGTGCCTCTTGTGGACAGCATGAGCATCTTGGGCTGGTGGTGGTGGAATAGGCGCATTTAGCACGTAGAGCAACTTTTACAATTTGAGAACGATTCTCAAATTTCTATACAAGTCGAGATAGTTTGATTCGGTTAACTTGTTGGTTTCCAAGATGCTACGTAAGTTTAGATTTGTTAACATGATGCAAGTGACCTAGATGTAAAGATAGAGAACATTAGCTACTTGTATATGCACATAATATGAAAATAATTAGGACTTTAATTAGACGCATTTTTACTCCACTATTTTACTCAAACTAATAGCCCCCGCTACTAATTCGAGAAAGCCGTTGGAAGCTTTGCTAGTGGACCGGTATCCAAATTCCTCAAGAATAACCATGGGTTTGCCAAACAAGCCACCCTTGAGTTCATTGGTAAGTATCCAATACCAATTACATCATATGTAACTACCGGATCATTGGGTGATTAACAACTTTTAATCTTAAAGCCTTTTGGGCTACCTCAACTTTTCCTCTAAATTTCTTTATGTTTAAGTTTGCCCAACCGAGATAAAGAATTTAGTGAAACCCGACCCATTAAATAGGAATTTAATTCAAAAAGAATTTAATTCCATAGCTTGAACATGCCCAATGTCAAGTAGTCTAGGGTTTCCCAACAACCTGGTCTCGAAAAAGGACACTCGTTCTTACTATATTAATAGAAGGAATTAGGTTTAATATTAATTGAGGGATTTGTTCCTTTTAGTGATTTCTTTGAATGACATGCATAAAAATCAATAAATCACATAATTGATAGTCATGGTAATAAAGCGATTACTTGGTATGGTTATGGACTTTTCCTAAATTAATTTCTTTGAGCCATAAAAGAAATTAATATAGTTAACCATATGTGTTCATGCATGATTTAAGTAGAAGGTCTTACCTTCTCGCCTTGTTTTGGTTGCCATCGCTATAATTGAAATAATTCTACTTCTATCTAACCTATGTAAACTAATTACATAATTTTTTAAAGAGAGAAAACCTCGAGTTACATTTAAGGGGAGTTAGATGAGAAGAGAATTACACAAGAATTCTAGAGAAGGCAGGACACGCAGGCCCTATTTCATAAAAACCAAAACTGTAAAATGCATGAACAGATATAATTGGTTTTAGTCCATAACCATCCACCATGCCATTGACTATGCTTAAACAAAATAAACATATACTTTTATCATTCCAAAATCACTATTTTGGAAAGACAAAACAAATTCTAAAATCACCATTTTAGAAAGATACACTAATTTTAGATTTTCAAAATCATTATTTTGAAAAAAAAATTGTTTGTCTCAAAACTAATTTTGAGAAAATGCTTTTAGGTCCCGTTTCTTATCAAATGAGATTTTTCCCTTTCAAAATTCTGTTCTAGAATTTTTTTTTAAAAAAATACCTAGAAGTCGCAAAGAGAACAGAACCGGCGCCGGTTTGGAAGCATGAATGGCGCCGACTCTGTTCTGGTTTTAAAAAAAAAAATCCTTTTCAAAAGCCGATTTTTGAACATCGCGAACAAAATGGAACTGGCGCTGGCTTGGAGGCCGGAGCCGGCGTTGCCTGTGTTCGGAAACAATGGCGGCGATTTTTCAAAAAAATTCAGAAACAATTTCTGGTGCTTTCTTCTTCTGCAAATTTTCAATGAGAATAATTCTCAGCAGTATTTTTTTGTTTTGAAGCTCTAAACAACAACCAATTTGTTATTTTAAACAAAATCAAAATGGAAAATTAAGATGAAACGGAAGGTAACATCCATGTTGCAAGAAAACATTTTTCCTGTAGAAATTTTCAGCACCAAAGAAAGCATTTATTCGAAATACACTGTGACTTTTACACAATCATATTGTGCTATGGACCCAACCCACAAAGCTTGAAATGATTTCAACTCGAGTGAAAATGATTTTCACAGTGAACAAAGACAAACACGAAAACATGAAAACAGTTTTTCATGCCACAACTATGTCTGTAAACCACACATAGCATGACTCTGATACCACTGTTGGGTATCTCAGGATCGTATCGTATACGGCGCAGCGGAAAATAAAACGAGATACCATCCGAGGACCCGTCTATGTGTGGAAAACAAGACAAAAAGACAATAAAGGTAGCAGCTTTTTACCTTTGGGTAATCGTCCGAATAACAAAATTTCTTCTTCAAGTTGGGGCGCGATCCAGCAATCCTCGTGATCAACCTCCACGTGAGTTGAACGTCTAACCACTATAATCACAGTGTGTGATTATCTCTAACAGTGATCCACACAGAGGATACACTCAAGCACCAAAATTTTCTATGCTAGAAGAAAAAGATGGCGGCTAGGGTTCTTTGATCAAGATCAAATCGAGAGAGAAAAGAGAAGAAGCTGTTGTTTCATGGCTCTTAGTTTTTCGTGTGTGTTTTCAATTAGGGTTTTCGTGTTTTATATCTACTATATATTACACGAAATTTTCCCCCAAAACTAAGAGTTCTAATCCTATTAGAATTCCCTAATTGTAATTGAAAACATGAAGTTCTCACAATTGCAACTTAGGCCATAAATTATAACTAATTATAATTTATCCACAACAACTTCTCTTTCTCTCAATCAACCCCACTGTGTTATCAAATAACAGCTTGAGTATATAATCCTCTATTGTGTGTGACTTATTAGGTTTCCCAGTCAAGGTAGAGAACATGAATTAATCCAAACGTATTTGAGATTAATAATCCATAATTAATTAGAATTAATCATATTAATTCTAATCAGGATTGATTTATTAATTCATCAATTAATAAACTCATATTCGCAAATTATGAGCGGTATCTAGCAACACATCATAACCACCCAAGAGTCCAGGAAGTCAAGTAGCTTGACATGAACCTTTTAATAACAAACTTCAGTGCAATTGACTCATTTCACCATACAATATCTCATTCGGTTTGGAGTACGGAATTAGTGCCAACTCCTTCTAGAATTAATTTTGGTCTGAATACAATAGTACTTGTACCAGGAACCCGCTACTCTAGATGTGTATCAATTGGAACTATTTCCAAAACACAATCGCCTTGGCCAAGGACTTTCGAGTAGTAATTCCTACAAGTGGCCGTGAGATATTCGCCTCTACTATTAAGAGTGGTGAATCCTTTATTGACCCTCTCAACTACTTTTGTTTACCTCACAATGTACCTAATATTCATCCCATAGGCGGCCCTCAATCGAGCTTCGGAGATTGGAATCAAAGTATAAAGCTCAGCAAACAAAGTACCTTGGAGATCTCAAGTCTAAGAATACTTGCACGTTTGCTATATTGAGATTATATCACTGTCACTAAATAGTTATCCATGTGATTGTCTCAAAGCTAGGTCATCCAATGAACTTGTTCCATTAACAAGCATCCATGTGTTAACTTTGAGTATCGCAATATTCACGAATATAAGAACCACAGCCTAATCAAATCAGGAAGTCTAACACCTGCTAGTCTTAATGCATTAATGATGTCCTGTCTCATTAATACTATGACTAGGGACTATTTAAGTACTAACACCATACAGTGTAGTAGGAATCTCATATCATGATCTCTATCATGATTTCCTTAAAACAGTGTTGTACTAGGGACTTTATCGAACAGTTATATTACTTAAAGTAAACAAATGAAACTGTAAGATAAATAATACCTTTTATTAAAATAAAATGTGTCATATACAATGTACAAATGATTGCCTCTAGGGCACAACACTAACAAAAATTACAAACTTGGCGGCCCACCAAAGTCTAGCATCCCTTGGCCATCTATTAGCTCTCTTTTTTTGTTCTTTGTCTAGAACATTTGTGAAACCCCAATTAAAACCAACCTTAGAGTAAGGGGGTTGGGATGCATATGATATTTTCTTGCATGCATAAATATATTTTTGTATGATTTTATGTGCTTTAGATAGGTGATTTATAGTCTAGAAGGCTTAATTGTGTTTATTGAGTAAGAAGGGCAAGATGGTAATTTTTGCTTGAGGTGAAAATAGGGAGATAGCTTGAGGATTAAATAGGAAAAATATTTGGGAGAGAAAATAAGAACAAGAGTTGTTGTGGTTTAGTGGTTAGAGCTTTAGAATTAATTCTTGAGGTCTTGGGTTCAAATTCCATCATTGGAGTTTTAGCATGATTAAATTTTATTTTTACTTGGGAAGGCTATATTTCCTTGCATGATTTAGGGAAGAGTAGGAGTATTGTTCTAAGGGAGACATGATAGAAATGTTCAAATCATACTCTTGTGCCTAACAAAAATTTCTAAGGGGGGTTCATACCCTTCTTGATCCTTAGCTTTCCTTACTTCTCAATTCATTAAGTTGTTCAATTCATCTAAGCCAATTCTATTTCCAGAAAATTCCAGCAAAGGGCTGAGGCTTTGAAGGTTCGAAAATGTCTAAGTGTGAGTCATCTTGTTGGCCGAAAATAGGGAGGAGTTGTGGAAGGTTCCCAAGAGAATTAATCTCCATGGTTGAACCTTCAAACTCCAACCTAGGTGTGTTCATTTTCTTCATGTTGTAAACTGAAATTTGTCCAGCCTCTTGATCAGTGCAAGTGTCGAAAAATTTCAGCCATCTCTCCCTCTCAAATTCTGCCAGAACAATGATCAATTCACTTAGCTTGACGACTGAACATTCCAGCCAAAACCAAGCTGCTCAAAAAATTGTGCAAACCAGAAAATTTTCTGGACAATTTTCGCAGCATTGGTGAGCCAAAACCAAGTTGTTTTTTCCAATTTTTCACCCAGCAACTTAACCTCATTTTTCCTCTATAAAGAAGGTTAGAAACCAGCCTTGAAAGACCTCTGAATATCCCTTCAAACCTTCTGCAAATTGACTAAAAAATGGTAGCAAAATCTACCCAGAAATTTCCAGCAAACCTTGCGAAAATCTGTTTAGGATTTTCCAGCTTTGCTTCTTCTTCAGCCTTGTCCGAAACTTCCACCATTTTTCTGTACAAACTCCCCTTGAACAGCCATGAACTGAGCTTCATCATCTTTCCCAGCATTCTTCTCAAAAACCAGTCCCATGACTGCTCCTAAAATATCTCCAGCAATCACTCCAATCAAGCCATTGATTGAAGACCAAAATTCCAGCAAACATATTCAGTAAACTACCATAAATCAACCCTCTAACAACCAGAAAATCTCTTCCCCATTGCACATCATCTTTCGGCCACCCTTAAGCTCCTTCCAACAGCTTTCATCCCAGCAAAAACCCTAACCAATCAGCCGGCCATTGTAGCTTTCCAAAAGCTCTCCATCAACCAAGATCTTCCTACCATATTTGTTTCCAAAATTGATTCCCTAAATTATTCTCTTTGAATTTCAAACAACCAGCTTTCTTTTTCCTCTTCCTTTTCCTCTCAAATCTGAAAATCCAATTATCAAAAACCATTCAAATAATTCGGCCACCCTATTCCCACAGAATTTCGGCCAGCTTCATCCAAATTCTCTCCATTCTCTCCAACCTTCAAGAATACCAAGAACACCTACTAGCATCGTCACGCCTAAGACCACTCCAAACCTCTCCAATCTTCTCCAAAAACTCCAGATCACACCTACTCAACCCCTTGAAACCACTTCTAAAATTTTTAGCATCAAATACCGAAATCCAAGTCTTTCTTTTGGATAAAAAACCAAAATTTTCTTGAAGGCTCAAAAACACCTTCAAGGTAAGGATGATCAATTATCTCCATCTTCACTCATCTTCAACTTTTAATGAATATATATATATATATATATATATATATATACACTAATGAACTCTCTCTCTCTCTCTCCCGAATGATTACTTCAACCATGGCCATGTTTCCTTCTTCCTCCTTAGATGAACCAAGTTGTCCACGCGAGAGGATTCTTTCGAAACTCCTTCAAGGTCGTCATCTTTCAAGTAAGCCTCTTCAACCTTCTCTTTAAATTCTAGATTCATGTCTCTAGGATGATATTGGAAGGGGATGGATTATGATTAGGGTTTGAGCATGTGTTGTTGTGTTGGAGTTGAGATTGAAGCATGAATAAATGTGTTTGTATGATGGAGATGGGATTGATGCATGAGATTATTTGTCTTGGTTGATTGTATGGCGTTTTTAGGGTTTGTTGCATGTCTTCATGCCGTGAGTAGTATGAATGATCAAGCATGTTAGAGATTATGTCACCTTCGGTGAATAGGGTTTTGTGATTTTGTATGATTGTTAAAGTCATGAATATGTTTATGTTAGTAGCGTTTGGATCATGTATTGGTAGATGGATCTATGTTTTATTCATGATTTGGATGTTTTGTTGATTGATATAGAGTGTATGTTCATGATTATGGATAGCAATAGGAAATATGATCATGAACTTGTTGTCCCTAAGCTAATTTTATTTCATTAATAAAATGATTAAAACTATAATTTCTTCTAGTGATTTCGAAAACCCTAGGGAAATGCAGATTTGAACTATTATATAAAATAATGATATTTTAGTCAAATAAATAATGACTTTTATTAAAGAAATAAAATATATGGATTTTATATAAAATAAAATATATAGAAAATAATAATATCGAATAAAGCTTTTTTTATATAAATATTCATAATAGGTAAAATATTAATTTTGTAAGTCTTATATACATAAATACTATTAAAATTTATTTATTGTCTTTCAATCAAAACCCATTAAAATTTACTTACAACTAATTTTAGTTACCAATTTTTTTCCAACAACTAATTATTGAAGGATTAGTATTTTAAATAATTCCATCTAGGTCCTAGGACCCATCATCAAATAAACCCTAATTTATTTATAGCAAGATTTAAATCTTCAACTTATTAGTACCCATTTCCCAAACTTTAGTTATTTTAATATCAAATTAGATTTATTTCATAAACCCTTTTTTTATTATCTGGCCTTAAAGCTTAGGACACTAGGGTCATGGTTGTAGTAAGTTGATCTAGAATTATTTGTGAAAGTGAATTTTGGTTTAAGTTTAATTATGGCTCATGTTTAACCCAGGCGGGGTTACGTCGGCTGTTGGAGGCCTTTATTTTGAGCAAGGATCAAGTAAGCTCCTGCATAAAACTTGTTTGATGCAAAATGGTTATTGTGGCAAGCCAAATATGGAGTGCGTGGACACTCACTTCTGTAAAGGCAATTGAGGATTATCTCTTATCTCATTTTAGTCAAACAAATTATTTGAAAATCAATAAGCAGTTTTAAAACTCTAAACTCTTTCTAAAACCAGCTTTGTCCCAAATTTTGGAAATCCTTAATTGCCATTTTCAAGTGGAGTTATGTTTTATTCATTTTTCCCTAAGGGGGATAAATTATGTTGAGTACTCAATAAGAGTGGACTGTTAGGACTAGTATTTGAAGGGTTAGGGTAACTCTCTCAGTAGGTGGCCACCTCTGAGGGGTAAGTCCTCGGATAAGATGTCAGTTCAGTAGGTCATGCCGGTCCGAGCTAGCAGTTTTCAGTCAAGTGAATTATATGTTACCGGAATGGACAACCAGTTTTGTTTGGGTGTAGAGATGGAGGAGTATCTCACCCAGTAAGCCGATCACCAACTTTTGTTAGTCTGCATAAAGTGTGACATTCTGACCGTTGTATGGTTATGGGGCCCAACGTATGGTAACCCATGACCACCCTTTTGAGTGGTTGATTTATTTGTACATGTATGGTTGGAAAAACCAAAATGCCACTCTTGATTTTGACTATTGTTTATTGCTTGCCAGTATTTTTCTTATGAAATTCTTACACTTTGCATTCATGGACTATTTTCTTTGAACACTCAAAGCACACACGGACTTACTGAAATTTTTATCTCATCACCCGTTTTACCATTATTTCAGGTCGATCTTACTGTGGGGATGAATAGCTAGTGTTGCCTGCCTTGGAAAATATCTTGTTATTTATTTTTATGTAATGCTTTGGGAGTTGAGAGTGAACAATTTTTATTTTGGATTTATTCATGAATTTTTGGGTTGTAATAAGTTTTAAATTTTAAGTTATTGTTTTATTCGTACTATGTATCCTAGTTATAAAGATCCCTTATCCTTTAGATAGGGCGACATCCTCGGCCCTGTTGGGCCTAGGTAGTGGGGTGTTACAACATTGGTGACCCAGGGAAATTGAAGTTCCCTCGGCTACTTGGACACTTGCAAGTATGTATATATGTATTTTTGGTGGCGGCCTAGGGCTAGGGAACCTTAAGTATATATGTATAATGTATTTCCCTGGGCCGCTTGGTCTTCAGCACTATTATGCCATTTTTCTAGAATATTGGAGGCCCAAGGAAGTTCAAGTTCCCTGGGCCACCTACTAGCAGAGAAGGCACTATTTTGAGCAAGTTTTTAGATATTGCACAAAAAACCTTCTATATAATTAATCTTTACACTCAAAATCAAACAATGAGAGTTTGGAAAAGGCTAGAGTTTCTCTCAAGAACTCTAGTTCTTGTGAGTTTGAGTACCAAGAATAGGGAAGGACCAATAGATCTAAGGATGAGGAAGGAAGTCTACTTGAAGATTTTAAAAGGAAGAAGAAGAAAATCTTATCGATGAGTTTGTCTTTCTATTCCTTTTGTAATACTACTTGTATTCTTATGTGAAGAATTGATTTTTAATTGCAATGAAGGGTTGTACCCTATTTTTATGCTTAAGAATGATGTATTTTCTTTAGATCTATGATTCTTGTTATTGGGTATTTGGTTTTTTGAGCTTATTTGGTTATCTTAGTTGATTAAGCTTTGATTGATTTATTTCAATGAATTGTTCTTCCATAAGGATTTTAAAAGATGGGGTTGAGGATATGACACCCACTTGACTAGGTTAATATTTGCCATTTTCAATTAAGCTGAGAGGAAGGTTGGTAATTAGGGCTAATAACCAAAGAATTTACGAAATTGACTAGAAATAGGGATTTTGTGAACTCTGGATGGTTTGGGATGGTGAGGGATGACTAATGCACCTTTAGATTTGGTTGGTTAGGTAGAGATATTGATTAATAGAATTTGGGGGTAGAAAATCTCATAACTTGAGAAAGTGTGAGATTAACATGTGACTTACTCCGATGCCTAGAATTAAGAATTATGGGTCCATGGGGTACTCATTTCATAGGTCTTGAGTAGGGGACTTACTTTTGTTGCACTGGTTATTCTCTTTCTTATTGCTTGGGGAAATTGTGACTCTCTCTTGTGTGCAAGAACATAACCTCTCTCCTATTGTAGTTAGTTTTACACCTTACATTTACTTTTGGCTAAACTATAAGAAGAGAAGGACATAGGAGTGATAGCCCCCGTTCCCTAAGGTTCTTTGATGCTTGCCAACAATACTAGACTACACGATAAGTGCGCTTGCCTATATATGTGTGTGTTGTGTAATTGTAAATGGCATTTTAGTTATTAAAACTTATGTGTATGTGGAGTACAATGACTTAAATTTTCTCTATACACAAAAACTCTCATATCAAGTTTTTGGCATCGTTGCCGGGGAAACTACTTAGGCTACATTCTAAAAACTTTAATTCTTGTTGATTTAGTCTTGTATTTGTATATATACTTGCACATATAACTAACTTGTATATGAATAGTTGTTGTATGTGTGTTTTGATTGTACTTCATTTTGGCCAAAATTATATTTGAGAATTCTTTGTTTGTTGTATTATGTTGTAACACCTGTTCTTTTGGGATTTTGAGCACTTTGAATTTCATTTATTGGTTTATTCATTCATAACTTGTTCTTTGGTTAGCTGAGGATGATTATTAGAAAATTTTTGGAAATTAGAGATTTTTTATTTGAATTTCATTTGTTAGATTTCTTGGGATAAGAAATGGAGATTGGATTGGTGTGATGGAGATTATTTTTGAAATTGGAATTTTGATGGTGGATATGTGGTATATGTTTTGGATGGACGAACTTGTCTTTTTTAGGAAAACTTTTTTGGTTTACATCTCATTTTTGTTCATTCATTTTTTTTTTTTTTTGGAATTGAAAAACTTTCTGGCTCTATTATGAACTACGCATGTTGATGTGTGATTTAGAGTTATTTTGAGGAGTAATATTATTTTTTATTTTTGTTTAATAAATGAATGTTTTTTTTTTTACTCGAACATTTTGTTCATATTTTGGTGATTGAAAATTACTGCTTTTTCATGGACTTTGTTTTTGTCATGCAATTTTGAGAATTAATAGATATTTTGGGAATTATTGATTTTTTATGTTTCTCTTGAGGAATTCTTACACTATTTATTTATTTTAGTTATGAATTATTTTTGTGAGGTTTATTTGAAACTGTGATATGGATAATGATGAGGAGGAAGGAGTATGGTATTGGGGGAATGACTTTCAAGATGGTTATCATAGTGAGGGAGTTAATGATGTCAATGGGATTTATGAGTTAAATTATGGGTCATCACTTGAACATCTTTTAGAGTAATTTGCTATTTTAGTCATTTCATATTTTGAAGAGGTAGAAGCATTGATAAGGCATCAAGAAGAATTAATTCGAAATCTAGGAGATGGGATTAGACTATTTGTTGGGAATCTTGAGGATTATGCTTCCTGATGTGTCCGGACTTGGGTATAAAATCATACAAAAACTAAGCACATTCCCAATCAAGTTTAAATTAAAACGTTCAACGCAAATCACACATATAAGCAAGCGTACTCATCATTAACCGAGCATAGGGTTCAAATGAATGTTAATCCTCAAGGAACAAGTAGACATTAATCACATTTCTTTCATTGTTTAACCGACTCAATAAAGTTAAAACAAATAAAAACAAAACCAAAGAAAAGAAAAATAACATATACACATGTCAAGGGTGGAGAATTATGTAACTTAAACCATTGTTTAGACAACCATAACCTTAATGTACCTAATCGTTATCATAACTAATCATTCTCTTGGCATCATGAAGGATTAAAGTAGACTCACTTCTTTCCTAATCCATGAACCCCTATCTTCTAGGTAACTTGGTATCATATACTCTGTCTCAACCAATCTTACCCAAAAGATGCATTAACTACAATCCTTAATTCAAAGTCCCATTCTTCGGCAAACTTAAAACATGAAATTAACCAATGAATCCATACTCTGGCAGAGATCAATTAACCTTTAATTACTCTGTCCTTAGCAATTAACCCCATTCTCAGGCAAGTTAAAAGACAACAAATATGACATCAATAAATTGACACCATCAACCCTATTCTCAAGCAAGTTAATGGAAAACAATCAATTAATCTTGCAATCAACCTAAGTAATTAAATATCAAGAATAACAATCAATTAATCAAAAGATCAAATACCTCTAAAAATCATGAATATCTAAAACAATGTCAAATTACAATAAAACAATTAACACATAATTGTTCAAGAAAAAGAAAATAAAATAAAAGAAAGCACTCATAGACAAGCCTTCTTCTTCTTCCTTTGAAGACCTTTTTGTACAACCCTCCTTAAATTGAAGAATTTCTCCTTTGATTGAGTGATTTTTTATGATGATCAATGAATTCTCCCATTTTTCCTTGTGTTTTTCATCTATTTATAGGCTTAAGAAGTGCCTAAACTCGTAGGTACAGAGTTCTTGGCCAAGTAGAAGTTGGAAGATACTAAAATTTCACAGATTACCAAAAACCATATAGAAAAAATCAAGCACCGCCTTATCTTCAGGGCACAGTCGGCACCGCCTCTCCTCTATTCTGCGACGTTTTTGTTTCATTTTACCCCAAAAATTTGAAATAATGAACAAAATACCTTTCCAAGGGTAAAATCTCAAATATGAAGAAATATGACTATATTTGAACAAAATGTATCACAACGAGAAGTTGGTACCTCCGTTCCTTGGGAAAAAAGATTCAAGGAAGTACTATGAATGGGAAAGAAAAATGGAAGAATTGTTTAAATGCTTTGAGCCTAGCGAAAGTGACAAGGTGAAATGGGCACTAATGTGCTTTTCTGAAAATGTTTTAGAATGGTGGAAGTAAGTAAACACAGAAAGAAGGCAAAGCGGGTATCAAATGGTGGATTCTTGGGTAGTTTTACGATGTAAATTTACTATTGTTTTTAAACTTACATCTTGAACTTCTTCTCCCTTAATTTCTATTTTTTTTGGGCATATCATAACCTAGGTGTTGATTTGCACAAAATCTAAAGATGGCTATACTACAAGTTGTGCAATAAGTTCTATGTTTCTCAATTAAGAATTTTAAACAAACTTCACATCTATCTTTAAATTTTGTGAAATCTTGCCAATTATGATTACATTTCTTATATTTATTAAGTTCTAGATTATAATTATTTTTTTAGGAAAATAGGGCTATTATCTAAGTTCCAATCTTCATTCATGTTTAATAAATTAAGGTCTTCAAAGTCCTTAAGTTTATCTAACATGTCGGTTATGCTACAATAACTCATGATATCGCTATCATTATCAGTTTCATCGCCTTCTAATGACACAACATCATATTCTGGTTCTATATCTAGAGTTTGGTAGGTATTTAACCTTTCCCTATTTACTTTTTTATTTTTTCATTCATATGCAAAATGTCTTATTTCCCCACATATATAACATTTACTTTTCTTAGGAGGTATATAGGCTTTAAACTTCCTAGCTTGATTCCTTCTTGAGGGTTTTCCTTTTGATAATATTTACTTCTTTTTAACTTCCTTGTCTTTTCTGGCTTTCCCGAAACAAAAGATTGGGGAGTTATTACCTTTTTGCAGTAATTGTAATTTTTTATCTACTTATTTATTTGGTATTACATACATCATTCTTTTAAATCATTAAAGAGAAATTGAATCCGAGTAGTTATGCCCACTACAGGTTGTCTTCCTACGGATTCAACCCATTTCTTTGCAACTACCTTTCCTAAAGGATTTGGGAGTTTAGCAAAGTACTTGTTACTTAATTCTAAATCCCAACTTCTTCCTATTTTCATGGCTAATTCTAAATATTTTCTATTAAATGTATCTATGTTTAGCAGATCTTTATCTACTTGCAACTATTCAAAATCTTTCATAGCTTGATCTTGTAATTCTGTTTGTCCTCTATAAGGATCATATCCTAAGAATATTTGTCTAATTTAACTAGTTATATTCTGAGAATTCTCAACTAGGTCAAATATTCTTTGGTAAGATTGTGGATAATTAGTCCTCCAATCTATGAAGTAATTTTTCATAGGTCCTAGAAGATTTTCTATGAAATTGGTTACTTCTTCAACTGTCATTGTAACATTACATCTCTGTAATCCATTAAGTGCATTAGCTTCCCATCTATCTATTACATCTTCCCAATTTTAAGGATGGCAGGACATCATTGTTAATTCACTTCCTGTTTTATGTTGAGGTGGTAAATTATAAATTACCCCTGGGGGTTGTTGTAGTCCTACTTTTAAACCATAATAAGGTTCATAACCTCCTATTGTTGGTAAGATCCTAGAAGGTTCCATTCTTGGCAACTGTGAAGTAGTTGATTGAGGCATATCATACATTGGTGATGCCTCACAAACACCACTAGTTTGGCTTGAACTGGGGTTCATGTTTAGCCAGGTTTCAAATTTAAATTTGTCTACATTTTCACTATTTTCTATATCTATTATTTGAGCTTCATCAACTTCCACCATGCTTTCTTGTGCATTCTGATGATTTACAGTGGGGTAAGTTGTCCTAAGTCCTAATATTCTTAGGTGCCAATGAGCCTCATCTACTTCTAGCATTTTTTCAAAATTTTGTTGCCAGTCATATCCTGGGAGTACTGATTCTAATGTTTCATGAGGTAGGAATGTCCTATAGATTGGGATTCCGTATTCATCCATGATGTACTACCTATTCCACCTACTCTGATTCTTTTGGTATTATCATTATTAGAGATTAAATATTTGAGAAAGATTCTTTGAACTATTCTTTCTCCTTTTTCTAATTGTATGGGCATAAATTTATCATTTTTAACAATTATTATCATATTTTCTTTGTAGTCAGAATCTATTATTCCAATAGTATTGGCTAGTGTGCTTCATTTCTTATGATGGGATAACCTTGGAGTAATTTCCAAGACTTCATTTGTATTCATTTCTACTGTTATTCCAGTATCTATTATTAATGTAGATAATGGATTAATAACTACTATCTGAGGTAAACTAATGTCATATCCTGCACTTCCTATGGTTTGTTATTCAGGAAGAACAGCCTCAAGATTCATAACATAGAATTTTCTAGTCAATTGAAGGATCTTCTTCATCCGAATAGAGATGTTCTAAATACCAATCTACCTCTTTTTCTTCTTCAATATTGATTTTCTCTTTTATCCAATTTTTTAGAAGAAGAAAGAGTTCATTATTTTTATGATTCCCATAGTCAGATTCTATTTTTTAATATAATCTACCTAGAGTATAAAGAGAATCTAATTTTAGTTGGGCTAAACTATTTAATGCCTATGCGACAATGCATTGTTCCATTATTTGTTCACTACTGAACAATGTATTTGATATTTCTATCTTATTTACCTCTTTTTTTGTCTAAAGATGTTGCTTATGCAATATTCATCTTTCTAAATCTGTTAAAGATCTTTTCCATTCTTGGTGACATAATATTTGTTCATTTAATGAACACCAAGCATCTATGGATTTAAACAAGTCCTTATTATTACTTGTTTCTACATAATGTATTATTCCAGTCCTAAACTCAAGAATTAAGCTTAAGTCTTTTCTATCTATTTGATTTAGATGGAACAAAGCCTGTTGGATGTTATTACTATTATTGCCCATCATTCTCCTCTTGTTCAGTTCCTATATAATTGCTGAACCTAGTGCTAACATTTCCTTCTTTATCAATATAATACTGAGTAGTAGTTGGAGTTACTATTGATTTGTCTAAAATTTTACTACTGATATTCCAAGTTTCTCCTAAAAGATTATGATTTTCTATGTTCTTACCTGATAACACTTTTATTCCTTTACTGGCTAAGAATCTAACAATTTCTATTTCCCTAACCGTATAACCTACATTATTTCCTGAGGTTATTTTTCCTATGACATTTTGACAAATCAATAGATTTTCAGCATTTTCTATCATATTATATCCTTTACTTTTGACCACTATTCAAGTGTTCATGCATTTGGTCAATGGGGAATAGATAATCTGGTAATAAATAAACTATTTGACTATTTTGACTCATGTTAACTTCCATATTTCCTATGATAGCTGTTATGATGTCATTATGCCTTACATCAAGAAGTCCAATAAAAACTTTAGTTCCTAATTCTTTTCTATGGATTCCCTTAATACCTATCATAATATATCCTAAGTGAAATAATTCATTGCTTTCTCTTAACAGTGCATTCCTACTTTCTCTAGTAATTATATGTAAAATTAATGTAATTTTATCGTTTGGACTTGATACTAGATTTTTCATATATAGGTTAACTAATTTATGATTTCTACTGGGACTATAATTATACAAGTATTAGGGACAATAGGTTGGATTTTATTATCCCTAAAATTTGTTGATTTTTGTTCTGGATTAACAACTGTTTCTACAATCTTAAAGGGTCTAATTTTTTTAGCTTTGTCAATTACGCTTTCTATTCTACTATAAGTAACTATATTTAATTTCTCTTTATCTGACAGTCCTGCATATGTCATCTTAAAATTTTTCTATGTTTTCCCAACTATAGACTAATTCAATGGTCAGAAGGTTATAAATACTATATTTATGTAAGATCCATTATTCAAGGATCTCAACTTCTCCTAAATTAATAATCTCATGGATTATTCTAAATTCAGGTTGCTCCTCAGGTATATCTTAAGCCTCAACTCTATAATTCATGGTTTTTTCCAGGTGGCAAAAATATGAGATTTTGGTTTTCTTACTGGTTTCTTGCATGTTTTTAAGTTTAAACCTTCTAAAGATTTACTAATGGAATTCTGTTTATTAGAGATTTCAGTATCTCTGATTGGAGTCTCTATTTTTTCAATGATTTCAAGCAATAATAGAATTATTACATTATTTTGCCTGATAAGAATTTTATCACCTGGAGTCGTGATATTTTTATTTATATCATTATCTTTGTCAAAGATACTTACGGATTCTTCTAAATATTTCCTGCTTTCTATTAAAGCAGATTGATAATTAGGATTATTATTAAATCACTCATTATGGATTCCTAATATCATTTTACAATGTTTATCTATTGATGATTGTATCTCCTTACTTTGTTCTACGAATTGTTTTATTTCTAAAATTTCTTTTTTATTCTTTTCTAGGTTTTGCGGGATCTCTATTTTAGGATTAACTAATCCTATCTTCTGATTTAAACCTTCTTTAGTAGGAAGATTTCTAAACTTCTTAAAATGTAAGCTATATTTAACATAATCTAAATTAGATTTTAATTTTTCTATTTCTAAAAAATTTTATCTCTATGTTCTAGATGTGTTCTAGATAAATTAGATAAAACTTGATTCTGTTTTAGTTGATTATTCAAGAGAATTTTTACTAAATCTACTACTAGATTGAGTTGATTGTTTGAACCACGAAACAAGTGTTCAAATTTGTATTTTGAAATTGCTCCAGCAAAACTACACTATATTTGATGTTTATCCGATGTTATTTTTTGAACAAAAATCTTGTCTGCAAGATCTAAGTATTCTAACTTCTTTCTTTCCATTTTACCAAGTTTTTCTATCTTTAGAGATTAGAAACATGCTGCCTATGTTAATTATCCTAGATGAGTATCATCTATCATCTTCTGCAAACTACTAGTTGCGTTTTCCTTAGGCTTATTAGTTTTATTTTCTTGGCATATTAAGGCTCACACCATCGGACCTATTTGCTACCCCTCTTGGGTCTTATGCGAAGCCACTAGTTTATTTTGCCCTTCTACTAATACTTTCAACTTTACACCATAAGCACAAGTAATAATCGCAGAATTAAGATAATAGTTCATGTAACATAACCTTCATCAACATAGTTATTAATAAAATAAAGATACTTAGTGTGCATCCTATGTGGGCTTCTGATGGTAAACCATCGTCGCAAAGCACCGAATGTGACACCTAATCGTTACCCAGATGTGTTTATATTGACACCCTATATACTTAGCACATAATAAATATTGGAAAGCTAAGTTAAAACATCCGATCTGATAATATACAGGAGATTTTATTACACCAAACTGGAGAGTCTTGAGAGATCAGAGACCTCTCTACTCCATAATTCTTTACCTGATTACCATATAGTTGATTATAGTCTCAAGTACTACTGATACAGGGGAGCAATCCACAGTAAACTAAACTCTATAGAAGGCTCTGATACCAACTTTTATACAAATGGGAGAGAGATTCAAGTTTTGCGAAATGTTTCAACTGAAAGGTATGTCTAAAGTGAAATAAGCATTAGTTTATATATTGAGCTAAACTTAACTCTTCTAAAAACCAAAAGCTACATAACTCTTCGAAACAGTAAAAGCTAAATGACTCTTTGGAAAATCAAAGTCTACGGACAACTTACTCCACTATAAATCATCAGAATGCATAGGAAAGCATGGTGGAAATTGATGATGCTCGAATAATAGATATAGAAAATAGTGAAAATGTAGACAATTCTATATTTGAAACTTGGCTAAACATGAACCCTAGTGCTAGCCAAACTAGTGGTGTTAGTGAGGTATCATCAATGTATGATGTGCCTCAATCAACTACTTCACAGTTGCCAAGAAGGGAACCTTCTAGGATCTTACCAATAGTAGGAGGTTATGAACCTTATTATGGTAAAAAAAAGTAGGACTGCAATAACTCCCAGGGGTAATTTATAATTTACCACCTCAACATAAAACAGGAAGTGAATTAATAATGACATTCTTCCATCCTTAAAATTGGGAAGATGTAATAGATAGATAGGAAGCCGATGCGCTTAATGGATTACAGAGATGTAATGTTACAATGATAGCTGAAGAAGTAACCATTTTAGTAGAAAATTTGCTAGGACCTATGAAAAGTTACTTTATAGATTGGAGGACTAATATCCACAATTTTACCAAAGAATATTAGACCTTGTTGAGAATCCTCAAAATATAACTAGTCAAATTAGACAGATAATCTTAGGATATGATCCTTATGGAGGACAAACAGAATTACAAAATCAAGCTTTGAAAGATCTTGAACAGTTGTAAGTAGATAAAGATCTGCTAAACATAGATATATTTAGCAGAAAATATTTAGAATTAGCCATGAAAACAGGAAGAAGTTGGGATTTAGAATTAAGTAACAAGTACTTTACTAAATTCCCAAATCCTTTAGGAAAGATAGTTGGAGAAAAATGGGCTGAATCTGTAGGAAGACAACCTGTAGTAGGCATAACTACTATGATTCAATTTCTCATTTTTGATAATATTTACTTCTTTTTAACTTCCTTGCCTTTTCTGGCTTTCCTGAATCAAAATACTGGGGAGTTATTACCTTTTTGCAGTAATTGTAATCTTTTATCTGCTTATCAATTTGGTGTTGCATACATTGTTCTTTTAATTAATTAAAGAGAAATTGAATCTGAGTAGTTATGCCTACTACAGATTGTCTTCCTACGGATTCAGCCCATTTTTCTACAACTACCTTTCCTAAAGGATTTGGGAGTTTAGCAATGTGCTTGTTACTTAATTCTACATGTCAACTTAATTTTTGTCAAATAAAAACTTAAGTCCAAAATCTCTAGAAAGTTTTAAATAAAATTTTTTGAAATTATTAAGTTCTTAACTTAAATAAAATTAATTCATGAGAAAAATTTCTCAAATGGTATAAACCTTGATATAGAAAATTTTTATGGATGTAGATATTTAATTTTTAAGTTAAAAGAGAACTTAATTGAATTTTTTCAAAGGATATTTTTTCAAGAAAATGCTGATATAAAAAACTAAGTGGGAGAGGTGTTCAGCGGCCCCACGGCTTCCATCACGATCCTCATTAGAGATCGTTGGCCTTCTCACGTCACCTTGCAAGTGAACTCATATAGAATGGAGTTACCACAAAGATCTTGAACTTATGGAATGATGTAATTAATTATCCGAGACACGTACTGTGATCGGCCAACCCATGTTGGCATTTATAGTGCGAGGCATGTCCTTAAGAAATGAGAAGAAACGTCCATCTCCTAGATGGAGTTATGTTCTAGACCATTGCCTAGAAGGAAAATTAATTTGTGGTCATTAACACACTTAGCTTAGAAAAATGTTAATCTTCCCAAGAAGCTATCTCAATTTTTGTAAGGGCCAAATTAAACATGTTAAAGATAATAATGATGGGGTTAACTATTATCAGTTTAATATGAGGATAAAGTGAAAAAAAATTATTTTTGTTTTCACAAATTTTAGAATTTCTTTTATTTTTCAAATTTCAGAAATGCTTGGTAGAGATTCTTTCAGTCCCTTAGCCATTATTCTCCGTGAGAATAAGCTAACGAGTCCTCACTATATGGACTGGAAAAGGAACATGGATGTAATATTCACAACCGAGAAGTATAAATATGTTCTCTATGAAACCTACCCTATGATCGGGGAGGGTTCCATCGATGAGGAGCGAGAGGCTGAGAAGGCAAGGAAAAAGGTTGATGAGATGGCATGATGCTACATGTTAGCCTCTATGTCAAATGTGCTCCAATCCAAACATGAGCACATAGCAACTACATACGATATTAGTACGTCACTAGTCACGATGTTCGCAGACAAGAGACGGTCCACAAAGCAGGAGGCTCTTCGAACAATCATAAACACCAAGATGGATGAGGGAGCATCAATTAGAGAGCATATGCTTTAAATAATTGCTGTTTTTGAGGAAGTGGAAGTCTTGGGGGCTATTATTGACCCCGAGAGCCAAGTGCACATTGTTCTCAAATCTTTGTCGGGCTTTTTTACTCAGTTCAAGTTGAGTTACAACTTGAATAAGTTAAATATAGATTTAACTGAGTTAATAAAAGAGCTCTAGGTGGCGAAAAAGGTCATAAAGCCACAAGGAAAGGCTATAATAGCTTCTTCTTCAAGAACTGGGTCCAAGACCAGAAAGTTCAAGAAGAAGAAGGGTAATACGATGCACCAGCCTAGGTCTTAACCCAAAGATAAACCCAAGAGCAAATTCTTCAAGTGTGGAAAGAATGGACACTGGTAAAAAAGTGTCCAGATCTTCAAGACAAGAAAAATCCCACAGGAAATGTTTTCTATTTAGAGTCAATATCAATGGTTGGATCAACTATCATTTGGATTGTTGATTCAGGAGCCATTGATCACATCTGTAACTCCTTGCAGGGGTTTAGAAAGATTAGAACACTCCAGAAAGGCAAGCATGGACTACGCGTAGGCAATGGAGTATAAGTTTAGGCCCTTGCAGTAGGAGAACTGGAACTTGCTTTTAATTGTAATAGAATAGTAATATTGAAGGATGTTTTATTTGTTTGTTGTTTTAGACAGAATTTGGTTTCAGTTGCAAAACTAATAAATTAAGGATATTTTGTTTCTTTCTATTCTAGTATAACTATCAATAGAAATGGAGAAGTTTTATGTCTTGGATACATGTATGGAAATCTATTCTTCATTAATCATATTAATAATTAATTAAATAACGCTTAATCTGAACCTTTAAATAGGAAGAGAAAGACCAATGTCAATGACTCATATATTTGACATATAAGGTTGGGTCACATTAACTTAACCAAGATTCAGAGGTTAATCCAAGATGGGCCTTTGGGCTCATTGAGATTGGAAAGTTGGCCTTCGTGTGAATCTTGTCTTATGGAAAAAAATGACTAAAATGTCCTTTACCTAAACAGCGGATAAAGCCAAGGAGACATTGAGTCTTATTCATACTGATGCATGTGGTCCTTTATCTACACTAGCAAAAGGGCGGGTTTGAGTACTTCTTCCTACTCATTTATAGAACAAGACGAGGCACAACCTCAGGACCCTGTACAAATGGAGCCTCGTTGTAGTGGAAGGGTATCTAGGGTTTGAAAAAGATAGACTAGAGAGGCTTTTGACCAAGTCTCTGACCATTAGGAATAATATCTCACTAGATACGATGTGGCTATTGTTGATGCCAATGCAAACCTATGGCATGAAGTAATGAAAACCAAAAATGAGTCGGGATCTTGTAGCTTCACTAGAAGGGATAAAATCTATTGGGTGTAAGTGGGGGTACAAGTGGAAGACAGAAGTGGATGGGAAGGTAAAAACCTTCAAAGCTTAGCTTGTAGTGAAAGGGTATACTCGGAAAGAATATATCAATTATGAGGAAACCTTTTCTTCTGTAGTAATGCTTAAGTCTGTCTATATCCTCCTTACCATTACAGGTCATTATGACTACAAGATATGACAAATAAATGTCAGAACGGCATTTTTAAATGACCATCTTAGTGAAGACATCTATATATCCCAACCGAAAGGCTTTATTGTTGACAGCCAAGAGCATATAGTTTGTAAGCTTGAGAAATTCATTTATGGACCTAAGCAGGTATCTAGAGCATGGAACATTAGTTTCGATAATATTGTAAAATCTTATGATTTTATTCAAAATGAGGATGGGCCATATGTGTATAGAAAATTGGAAGGCATAAATATGATTTTTCTTATGCTATATGTGGATGACATTCTACTAATTGGAAATGATGTAGGGACACTGTCATCTACTAGGGTTTGGCTATCTAGTCAATTTGGTATGAAGAACTTGGGAGAAGCCAGTTACATTCTCGAGATTAAGCAAGCTTCTTAGAAATAGGAAGGAAAGAATGTGAAGATTATCCCAAAGTACATACGTTAACAAGATGCTAGTTAAGTTCGCAAGGACTTATGCAAGGGAACGTTGATCCCTTGCAGACATGGGTTGTCTTTTTCTTCAAAGGACTATCCAAAGTCTTAAGAAGAAAAAGGTAGAAAGAGTATGATTCTCTATGCTTCAGCTGTGGAAAGTATCATATACGCCATGCTGTGTACTAGGTTAAATATCTACTTTACTGTAGGCACAGTTAGCATATATTAGTCAAACCCAGGAGAGGTTTGTTGGCAGGCTGTAAAGCATATTCTCAAGTATCTTAAGGATATGAGAGATTATATGCTAGTTTACAAGGTTGATGACTTAGTTCCTATAGGATACACATACTCAAACTTCCAAGGAGATAAGGAAGAGAGAAAATTCACTAGTGGATATGTCTTCACCTTATTCGAATGAGCCATTTTATGAAGAAGTATCAAGCTATATTGCATTCCTGACTTAACCATGAAAGTTGAGTATGTGGTAACTTCGAAGGTATCCAAAGAAGCAGTTTGGCTCTGGAAGTTTCTTATAGAACTTGGAGTCGTGTCATAGATGGATAGGCCAGTTGGGATGTATTGTAACAACACTACTATGGTCTCACAATCCAAAGAACCCAAGAGACACAAAAAGAGAAATCACATTGAGAGAAAGTACCACTTGATTTGGGACTTCATCCAGAGACGGAAAGTCGTGGTGGAACAGATTGCCTCAGAGAACAATCTAACAGATCGCTTTACCAAGCCTTTGGTTGAGAGATTCTTTAGAAGACACTTAGACGCCTCAGGGGTGGGCACCTTTGGACTCACTAGCAGGAGATTGTTGGGATGCATGCCCTTGTAGACTAGGTTTCTGATGTAATTTAGACTTATATTCATAAAAGTATTATTCTAAAAAATTATTTGTGAATTCTTTTTTATTTTTGTGCATAATTTTCATTGAAAAAGACCCATTGTGTTTAAGTAAATAATTCATGTGAATAGAGGTCTTTCACAATAAGGTATAGACCATAGGTTACTTAATACATAAACTATTGTTCTTAATCGATTGTTGAGCATGGGAATCTCATCATAGTAAAGTAATTGTCTTATGAATTCTAAATAGGGAATGGCTTACCTTTAGCCGATGAATAATCTTTTTATTTCATAACACAAGCATATTTCAACTACATAGAACTGGACTTATAGTAGTGGTTTTTAAAAGTACTATGTGGTAGAAACCTAGACTACTACCACTATAGCGTGAACTTTTACTCTACATCTTGAGTATAAGTTGGTGGTTTGACAAAGTTAGAAGCGTATACTTTGATATACTATAATTGAAGTTCTCTTGTAGGACCAATGTAGTTATATATTGGGTATATGTAACTAGTTAGTTAAGATAAATTTGTACTAGATAGCTTCTACACCCCGTGTGATTGCTCGAATGACCTAATTATCCATGGCCCTGGAGAGCATGACTTCAGTATTTGCTTTAGGGTAGCTCTCTTGAAAAGAAAAAATATTCTAAGAAGTCATGGATCATTGGACTAGAAGTCTAAGAATGGTAAGTGTCTTTTATAGAAGTGTTAGTACAATTTTTTCTCTCTAAATGTACGGCGATGTGGTGAGGGGTATTTTAGTAATTTCATTTATAGGTCGAAGACATAGCGAATGCAACATTGTACTTGGAGTCAATTTTTTCTTATGATGATATTAGAAAATATTTAAAATGAAAAATACAACTATTTATATAGCAATGGTATGTTGGTCATTTTGGCAGCCAAGGCGATATGTTTTTTTTTTCCTCCAAATAGTCGTAAGTCATAATTAATTTTGAGTCAAGGAAATGGTCTCTGTTAAAAAGGTTTTATTTTATTCAAGAAGTCTAATTTACTTTTGGATTGAAATAAAATAAAAGAAGTAGAGAAATAAAATTAAATTTATTATCTAGCTTATTTGGTTAATTAATTATTCAAAGACTAAGCACAAATTAAATAATTAGAAAATTAACCTGGGCCTAAACTAGATTAAAAAAAAGGCTTGAATAATTATTTTAGTTTATTTGGGCTCATTAATTATTTATTGAGTTAATTTTATAGGCCCAGAAATAAATAATTAATATTTATTATTTTAGGCTCATTAGGTCCAAGAAAAGTAATAAATATTAATGACCCAATAGCTTGAACCAAAAAGGGGTTTTTTTTTTTTTTAATTCACGGAACAGAAGAGTTTACGCTAAACTGAACCACTTCTATTAATAGCTTCTGGGTGTTTTGAAATATTAAAACCCCAATGTTTTGGTTATCATTAGGAGTCGTGTGTTTTGTGAGGATAGGGAACACACTCATTTGTGAAAAAAAAAAAAAAACAAGAACCTTTGTTCTTCCTTTTTTCTCTCATTAATTCTTTTCCCCAGACTTCTTGATTTTGTTAATTAATAACAAAGGATCAAGAAGTTTTGGCCTTCCTCGCCTAAATTGTCTCACCAACATTTATTGGGTGGTGGAATATTCTGAAAAACGAAAGCTTTGCGTTCATGCAAGCAAGACGCAGTCGAAGGATTGCAGGCTTTGATCCAAAGACATCTTCCAGGCTCGAGAAGTCCTTGTGGTTTCATCATCCACTCCGGCACCAAAAACAATATTCAAGCGTAGAGGTATAAAATATTTTTGCCTTCCACTGCTCTTTGTGCATTTTTGTTTTATGGTTTCCAGTATGCGTGCAAGTTTTCATTATTTTCTCGCTTCAATCTAGTAGTATGATAATTGGATTGGGATTTTGTATATGTCAAATCTAAACAAGTTTTATTTGTTTGAGATGTGAAATGAATCCTTTGCTGGTTAGATTCCACCTTGAACATTACATGTTATAGTTGAGATCTAAGTCAATTATGTTGTTACTTTCATTACACGTGACGTTATCATTGCCATTTACTTTTGCCATGTAATAGTTGGGTTATTGAGGTGTTTAGAAACCATATCATATATGAATTAATGAATGTTTGAAGATAGGGAAATGTATGAGATATGTCTTGATGCACCCTTATGATAGATAGAATAGAATGTGATAGAAGGTTTTGTGCCTTTTTATAGAAGGCGTTAGACTCTTTTGTTAAGAAGCAAATCAGTAATATGATTCTCGAGAAAACAAGAGCAAGTCTTTGCATACAAAAAAAACCTCTTTTATGCAATTGGCTTTATTACATTGTGATAATTTTAGAAAAGACTTCTAAATCTTTGCATCAAATCCATTTTTGTTAATTGCTCAAAGTTCTTTATTCGAAACTATTTTTGAGATGGAGTGTTACTCAATTTACACACATTTTGAGAAAAAACATAAACTATTTTTTAGTTGTAGTGTTACTCAACTTTGACACATATTGAGATGAGACAATAATGCAAAACTCATCATGTTCATTCTAAAAACATCTCAAACATTTATTTGTGAAAACCAAGGCTATGAATCTTCTTAAGTTTAGATTTGACCAAGTTTCTATCTTTATCTATGAATGCACGATTGATCTGATTTGCAGATTGTTGGTTTGAGAATATCTCCAAGTAGGGACTGGTTATGTTGAGTATTCAATAAGGACAGGCTACTAGTACTAGCCCGTAAAAAGATAGGTAAGTCTCCTATTAGGTGGCCATCTTCGAAAGATAAACTCTTTTTGAGTGGAGCGACAGTACTAATGAGTTAGACTAGTTTTCACTAGCAACCAATTTTAAGTAGGTCTATTTTTTGGAATTGGACAACCAGTAAGTTTAAGTGAGAGATGGAGGAGCATTCACTCGATGGGTTGATTACTTCCTTCGACATTGTCATGCAGGGTTTCCCAATATCCTATCATGGAGCAGGGTTCTGTGACAAATAATTTGGGTCATGATGTAGAATTTCATGACCTGCCTCCTCTTTCAAAAATTGAAATTGATTTATGAAACAAATGATATGTGTTGTTAGTTTTGAATTATACTTTTGAATGACATCGACTAAATCTTTGCAATTATATCCACTTTGTATTTCTAATGCTAACATGTAAATTTTTGTGATTACCTTTCTTCTATATTTTTGAAATTTGAATCACGAACATGTTTTAAAAATTCCAAGAGCACACATGACTTACTAAGAAATCTTTCTCACACATTTCTTTATCATGGTTTTTAGAAAGTGGCGATTAAAATATGGTGGGAAGTTCTTAAGGCCGAAGATATAGACTATATGTTTTATGATCTATGTTGAGAACTTGTAATATTTGGTTTTATTTCCGAGATAAATGTATAAGAATTAACAAGTTGTAATGAGTTTTAAGTTTTTCTTCCCTTTTATTGTTTTACGTAGTTATAAAGACCCCTGGTCCTCAAGATGCAAAGATACCTCCAACCCTTTTAGGTCATATAGTAGATGTGGTGTTACATCTTTAATAATGGTTAGTGTTATAAATTTGAAGAGTCTCTCCTTATCACTTTAAAAAAGTTCTTTTAGACACTCTAAGGGAATATTTTCTGTAATATTTTCCATCAAACACCTCGTAGTTCAATTTGTCCTTCATAAAATTTAAGAAAATCTTCATAGCTATCAAATTCATTAGGAGTGCTATCATATAGAGCCTAAAATTTGGGGAAAGAAAATTATACCTCTTGTTTAAAAACTTATACCTTGTACTTATGGAGCGCATCCATTTTGTAGACGACCACTTGTTATAACATGTTAATGTTCTACAAAAGAAATGGGGATAGATTATCAATATCTATTGTATCAGTAGAGGTTCACTTGCTCATTCATTGCTCATCTTTTTGAAGCCTAACTCCTTAGTCTAGTTGAATTCAATGGGATAAACTATCAATATCTGTTATATGTATGAAAGTTCACTTACTTGTTCTTTTGTCATCTTTTTGAAGTCTAACTTCTTAGTCTAGATGAATTTAGTTTCCTCACCTACAAGAAGCACCAAATTTTTCACAACCATGGAAAAGAGTAGCTTCTCAATACATAAAAAAAAAAAAAAAAGATTCAAAATAACCCTAGAGGCATTATTCAAATGCACTCATCTGGTTGAAGAGGTGAGTAAGAACAATCAAACCATCATGAAAATTTAATTAGCATAGAAGAAAAAAAACTAAACAAATGAAAGTTGGAAAATAGAAAATTTTTAGTCAAGCATATTCACTTTTCCTTGGCTTTTTTTACTTGTAGAAACTAAAGGAAGTTTAACAACCTGTTGGGCAAAAAGCCTGAGAAGACTAGCTGAAACACCACAGGACTGCATAATCTAAATACATGAAGACAAAGTTAGTTAGAATACAAATAATTTAACAACAATTTAACAATTAATAAGTGATTGAATCAAATGACTTACTTTACAATTACCACAACACAATACATTCATCCAGATTCTTGCATAGAAATGTTTCTCCTCCAAATGGCATCAGTTTGAGAAATTATTTAATGTTACAAGGCATCAAAGTAGTAATATAATATATGTAAAACCATATGATTAGTGCTATATCCATACTTATGATCCATTATCTATAATGAATATAATGTGAAAAATATTTCCATTATCTATAATAATATTTATCACAAACTATTCACCTATTACAATAAGAATGAAGTACATAACGTGACAATAGCATGTTGGTGATGTTTCAAAAATGACTTAACAAAAAAATATATATATATATATATATCATTAAATTAGCCTCAAACAAGTTAATTTAGAAAAACAAAATAACAAAGAAATTGGAAACTAGATATTTGCAGTAAAAAGAACTTACTTTTAGAGTTCTTAATTTTATCTAAGATTCTTTCTGCAATTTTAGAATTTCTTCCTCTAATCTTGGTATCAAATTTGTTATCTCCATATATTCCTTCGTGAAATTAGTTATTGTTTTGGAATACTGAGGAAGAAAGTGAGACAATTGGTAGATGATAACTTTTCCGCATAATGTATCAGGTATATTAAAATTTTCTAAGAATCATTATCTACCTTTTCTGTGAAGCCCTAACTAAAACCAACCTTAGAGTAAGGGTCGGGATACATATCATATTTTCTTGCATGCATAAATATATTTTTGTATGATTTTATGTGCTTTGGATATGTGATTTGTAGCCTAGATGGCTTAATTGTGCTTAGTGAGTAAGAAAGGCAACATGGTAATTTTGCTTGAGGTGGAAATAGGGAGATAGCTTGATGGTTAAATAGGAAAAATATTTGGGAGAGAAAATAAGAACAAGAGTTGTTGTAGTTTAGTGGTTAGAGCTTTGGAATAAATCCTTGAGGTCTTGAGTTCAAATCCCATCATTTGAGTTTTAGCATGATTAAATTTTATTTTTGTTTAGGTAGGCTATATTTTGGCCTTTGCATGCCTTAGGGAAGAGTAGGAGTGTTGTCCTAGGGGAGACATGATAGAAATGTTCTAATCATACTCTTGTGCCCTATAAAAATTTCTAAGGGATTCATACCCTTCTTGATCTTTAGTTTTCCCTACTTCTTAATCAATTAGGTTGTTCAATTCACTTAAGCCAATTTTATTTCTAGAAAATTCCATCAATGTTATGTGATATTGAGGTTTTGAAAATGTCTATATGAGGTATCTTGTTGGTTGAAAATGGGGAGGAGTTATGGAAGGTTCCCAAGAGAATTAATCTCCATGGTTGAACCTTGAAACTCCAACCTATGTGTGTTCATATTCTTCATGTAGTAATCTAAAAAATTTTCCAGTTTCTTGATCAGTTCAATTGTCAAAATCTTCAGCTATTTTTTCCTCTCAAATACTACTAGAACAATGACCAATTCCATCAGCTTAAAGACTAAAAATTTCAGCTAAAACCAGACTGTGCAAAAGCTGTTCAAACCAGGAAAATTTCCTGGGCAATTTTCGCAGCTTGGTGAGCCAAAAACCAAGCTGTTTCTTCCAGCTTTTCAACCAGCAATTCAACCTTGTCTTTCCTCCATAAAGAAGGCTGGAAACCAACCTTAAAGGACCTTCCAATAGCCCTTCAAACCTTTTGCAAGTTGGCTGAACCATGGCAGAAAAATCTGCCCAGAATTTCCAGCAACCATGCGAAAGGCCAACCAGAAAATTTCAGCTTTGTTTCTTCTTCACCCTTGTCCGAAACTTATCCCATCTTTCTGTAAAAACTTCTCTAGACCAACCATGAACTGAAATTCATCATCCTCACCATTGTTCTGCATGAAAAACAGCTCCATGGCCACTCCTAAAATCTCCCTATCAATCACTACAATCAAGCCATTAATTGGAGTCCAAAATTCCAGCGATTTGTTCCAGCAAACTTCCATAGATTAACCCTCAACTAACCAGAAAATTCCTTCACCATTGTACACCATATTTCAGCCACCCTTAAGCTCATTCAAACAGTATTCATCTCAGTAGAAAGCCCATCAATTCAGTCGGCCATTGAAGCTTCTAAAAGACCTCCAACAACAAAGATCTTCTTACCATATTTGCTACCACAAAATATTCCCTAAATTATTCTTTTTGAATTTCAAACAACTAGCATTCCTTTTCCTCCCAAATCTGAAAATCCAATTACCAAAAATCTCCAAACCAGTCGGCTACTCTTTCCCAACAGAATTTCGGCCAGTTTCATCCATTCTCTCTATTCTCTCCAAACCTCCAAGAACACCTACTACCATTCTCATGCCTAAGGCCACTCAAAACCACTTCAATCTTTTCCAAAAACTCTAGATTAGACCTACTCATTCTCGTGAATCCATTCCTGTAATTTTTAACATCAAACACTGAAATCAAAGTCTCACTTTTGGATAAAAAATCAGAATTTTCTTGAAGGCTCAAGAACACCTTTAAGGTAAGCATGAACGATCATCTCCATCTTCATTTATCTTCAACCCTTAATGAATATATACTAATAAACTTTCTCTTTCTCCTCCATTCTCTCTCTCTCTCTCTCTCTCGGCCGAATGGTTACTTCCACCATGGCCATTTTTCTTCTTCTCCTTAGATGGATCAAACCTTCCTAGCAAGAGGATTCTCTTGGATCGACTTCAAGGTAGTCATCATTCAAGTAAGCCTCTTCAATCTCCTCTTTAAATTCCAGATTCATGTCTCTTGGATGTAGTTGGATGAGGATGGAATATATTTGGAGATTGATTATGTGTTTTGTGATAGAATTGGGATTGAAGCATGAGAATGAATATGTTTGTATGATGGAGATGGGGTTGATGCATAAGATGATTTATCTTGGTTGAATGTATGGCGTTTTTAGGTTTTGTTGCCTGCCTTCATGTCGTGGGTAGTATGAATGATCAAGCATGTTAGAGATTATGTCACCTTTGGTGAATATGGTTTATGTTCATGTATTCTTGTTAAGACCATGAATATGATTATATTAGTGGAGTTTGGATCATGTGTTGGTAGATTTGGATCTATGTTTTTATTCATGGTTTGGATGTTTTGTTGATTGGTGTAGAGTGTATGCTCATGATTATGGTTAGCAATATGAATTATGATCATGACCTTGTTGTCCCTAAGCTAATTGAGTTAGCCAATTTTATTTCATCAATAAAATGATTAATACTATAATTTCTTCTAGTGATTTCGAAAACCCTAGGAAAATGTGGATTTGGACTATTATATAAAATAATGATATTTTAGTCAAATAAATTATAACCTTTGTTAAAGAAATAAAATATATAGATATTATATAAAATAATAATATTAAATATAGCCTTTTATATAAATAATCATAATAGGTAAAATATTAATTTTGTAAGTCTTATATTCATAAATACTATTAAAATTTCTTTATTATCTTTTAGTCAATGCATATTAAAATTTACTTATTATTAATTTTATTTACCAATTATTTTCTAACCATTAGTTATTATAAATCATT
Source organism: Voacanga thouarsii (assembly GCA_026120185.1). NCBI lineage: Eukaryota > Viridiplantae > Streptophyta > Magnoliopsida > Gentianales > Apocynaceae > Voacanga > Voacanga thouarsii. The sequence continues at coordinate 166,660 of JANUWF010002210.1, read as the reverse complement.
ATTTTAAATAAAATCATCTAGGGCCTAGGACCCTTTATCAAATAAACCCTAATTTATTTATAGCAAGATTTAAACCTACAACTTATTAGTAACTATTTCACAAACCCTAGTTATTTTAATATCAAGCTAGATTTATTTTATAAACCCTTTAATTATTATCTAGCCTTAAAGTTTGGGACACTAGGGTCATGATTGTGGTACGCTGAACTAGGATTATTTGTGAAAGTAAATTTTGGCTTGAGTTTAATTATTGTTTATACTTAACCCAGGCGGGGTTAGGTTAGCTTTTGGAGATCTTTATTCTATCTTGAGCAAAGGATTAGGTAAGCTCCTGCATAAAATATGTTTGTTGCAAAAGTTGTTATAGCGAGTTAAACATGAAGTTTGTGAACACTGATTTGGTAAAGGCAATTAGGGACTGTTTCCTTTCTTGTTTAAGTTAAACCAATTATTTGAAAAACAACAAGCAGTTTTATTCAAACACTAAACTATTTCTAAAACTAATTTTGACAAAGACTTTGGAAACCCTTAATTGCCATTTTCAAGTGAAGCTATGTTTTATTAGTTTTCTCCCAAGTGGGATGAACTACATTGAGTACTCAATAAGGGTAGGTTAGTAGTACTAGTTTTAAAGAGCAAGAGTGAGTCAACTTAGAGAAACGTCAGTACTACTTAGTCATGCCGGTCTGAGCTAGCAAGTTTCAGTCATGTGGACAGTGTGTTGCCGGAGTGGACAACCAATTTTGTTTGGATGTAGAGAAGGAGGAGAATCTTACCCAATAGGTCGATTACCTACCTTTTTTGTTAGTCTGCACAAAGTGTGGCATTCTGACCGTTGTATGGTTATGGGGCCCAACGTGTGGTAGCCCATGGCCGCCCTTTTGAGTAGTTGATTTTATTGTATATGAATGGTTGGAAAAGCCAAAACGCCACTCTTGGTTTTGAATATTGTTTATTGCTTGCCAGTATTTTTCTTATGAAGTTCTTATACTTTGCATTCATGAACTGTTTTCACTGGACATTCAAAGCATACACGAACTTCTAAGATTTTTATCTTATCACCCTTTTTACCATGATTTCAGGTCGATTCTATTGTGGGGATGAGTAGCTAGTTGTTGCCTGCCTTGGAAGATATTCTGTTATTTAATTTATATAATGCTTTGGGAGTTAAGAGTGAACAATTTAATTTCGGATGTGTTCTTGAATTTTTGGATTGTAATAAGTTTTAAATTTTGAAGTATTGTTTTATTTTGATTGTGTGAACTAGTTATAAAAACCCCTTATCCTTTGGATGGGGCGACATCCCCGGCCCTGTTGGGCCTAGGTAGTGAGGTGTTACATTTTCAATCTTATCATATAGTTTCATGATCTTCTATTTCAACTATTGTAATACAATGTGGCTCCATAATTCATTCAGACCTACAGAAGTCTAATATTATATTATAATCTTTCCATTTGCGAGTATTGTAATCCCAATAATGGGGTTTTTGCTCTATATTCCAATACTGATTAATACAAGAATACCAAAAATAAAAAAAAAATGCTGCATTTTTTATTAAAACTTTGAAATGCCTCCAAAACCAAAGATTATATGAGCATCAAATCCTAACTAATTAATCTTGGAAATGCAAAATATCTATATTTCTCATCGCCATCCATATATGAGCCAACAAAAATGAGTACATTTTAAAAAGCAAGGTAATTTCTATAATGAAACAAGAATAGGAAGGACACATAACCTAAGTGTTCCTATACTCTCCAATGCCAACATTGAAATGACATGTTGTAATTTTATACCCACAAGCAGAATAAGCTAAATAAGAACATTAAAAATTAGAAGAAAACAAAAAAACCTATTCTAAATTTGTAGAACTAAAACAATCGAAAAAATGAATGATATATGATATGAAACAACGCATTAGTTTTAGTGGATATACAAAATACGGAATTTTGCAATGACATGTTGCAATTTTACAACATATACAGAATATGTTGTACATATAAATAATGTCATTACAACATTGCAATGACATGTTGCAGTTTTATACCCATAAGCAGAATAAGCTGAACAGGAACAATAAAAATCAGAAGAAGGCAAAGGAAAGCTTTTCTGAATTTGTCGAATTAAAACTATAAAAAAAATGAATGATATATAATATGAAACACACATATTAGTTTTAGTGGATATACAAAATATGAAATTACCTTCATCTTTGTAAGGTGTCTAATTTCACTTTGACACTAAGCATCTAGATGGATTCTATACAAACTATTCCAAAGTTTAGTAATTCTATGTTTTCCAACTTTGATAAAGGGAATTGATTTCCATTATTGCTAAAAAATATACACTATATAACAAAGATCAAGAATTATTCAAAAGCAAATAACATCAACTCTAGATAAATAAATAATGGAAAAAATTGAAACAACTAGAAAAATAATGTATAAATATATACCACCTTCAAACTCTCTTAAGATATTTCACCAAGTGGGTAGACTGCCAAAAAAAAAATAAAAATGGTAGTATTCAATTATCACTGGATTTCTCCACATCAATTCCTTAACAAATCCATCATAATTTGACCTCAATTTCCAACACAAGATTAAGGAAATAAGAAAAAATAATATCAAAAATTTTACTACATACAATCCCCACATAGCTTTTGCTTTGTGAGACCACAACTTACTTGACAAAACACATAGCCAGCAATAACAAAGTATCTAAAAAGAATAAATCAGGAAGAATTAAATTAAATATGAAATGAAATCAATTGTAGGTAGCTTTCCTATAGTGACAGGAATTAATAGGGAGAGAATAAAATATAGGGAGAAGTGTGGGTGGAGAAACAGGAGGATGAATTGTCAAGGGAAAAAATGAAAAATAGGGAGAAAACAAAAGGGGAAAAGATTAGGCAAAAAGGGAATTGAAGTTAGTGCATGTCTCCACAAATTCTACCCATATTTGAGTTACACAACGTATATAGATCATTAAAATTCATCAAAATCTAAATAATAGGCCAAAAAATAAAAGATATTGTAAAATTAATAAATCATACATGACGATCAAATTCAACCATATAAAAAGTTATCTAAAAGTGGTGAAATGTCATAGTCATTCATTGAGAAATTAAAAAAAAAAAATCTTCATTCAATATAAATCATTAATTAAGAAAGTTGACAAGATAAGAAATAAAAATTACTTAATTTTTTTATAGACATTTTAATGGATGTTGCTTTTGTAAACATCTATTAATATATTTCTCTTTCTTTTAAATAAACAATACAAAATAAAGGTTTTCGATTGGTTTGAAATTCTTTTTTCAAAAATGAAAATTTTTCTATGTAATAAGAAGGAATGCAACTATATGATTTCTGCATTGCTTAAACAAACTAATCTTTAACAAAAAAATGTCTATAAGAATATACGTCATAACAAAAATTATGGGTTATTGAACTCTCTAAAATAGAATGGATACATAAGCAACATATATGATCATAAATGAATATTAATTTTCTATACAAATAGGCAATTTAAACCACAAATGACACATACAATTTCTTTGTAGCCATCTGACAATACAATTTCTATAGAAAACATGAGAGCAACGCAACCTTGCCTTGCACCGTAGTGAAAAATCTTCTAAACACATTATACAATTGCTTGCACAGTCTATATTCTTAATCTTGACCTCCTCTAAGGCCTTGATAGATGATGTAGTTGCAGCTATATATTTCATCGTCTGTTAGTATAGTAATTCTTTAAATGTTCGTGGTCTGCTAATTGCTGCAACATACTTGTTTTCAAAATTGGGATCAATCTTAATTTTATCAACATACAAAGAGATACATGGCTTATACTCATCCTGCAAAACTTCCACATGCTTCACAATTTTCTAATGCAATGGTAAAATGTTGGAAAAGCTCCTAGACCTCATCCCGCATAGAGCTTCCAGAATTTTGTGAAACAAACATTCTTCGTGGTATAATGAGAAGCCATCATTACTTTCTTGAATGTAAATTTGATCTAGTTTGAAAGGGACGCACATATAGATAAGTATAGTCTTTGTGATGGATGAAAACAAGTTGCAATCGGCCTGTGAATGGTCTACTACGCTAAAAAGAACAACAAATATATTATGTAAACGCAGACCTGGAAAACCCATGTCGATGTTCTCTGCATAAAAGTTAATGGCAACAATGACATCAATGAAGAACATGTCCTCTGTTGGGTAGAGAAACAGGAGGGGCAATCGTCAAGGAAAAAAAAAACGAAAATAGGGAAAAGAGGAAAGGTGAAAGGTGAAAGGATAGGGTAGAGAGGGAATTGGAGTGAGTGCATGTCTCGTTATATTCCACTTAGATTTGAGTTACATTTTTCCAATAAGAAAAAGATGACATTTTGTATAATGTTCCTAAGTAACCATCAAACTAAAGAAGAAGAACAAGGATATGATCTACAAGCAAATGGAAACGTAATAGAGTTTCTAAACTAAAATGCCTCAGCTCTAGCTTACACCATTAAACTAGAACTTTGGTTTAAGTTCACACCCACTATTTGTAACATGAGAAATATCTATTGCACTATGGAAATTATCCTAAATTTTTGGGAAATAGGACAATGAACTTGAGCTTGGGGTTGGACCAGAATTGTTGGCTTGACTTAACTCTCCTTGTTCAAAGGGATTTGTTGGGTGTTGCAGTATAGGTCATACTTTCAATAGCTGTTGACCATGTGTTGAGGCTAACTCTTGGGCATGTTCTTGTGGCTGCTCTAAGGGAGTGGCAGGAGCTTCATTAGATGGACAACAACTCTCAGATTCTATTCTTTAGATAATCTTTCATACTTTTCTTCTTCTTTAGCATGGTAGCAATAGACAGAGAGTTCCTTGAGCCATTTGCATCTGAGCTTCCTTTTTGGCTGACTTTGATTTTCCTTAAGTCTCTTTCGATAATGTATGATCAGCACCTCAATGAATCATTGGCTGCCATGAAAAAATGATTCCTTTTTCTAATTAGCCCATAAAATAAACCTACCATAAACATCAACTACACAACATAAGAATTCTGCTTAAAATTGAAATGCAAACATTCCAAGGTATGGTATTTTAGGAAGCATGTTATAGGATTAATTAGTGGCTTATTAGTGTTAATTTTTTTACTGATAATTTGATTAGGACCACCTACATTCTTCACTTCTTTATTCACTAATTCTATCTCTTCTAACTTATTCCTTGTGCACTCAATCTCTCTCGAATGGTTATGATCATCGACACTTTGTTCTCCAAGTAGCCCCATTCCTTCGTTGTGGTTATCTGAGCAAGGGGAATTAAATACTGGGGCTTCACTATCAGGTCGTTGCAACCAATCAATGAAAGAATTAAAGCCTTTCATAGTAAACTAGTCATTCATCATTTGCATTCCAAGAGATGAACGTTATAGCTATTCATGATTCAATTTAACCAAAAATTTACAATTAGTACAATAATTAAACTTAAACAAGGAAGGAATGCCAGCTCTACGAAATATGCGTAGCCTTCGAAAATACTAAAACTTTTCAAAGCATTCTGGATAAAAAGAGATGCATAGTACAATGCATAAAAACCACACTCTACGCTGCCTTGCTGTATAACCTATGCAAGGAAAGGGCAGAATGATTGGGTGATATAATAATAATGTTTAGCCATACAAATCATTTATGAGATAGAATAGAAAGCTAGAAACCTTACATTAGCAGGTACCAAGAATGGAATGTAGTTAATCTGATCATTGAATGCAGGCCTCCATTGTGCTTCATGTATGTCCACCGTGAACTTAACAAAAGATTTAACATATTTAAGAAGGTCAATGTTAAACGTATATTGATTTAGAATTATTGCATAATATAATGTCAACATACTCTCTTGCAACACTTTCAAGACTGCTCTGATTTGATTATTTCAAAGAGTCAAGCAAAATCACACACTTATCAGGGTTTTTGGGATCTTCATTTAATCCTTACAAGACTAATAGACTCCAATGGTTCCTACACATATGCGGCAGAGAATCATGAATCATTTTCAAGTAAGTTGTGCTCATTACGGACACTTGATTAAGTATTGGCTAAATTTTAAACACTTACCACAAAATAATGGAACAAGGACATTTTTTAACTGAATATATCTTTCTTCTTTATCTTCTCAAGTATCTTTTCTTTGTGTCTCATTTGGAAAGTACTGAACTAGAAGGAATCCAGTGCAATAAAGTGTCTAGTTTTAATTTCAAGAAGTGTGCTCCATATTTTCCTAAAATAGTTTTGCCAAGAATATCAGTTAGTATACATGCACATGACATGAAAAATATAAGGTAAAAAACAATACCAGTTATTTACTTAAAGAATTGCTTGCATTGGCTTGAGTTTAACATGCTAAATGTACTATTAGTTGTGTTACATGTCAATCTACCATGAACACCTCTCTTGACATTTTTTCTATTCTTATCCTTTACGCGTTATGTAGTTTGCTTTTCAGTGCACTTTTTAGGCATCTTCACACTCTAACTTCTCATGAAAAAGAATCACTCTTTGAATTACTTAAATTTATAATGTACTTAACTTCTAATTAATTTTACTGTAACTATTTGACTTAAATATTAGTAGACAACAAAATTTAGTGTACCTAGGATTAACTGTACATTAAAACCAAAGGGAATCCATGTATTTTTATGAATATGCTTATAATAGACAACAACTTGGATGTTATATCCAAATGATAAATCAAAAGGAATGTCATCTAGCTCATCTCAAATTAGTTTTGAATTTGTTGTTCTGATCTAGACAAGGGGTTGGTTGTAAACACCTATCCAAACCATAATTCAAAAGAGAATCAAAATATATGTCCTTGTAAGGAATATATGCATAAAAAATTCTAAGAATATGATAATTCTCAACCTTTTGAATATAAATGCAACAACTAAAATTAAATACAAAGACTACTATGATGCTAAAAAGCACAAACAAAAAGTGCAACAACCAAAACAGATAGCTAAGGTCACAAAAAAAGGTATGTATTAATGTGCACAAGCATATATGATTCTATATATACTTGGCCACACATAACTTAAATTGACATTACTTTGGGCTACCTATAACTTGGATTGACATTACTTTGAGGAGGCATTTACTTTTGATGCCATTACTTAGGGGGGAAAATTTTTCAAATGATGCTTTCAATCTTGGAAAAAAAAAATTGAAGAATAATTAATATTGCTGCAATATTTTTGTTCAAATCTCTAATGTTCTATTTTATCAGATAAAAGTTTATGTATTGCTTCTTTTGACAAAAAGCTGAGAAAGATGAATTGAAGTCTGAAGTAATTAGATACGAGGCAACAACAAATAGTAGAACTTATTGCAAAAAGGCCAACAAACTTCAATTTCCAAATGATAAAGGAAGGAATGTCCAATGAAAGCTTACTCAAAGATACTTTGCCTATACATTTCTAGAATTTAATTAGAGAAATTTGAAGATATCACATCATCTAAGGTAAAGAAAGTAAATATAGAACATGCACAATATGTCTATCAACGTGGAGAGATAAAATCATTGGTCAACTTCCAACACATAAGACAAAATTATAGAAATAGATTTAAACTAAAATTTAAGTAATTGAAGGGAAATATATAGCCATTAAGCAATCAAGTGATAGCTTGCATTCTTTTTCCACTCAAGTCAACCTCATCTCCTTGCATGCCATCTCTAACCCACGAGCAATCAATTTCTTGGACAATAGGTCTGGCATCTAGCTCTTGGTGTGATAATTCCTCTATCTCAAGTTCTCTAGAATACACATTAAAATTGTCTCTCCTGTTCATAGGCATAACTATATGCTAATCACTTTTCACCAGATAATATGAAAACTAAACTTGTTCAACTTAGTTGGCTAAAATGAACGGTTCACCTGTCTCTTTATTTTCCCGATACATCAAATGCTTGAAATTAACTAAAGGGAAGTTAAATTCATCAAGCTTCCTTCCATGCTCTAAATCCACCCAATCACACTTAGACACAAAAATTACATCTCATGACTATAATGGAGTTTAATAATATCAGTTAGCACTATATAAGAAGATAAGTTATTGGTAGTAGGATTCTTATCCCTAATGATAGAATAACTTGTCGTATCAGCCCTACAAACCACACCACTATTTTGTGTCAACCTATTTTCTTCATGACTTTTTATGTGGAATTAGAAACCATTCACATTATAAGCATTGATGGGGCACCCTTGAGTGTATGGTCCACTCGCAAGGCATGCAACCATTTCTAAAATTTTAGTATCATAGTCATTTTCCTCGACCTAAAATAAATGAATCATTTTATTGAGACTTTAAGTTGCCAAAAAAAGAATACCACTCGTAGATTTGGTATTAATCAGCACAATCTTTAACTTACATATTACTTAAACCAAGTATGAAATGTCATAGAATGGATTCATTGTCTCTTATGAAGTCTAGCCTTTGGATTTTATCTAGAGATATGAATCATATGAAGCTTAAGTAGAAAAATGGAATTGTGAATGACCAGGCTTGGAAACAATTTTCAATAGTGGATAAAAAATGCAAAATAACAACAGTGATTTTTAAAACCTTGTATCAGTCTAACTCACTCTCGATATGGTTTCAATACTTCATAATTTGCAAAATTATGATGGCACAGTCAAATGCCATATCTATGCCTTTTCCAACTGCATTGGCTATCTTACTATCATCAGTTTTGTACCTATTTGGCCTACTCTACTTAGTCTCCATGTTATTTAGGTACCTAGAAATAAAAGTCATGCACTCTTCCATGAGATGGCCATTGGCAATGAAGCCTTCCGAACGAGCACAATTACATACATATTTTTTTAGTATCATAAGGTATCTACGTCACATAAAATTATATCTTGTCATAATTAATACACTTAAACAGTGAATTTGTGAATTTTACTACAATTAATAAAAGTACAAACTGTCTATTTAATACATTAATATACCTCTCAATGGGAAACATCCACCTACACTATATCGGTCCTACAAGTAGAGCATCTTTAGTCAAATGCATTGGAAGATACTCAATGATAATGAAAATCTTGATATGAATGTCTTCTCTAAAAGAGATAATGTAACCATAAAGCTATCTTGAAGCTACTCAAAATTATGCTCTCGATTTACATTGAACAAAGGTGTCTGAAGCAAATTGTAGTTTTAATTAAAATCTAGACAACATTCTTTGGTAATGTCGTCCGTGTTGCTAAAGGCAAAAGCTGTTGAAGTTTACCTATTATGTTATAATAGAATAATAATCGTTCAGGCACTCGCAAGTGTTTTAATACTTTCAAAAATCATCAACCTCCAACTTACTCGTTGTATAAAGAGTTGGGGACAAGCTATAACTAGTTCTAGAAGGTTTCAAAGTGGGATGGAGAGATTTTTTTTTAGATCCATAACCTTCAGATCCTAGTAGGATTTTAAAGTATTCTTTGTCATGCAACTGTTACCCCAAATTGTATACAATAGATTATTACATAATTTTTTTTCTATGTGCATCAGACCTAAATTATGCCTAATTTGATTATATTCCCAACATGGTAGCTCTTAGAAAATGCTTCTCTTTTTCCAATTGAAATAATTTATTCTATTTTTTTTTTCAAAATCAGCATTATTTTTTTTTTCTCACATCACCCCTCCCGTATTCCGTGAAACAGCCCTTAAGCTAATGTAAAATTTGAGACCATCAGACCTTTTTAGTGCAGGATGCATTTCAACATTATCGTAAAAATAAAACCTTATCATTACACAACCTATGACTAGGTTCCAAGAATCGACAATTGAACAAAAAAAAAAATTCACTATTGGGCAAATGATAACTCAAAAAATTCACTTTGCATATTAGGCAAGATTTCTCATTATGCACAGTATAACCAAATAAATTACCATAAAAAGGAAAGTCATTTATCGTTCATATCAGTCCCACATGTAAACATAACATTTTTTTTTTAAGCATAATCGAAAACTATTACACAATCATTCCGTAATTCTTTTAACTCCTTAATCAATAATTGCATAAACATATTAATCTTATTACCAAGAGACTTAGGACTACCTATAAGTTTTGACAAAATAAAATATAGTTTTTTTATACAAAGCCATGATGGTAAGTTATATAGGACAAAATCTATAGGCCAAGTGTTGTGAAGAATATGCATATTTTAAAAGTGGACTAAAACCATTTGCTGACAAGACAGGCCCTGAGAAACCCCAACTAAAACCAACCATAGAGTAAGGGGGTTGAGATGCATATCATATTTTCTTGCATGCATAAATATATTTTTATATAATTTTATGTGCCTTAGATATATGATTTGTAGCCTAGATGGCTCGATTGTGGTTGTTGAGTAAGAAGGGTAAAATGGTAATTTTACTTGAGGAGGAATTAGGGAGATAGCTTGAGGATTAAATAGAAAAAATATTTGGGAGAGAAAATAAGAACAAGAGTTGTTGTGGTTTAGTAGTTAGAACTTTGGAATAATTCCTTGAGGTCTTGAGTTCAAATTCCATCATTGAAGTTTTAGCATGATTAAATTTTATTTTGTGCTAGGTATGCTATATTTCGGCCCTTGAATGCTTTAGGGAGGAGTAGGAGTGTTGTCCTTGGGGAGATATGAAAGGAATGTCCTAATCCTACTCTTGTGCCCTACAAAAATTTCTAAGGGATTCATACTCTTCTTGATCTCTAACTTTCCTTACTTCTTAATCAATTAGGTTGTTCCATTTATCTAAGCCATTTTATTTCCAAAAATTTTTTAGCAAGCTTCTTTGATCTTGGAGTGTCAAAAATGTCTATGTGAGGATGTCTTCTTGACCAAAAATGGGGAGGAGTTGTGGAAGGTTCCCAATAGAATTAATCTCCATGGTTGAACCTTCAAACTCCAACATAAGTGTGTTCATCTTCTTCATATAGTAATCTAGAAAATTTTCCAGCTTGTTGATCAGTCCAATAGCCGAAATTTTCAGCCATCATTCCCTCTCAAATGCTGCCAGAAAAATGACCCTTTCATTTAGCTTGAAGTCTGAAATTGCAAGGCCAAAACCGGAGTGCACAAAAGCTGTGCAAACTAGAAAAATTTCTGGACCGTTTTCGCAACAAAGCAGTCCGAAAAACCCAGCTGTTTTTCCACCTTTTTAACCAGCAATTCAACCTTGTTTTTCCTCCATAAAGAATGCTGAAAACCAGCCTTAAAGGACCCTCCAATGGCCCTTCAAACCTTCTGCAAGTTGACTAAAATATGGCAGAAGAATCTACCCAGAATTTCCAGCTTGTTTCTCCTTCACCCTTACCCAAAAATTCATCCTATTTTCTGTGCAAACTCACCCTGATCAGCAATGAATTGAGCTCCATCATCTTCTCCAGAGTTCTGCATGAAAAACAGCTCCATGGCTGCTCCTAAAATCTCTCCATCAATCACTCCAATCAAACCATTAATTGAACTCCAGAATTTCAGTAAGATATTTCAGCAAACTACCATAGATTAACCCTCAAACAACCAGAAAATTCCTTCACCATTGTACACCATATTTTCGGCCACTCTAAAGCTCTTTCAACCACCATTCATCTCTGCAAAAATCACAGCCAAGCAGCCGGCCATTGAAGCTTCCAAAAGCTCTCCATAAACTAAGATCTTCTTACCATATTTGTTTCCAAAATTGATTCCCTAAAATATTCTTTTTGAATTTCAAACAACTAGGCTTCCTTTTCCTCTCAAATCTGAAAATCCAATTACCAAAAACCATTCAAACAATTCGGCTACCTTTCTCCCATAGAATTTCGGCCAGCTTCAACCAATTTCTCTCCATTCTCTCCAAACCAAGAACACCTACTAACATTCTCACGCCTAAGACCACTCCAAACCTCTCCAATCTTCTCCAAAAACTCCAGATCACACCTACTCAACCCCTTGAAACCACTTCTGCAATTTTTAACATCAAATACTGAAATCAAAGTCTCACTTTTGGATAAAAAATCAGAATTTTCTTGAAGGTTCAAGAACACCTTCAAGGTAAGCATGAATGATCATTCATCTTCAACTCTTAATGAATACATACATACATACATACATACACACACACACACACACACACACACACACACATATACTAATAGACTTTCTCTTTCTATCTCTCTCTCTCTTTCTCGGTTGAATAGTTAATCTAACCATGGCCAATTTTTCTTCTCCCTCTTTAGATGAATCAAGCTGTCCACGCGAGAGGATTCTTTTGAAACTTCTCCAAGGTAGTCATCATTCAAGTAAACCTCTTCAACCTTCTCTTTAAATTCTAGATTCATGTCTCTTAGATGTAGTTGGATGAGGATGGAATATCTTTGGAGATTGAGTATGTGTTTGCATGATGGAGTTGAGATTGAAACATGAATGAATATGTTTATATGATGGAGTTGGGATTGATGCATGATGATGATTGGTCTTAGTTAGATTATATGATGCTTTAGGGTTTGTTGCATGCTTTCATGTCGTGAGTAGTATGATTGATCAAGCATGTTAGAGATTATGTCACCTTTGGTGAATAGGGTTTATGTTCTTGTATTCTTGTTGAAGCCATGCATATGATTATGTTTAGTGGAGTTGAGATCGTGTGTTGGTAAATTTAGATCTATGCCTTTATTCATGATTTGGATGATTTGATGATTGGTGTAGAGTGTATGTTCATGATTATGGTTAGCAATAGAAATCATGACCTTGTTGTCCCTAAGCTAATTAAGTTAGCCAATTTTATTTCATCAATAAAAATGATCTATGCAATAATTTTTCCTAGTGATTTCGAAAACCCTAGGAAAATATGGTTTTGAACGATTATATAAAATAATAATATTTTAGTCAAATAAATGATAGCTTTTGTTAAAGAAATAATATATAATAATGTCATTTAATCAAGCCTTTTATATAAATAATCATAATAGGTAAAATATTAAATTTGAAAGTCATATATTCATAAATACTAATAAAATTTATTTAATCAAAACATAATTAAATTTAATTGCTATTAATTTTATTTACCAACTATTTTCTAACCATTAGTTATTATAAATCATTACTTTAAATAATACCATCTAGGACCTACGATCCTTCATCAAATAAACCCTGATTTATTTATGGCAGGATTTAGCCCTACAACTTATTAGTAGCTATTTCACAAACCCTAGTATTTTAATATCAAGCTAAATTTATTTTATAAATCCTTTTATTTATTATCTAGCCTTAAATTTTGTGACATTAGGGTCATTATTGTAGTAAGTTGAGTTAGGATTATTTATGAAAATGAATTTTGGCTTGAGTTTAATTATGGCTTGTGTTTACCCCAGGAAAGGTTAGGTCAGCTTTTAGAAATCTTTATTTTATCTCAAGCAAAGGATCAGGTAAGCTCCTACATAAAACTTGTTTGTTGTAAAAGGTTTCTATGGCAAGCTAAACCCGAAGTATGTGAACACTGATTGGTAAAGGCAATTAAAGATAGTTTCTTTTCTTGTTTCAATCAAACCAATTATTTGAAAATCAACAAGCAGTTTTACTCAAACACCAAACTATTTCTCAAACTAATTTTTGACAAGTACTTTAGAAACCCTTGATTTCCATTTTCAAGTAAAACTATATTTTACCAGTTTTCTCCCAAGTGGGACAATTATCATTGAGTACTCAATAAGGGTGGGCTAGTAGTACTAGTTTTGAAGAGCAAGAGTGAGTCTTCTGGCAGGAGTCCACCTCCAGAAGATGAGCTTAACTTAGAGAAACGTCAGTACTACTTAGTCATGCCGGTCCGAGCTAGTTTTCAGTCATGTGGACTGTGTGTTGCCGGAATGGACAACCGGTTTTGTTTGGGTGTAGAGAAGGAGGAGAATCTTACCCGGTAGGCCGATCACCTATCTTTTTATCAGTCTGCACAAAGTGTGGCATTCTGACCGATGTATGGTTATGGGGCCCAATGTGTGGTAACCCATAGCCACTTTTTGAGTGGTTGATTTTATTATTCATGTATGGTTGTTGGAAAAGCCAAAACACCACTCTTGTTTTTAACATTGGTTATTGCTTGCCAGTATTTTTCTTATGAAGTTCTTACTCCTTGCATTCATGAACTATTTTCATTGGACACTTAAAGCACACACGAACTTACTGAGATTTCTATCTCATCACCCTTTTTACCATGATTTCAGATCGATCTTACTGTGGGGATGAGTAGCTAGTTGTTGCCTGCTCGGAAGATATTTTGATTTATTTTATGTAATGCTTTGGGAGTTGAGAGTGAACAATTTAATTTCGGATGTGTTCTTGAATTTTTGGGTTGTAATAAGTTTTAATTTTCAAAGTATTGTTTTATTTTTATTTGTGTGTTCTAGTTATAAAGACCCCTTATCCTTTGGACGGGCGACATCCCCGACTTTGTTGGGCTTAGATAGAGAGGTGTTATAGGCCTAATATTCCAACAATTATTAGAAAATAGAGAATGAAGCTTATCAAATAGTTTCCATACTTGGGAATCAAGTGAATTGTGAAACCCCGCCTAAAGTCAACCTTAGAGAAAGGGGGTTGAGATGCATATCATGTCATTATGCATAAGAATATATATTTTTGAATGATTTTATATGCTTTAGAATTGTGGTTTATAGGTTAAAAGGCTTAGTTATGCTTATTGGGTAGGAAGGGTAAAAATGTAATTTTGCTAGAGGTCAAAATAGGAAGATGGTTTGAGGTTTAGATAAGAAGAATATTTGGATAAGAAAATAATAATAAGAGTTAGTGTAGTTAAGTGGTTAGAGTTTTGGAATTAATTACTAAGGTCATGAGTTCAAATCCTATCACTTAACTTATATTCATGATTATCTTAGCTAAGTTTGAATTTTGTTTTTCTTACATCCCATAATGATAGGAATGTTATCTTAGGGGAGACATGACGAGAATGTCCAAGATCATATAATCATGTCCTAAAAGGAATTCTAGAAGAATTCTTGTCCCTTTTATTATCTCTAGCTTTGTCCTAACCTCTTCATAATTTAAATCATCTTTTGTGATAATTCCTTGGCCTTGAATTTCGAAAATCAGTCTTGAGGGATAGGGGAATGGCCGAAAATAGGAGAGGAATTAGGATTGGCTCCCAAGAGAAAAAAATCACCATGGTTAAACATTCAATCCTACCTTCATGTTGTTCATATGTTTAGAGAAGGAAAATCTGGAAATTTTCTAGAAATTTTGTAGTACAGCTTTCGAAAAATTCAGCCAGTAATCCTACTCATTTGCTACCAGAAAAATGGTCATTTCATGTGGCTTGAAGGCTGAAAATTCTGTGAAATTTTTGAACTGTTCAAACTGCACAAAAACTAGAAAAAAATCCTGCATAACTCACTACAATCTAAGCTAGAATTGGAGCTGTCTTTTTGTCATCAATTCAGCTGAAACACTCTCTGTTTTTCTCTAGAAAGAAGGCTGGAAAATCACCCTTGAAAGACATTCAAACACCCCAAAAAAACAGCTGCAAATCGGGCCAAGGAAATGCAGAAAATTTCTACACCAAAAGTCATCAACATTCGAAACCTTGAACAAGTTGAAACCAGAAAAATTTTTAGTTTTGTCTCTCCATGCCAAGGCAGAAAAACACATTTCAAATCTTTAGAAATTGGACCTTGTTCAGCCATGGACTGAACACCATTGACCTCCACACTTACCTTGAGTACTTGGACTCCATAATCACACCCCAAAAAGCTCCTAAGATTACTCTATCCAAAACTCTTTTGAACTTCAAAAAAATTCCAAAATTCTTGCTTCATTAAAATACTCTTGTATCAAGTTAACAAACCAGAATTTTCTCTGCCATTAAAGACTGAATTTTGGCCAGCTATATAACCTGAACAGCCTTCATTCATTTCTGCAAGATTAGCATGTTCAGTCGGCACCATTGCAGAGCAAAGAAACCTTCCTTGATCAATCACCATTAGCTAATCTTCTACCTCAAACCAATCCTCATTTTTCTCCATTTGAATTTCCAAAACATCTTATCACACTCTCTCCCTCTAGCTAAAAACCAAAACTCCTATCTACTCCAAACCATTCGTCCAACAGCATTCCAGAAAATTGTGAGCCTTTTCTCCCAAAACGTTCTCACAACACCAAGAATACCAAGAACACACACTACACTTCTTCAAGCCTAAACCTATCCTAAACACCTCCAATCACTCTCAAATACTCCAGATCACTCCTACTTAGTCCCTAGTATTCATTTCTAGCCTTTATAACATAAAATCACACAAACAAGAATTTTTGAACGGATCAAAATCAACTTTTTTCTTGAAGGTCTCATGAACATCAACAAGGTAAATCAAGGCCAACCTTCTTATTCATCCTCTTCCATTCAATTTTCAATATTCCATTCAATTTACAGTACAATCCCTCTCTCTCTCTCTCTCTCTCTCTCTCGGCCGTAATGGTTGATCAACCATCAACCATGGCTATTTTTCCTTTGGACCACTCAAGACACTCAAACGCGTGGACCTTCTCTAGTCTTCATCAAGTGATCATCTATCAAGTATTTATTCTTAAATCCTTCTTTTTATTTCTGATTTCATGTCTCCTAGATATTAATAAGAAGATTGAATATGAATGGGGGATTGAGTGTATGCATGTGGATGAAGGGGATAGGGTTAGGACATAAGGATTGATATATATGATTAAAGCTTTGTGGATTTTTCTTTTGCATCAATGTATGCTCACCATGATTAGTGAGATTTATGGATGTTTGAAGCATGTTAGATGTTATGACACCAAAGGTGATAAGACTCTTATGTTCTTATTTTCCATATAAGCCATGAATGATGATTATGCCTAGTAGGAAATTAGCCATGTGAAAGTATGTGTTAATTCAAGTATATAATCATGAATGGATTAGCTTATTAGTTGATATTTGGGAATGTGTTTATGAATCTTTTCTAGCAATAGGAAAATCATGATGGAAGATTATTTTCTTGTTAATCCTAGATTATTTTTATTAACAAATTTTATTACTTTAACTAGAAACACCTCTATATTTTTCCTAAGAGATTCGAAATTCCTAGGGAGATTTCAAATAGAATATTAAATAAAATATTAATATTTTATTAGTCAAATAGATAATATCTTTTATTAAAAATAATACACACACACACACACACTCACACTCACACTCACACACAATAATAAATAAAATCTTTTATATAAATAATAATAAATAAAATATTAGAACTAGTCAATGACCTTGTAAACTATAGTTGAAACTTCTACCTATATCCATAAATATTATTTATATTAAAATGTATTTGTTATTTATTAATTAAAAATTTAATATAATTCATTTATTATTAATTTTTTATTACTGATTATTTATTATCTATTAATTAAAAATTAAGTGTAATTTATTTATTTAGTTATAATAATACTATTTAAATATTACCATTTACCAATTCTATTTTGGACTTAGTATTATTCAATATTTAACACTAGATTATTTATTAACAATAATACTCAAAACTTATTGTTTGAAACTATAACTTATTAGTAATTATTTTAGAACTCCTAATTATTTTAACTTATCAAATTAGATTTATTTTATAAAGTACCTTATCAGCTAGCATTAAAGCTTAGGACATTATGGTTATGGTTAGTCATGGCTGTAACTAGTTGAACTAGGAATTATTTATGTAAGGCAGATATAGTCCAAATGTTATCTTATGCCTTGTGTGTACCCTAGGTGGGGTTAGGTTGACCTTGGAAGATCTTTGAATCCCAGCAGAGCAAAGAATCAGGTAAACTCTTGCATGGAATCATTTGAAGACCTAAATTATTGTGGCAAGCCAAATTCGATGCGTATGGACATTCGTTTGTAAAGGCAATTAAGGACAGTTTCCCTTTTTATTTCAGTTAAGCAAACCACTTAACACTAAACAAGCAATTTTATACAAAATGCTAAACTCTTTCTAAAACCCAACTTTGGCAAGAATTTTAGAAACCTTAATTGCTATTTCCAAGTAAATCATTGTATGATCAATTTTCTTCCAAGTAGGACAAGCAACGTTGTGTACTCAATAAGGGTAGACTACTAGGACTAGTCTTTGAAGGGCTATGGTAAGTCTCTCAATAGGTGGCCACCTCTGAGGGATGAGTTCTTCCCGAATAGGATGCCAGTCCGGTAGCTCATACTGATCCGAGCTAACAAGTTTCAGTCAAGTGGACTGTGTGTTTTCGGAGTGAACAACCGGTAAGTTTTGGTGTAGAGATGGAGTATCTCACCCGGTAGGCCGTACACCTACCTTTTGTCAGTATGCTCAATGTGTGGCGTTCTGACCGTTATATTGTCATGGTGCCCAATGTGTGGTGCCATGGCTACCTCTTTGGGTAGTTGTATTTATCGTGCACATGTATGTTTGGAAAGCAAAACACCACTCTTCATTTTTAACATTTATTTAATACTTGCCAGCACTTCCTCTTATGAAACTTTTACAATTTGTATACATGAACTGTTTTACCTGAAACACTCGAAGCACACACGGGCTTATTGAGATTTTTATCTCACCGTCCTTTATACCATATTTTTAGGTCGATCCTGCTGTGAAGGTCATTAGCTAGATTGTTCCCTATGATTTTGAAGACTCTCTATTATTTTTGCTACGTATTGCTTTCAAGAGGTTGTAGCAGACAATTATTTTTTAATTTGTTTATGTATTATTGGGTTGTAATAAGTTTAATTTTGAAGTGTTTCTTTTATTTTATTTTATGTGACCTAATTATAAAGATCCCTTATCCTATGGACGGGGCGACATCTCCGGCCCTGATAGGCCTAGATAGTAAGGTGTTACATGAATATCTATACACTCTATCCTTTACCTATCCCTTCTTATGCCATCTCATTAGTGATTTTTTTTTTCATAAATAGCTACTTTAATTGGGCTTCAATGACAAGTATCTAACCCATTTACATGCAATTTTTTTCCTCTTTAGTGTACCTAGGAGTTTTACATATATCACACTTAGATTTTCATCATCCTTTCTGTATAATATGTAATTATTCTGACATTCATCATAAGTTATGCATTCTATTCCTAAGACATTTATTATCTTGTTTGCTTTATTGTAGTTTTTAGGTAATTTCACCCCACATCTTCAAAAGCCTCATTTAACAGTTCAAGTAACATGTTAACTAACTTTATGTGTAACAATCACATGAGAAATGACAAAGAAGAAAACTTTTTACAACCGGGATACATATCTACATTGGTAGCCTCAAACACCCTAAGGATTTGTTTCATGTCTTTAAGATTGAATGCTATTGAAACTTTGTTGAAGTTGCAGATGCCTCTTATTTGTTGAAGTTGGAGATGGCTTTTATTGTTGAAGTTCCAGGGATGACTTCAATCTTTGAGGGAAGTCCTTATTTTATAACTTGTAAATTCCTTAACTTTAGTATAACCAATTGATATATGATATTGATAGTTAAAAGACTTTAGGATACCTCTCAATAAACCTAATGAAGTTGGGTTTAAGGTGATCTTAGGCTTAATTTAAGTTTAGCACAATTATATTCAGGGTTGGTTTGATAAAACTAAAATCTAAATATTTAAATACTAAATCCTAAAAATTGAAGGTTGAAGACTAAATTTTGAAATATGAAGTCTGAATTAATTATAATTCATTTTTACACTATATTTTATTATAATTTAGATTAAATATAAGAGATTATTAATAAATAGATGAGTATTTAATATATTCAAATCATATTAAGTAACTTTTAATTTACTTAAAATTTATAATAAATTTTTAGTATATCTTAATTTGTCAAAACTCATTTGAAAAATTAAATTAATTAATAACATCCATTATTAAATACGTTTAATGAAATAAGTAATTAACTAATTAATTTTAAGTACTTAATTAAATTACCAAACAGGCTTTTAACCCACACCATATTAGGTTTACATATCTCTTAACACACCCCTCCATTTCTAATAGCCCAAGTCTATTATATCCATAACATATTGGATTCAACCTACAATGGGCTCTTAATAATGGTCCAACCCAAATGGTGTAATTATTAGAATGTATACCAAAAATAGATTTGGTACTATTATATTTGGAATGTATTATAAAATTTTTCATTCATTAATAGTTATTTGTATACATATATTTGTACATGAAGGTCCAAGTATGTTTGTAAGTGATCTACGTGATTGAGTCGTACTTTCATAGTAAAGTGTAGATCATGGACTTCTAACATACAAGCTAAAACATTCTTGATCAATTGATGAAGTTTGGGGCTTCATCAAGGTTTAAATTATTATTAACTAGTAAGAAGTCCACTCACGCTAATAGTGTAAGTATATTTGGAATATGGAGAAATGGATCACACTATAGTAATCTTTATAAAAGTGCTATAATAAATAAAGATTGATCTATCGTCACTATTACATGGACGGGTACTCTAGGACTTGAGTATAAGTTAGTGGTTTGGTAAAGCTGGACTTATATACTTTGATGAATGACATGTGAGGTTTTAATAAAAGATCAATAACCTTGTATGTTGTGTGTATGATTCTAGTTAATTAAAATAGGCTTATACAATAGAGTTTCTTTACTTCGCTTAGTGAAGATATCACTTCCTTGTGATTGTCTAGGATAATCTAAATAATCCAGCTCCCTATGATAAGTGGGTGCATATTAGAAGTCATGGATTATTAGATTAGATATCAAAGGATGGTAGATATTATTGAGAAATGTGTTAATAAAATTTTCTTATCTTAATGATGGGTATCACGTAGAGGGATATTTTTGTCATTGTACCTGTAAATCGAAGAAACTGCACTTGCAATATTATTTTTTAGGTCAATATTTTTATATAGTGATAAATAGAATATTTAAAATAATAAAATACAACTATTTTTAACATAGATATTATGATTATTTTAGTAGCCAAGAAAAATATATCTTTTAGTTCTAGAGTAGCTCAAGTAACTTTCATAATTTTATTTACTATATGGGCTTATTAGCTGAAATTAATATTGAAAGAATTATTCTAGGAGTCCAATAATTTTTTAATTAGGATAGAATAGTTAATTAGACCAATTTAATTAAATTGGTTTATTAATTAATTATCTTGGGTAATTTTATATTGGGCCCAACTGCATAAATTAATTGTAAAAGAGTTATTTAAATTAGTCTTGGGTTTATTAGGCAAACCCTAGCCTACCTAGGTTTGCATGATGTAGTTAAGGGTTTTAGTAACCCTGAGATAGCCGCCATAAAGAGAAAAAAGGAAAAAAGGAAAACGAAAGATAAGTGGCAATGGAAAAGAAAAAGAAAGGCTATTGTTTTGTTTTGGAAATTGCTAAGCTTGTGCATGCTATTGTACTATGTGATTTACATAAGAAACCATAAAGAACAAAAACGTATATTTTCGATTTTGCCTTGAAAAAGAAATAGCTTTGTTTTCCTTGACAGTCATCCTTCTTCGTTTTTTTCCTTTTTCCAAGAATTAGCTCTTCCTTGTTCTTCCATAATTAATCATCTTTTATTCTACTTTCATCAATAGATAGCTTATAAAAGGTTTGAGAATACTCTGGAAGATTAAAAGTTAACAATCTTGATGTGCGTGTTTAGTGCAAATGAGTTAACGATTAGCCGAGATTCTTGCAGAACAAGTGATTATGACAAGTCAAAGCATTTTGTCAAACCTAATTCATCTGATTATTCAATCTAAGTGACCTAAAAGTAACTATTTTTAGAATATGGCTAGGGAAAATTTTTAAATTGCATATTACCGCTGCGTATTTTATTTTTCCGCGATCCTTCAAGTGGTATCAGAGTTATAGTTATGATCTAGGAGTATACTTTGGGTTAATAACCAAACAGGTGGTTCTTTTGCCAATAAAAGTTCAATCTTTTTTATTGTGTAGACCCCTCATGATTTTTGATATAAGTAGATATCATGTATGCGTCACGTATAGAAGCAATGACACTTGTAATATTGTTATTCGCTTTTTCGTAGAATTCATGTATGACTCATTTTGAAAGGCATAGGCAATTAATGTTGTATTTAAATTGATTATACTAAAATTTTTCTAACAATGTGGTGTCAACAATGAAATTCTATGGAAAGAAAGAAGGAAACAAAACAGAAGGAAAAACAAGGAGAAACACGGAGAAACAACGCTTTAGGAGAACGCCTGCCTAGGAAGGTCCTAAGCTGCCCAGTGAAGCCCTAGGAGGCTCAGAGTAAGGTTTTGCCCAAAACTGAAGGTGGTTCAGGTCACGGTTTGTTATGTGGTTTGGGTCTGTTCTTGTATGGTTTCAGGGTCTTCTTGAAGAGCTTTGTTTTTCCAATTCCCAATAATTTTCTTTTCTTTTTGAGTCCTATATTACAAGAGGTTATTTTTATAGCAATAGTTTATTTATGGTAATAAGTAATTTTGTATGAAAATAGTTAGCAAAAGAGGAACCACATTACGATTAAACAAGATCATTTAACTTAATGTTATGATATTTAATCCATTATTTGGTCACATATGAATTAAATAGCATGTAAAAGTTTATTTTTGGAAGCATGACTATTTATTTAATTTTGTGAGTAAATGCACAAGTTTTTTGAGAATTTAATTAAAACGGTTTAAAAAGGAAATTAAGAATTTGAAATAAAATTTATGATTTATTCTTCTAAAACAGTTTTATCCTTGACATGTAGAATATATTTTTAATTTAAGCATTTTAAATTTAGTTCCTACAAAAGATTTTTAATTTAAGTAGTGAAAATAAAATTCATGGTTTATTTTTTTAAAGGGTGTTATCCTTGACATGGAGAATAATGTTAAATTTTGGATTTTTTTTACAAAAGTAAATTAAAACTAATTTTTTTAAAGAAAACATTCTTCTGAAAACCTATTTTTCTTAAAAGATTATATAGGAGAGTGGTTCCAATGGCCCAACGACTTCCATCACAGATTCCCGTTAGAGATTGTGGTTATCTTCGTGTCATTGTGAGCATGACTCCATATAAGATGGATTTCCATGAGAATCTAGAACTAACAAAAAAAATTATAATTAATGCCATAAATATATGTTAGTATTGGCCAGTCTACGTCAGATGAATTAATATTAGATTATATGTAGGTAAAGTGAGTAGTAGCCATCCCATCGATGGTACTATCTCTAAATCCTTAAATATTAAGAAAGTTTAATTAGTGATTGTTATACACTTAACTTAAAAAATTGTTCACCTTTCCTACAAAACTCTGTCAAATTTTCTAAGAGCCAAATTTTTTCATATTTTTTATAATGGATTTAATAGGTTAACCATATCATGGATATAATATGATGTTTAATTGTGCATTTTTATACGTTCTTCAAAATAAACATTTTTTTAAATGAAATTTTTTTTCCAATCAATAGAAATGTCTGATTTCAATCCTTTATCCATTATTCTCAAGGAGAATAAATTAACTAGACCAAATTACGTGGAGTAAAAAAGGAATTTGAATATAGTACTCACTACCAAAGAGTTCAAGTATGTTCTAACCTGTCTTGAAATTGGTGAAGATTTCACGGACTTAGAATAGGAGGCTGAGAAGGTATGGAAGAATGCCAATGAAATGGCTAGATGCAATATGTTTGCTTCTATATCTAATATCTTTCAGTCTAAGCACGAGAACATACCTACTTGCATATGATACCGATATATCGTTGCACATTATGTTTGTTGACAATAGCATGCTTGCAAGATAGGAAGCTCTTAAGGCAATCATGAAAACTAGGATGGCTAAGGAGGGGCATCAGTTCGTGAGAATATGCTCCAAATGATAGCTCACTTCGAGGAAGTCGAGGTCCGAAGGGCAACAATTGATCCAGAAAGCCAAATTGACATGGTTCTTGAGACTTTGCTCGATTCATATTCTCAGTTCAAGTTAAATTACAATATAAACAAATTAAGTATGACTTTGACTGAATTGATAAAAGAACATTAGGCTACTGAGAAAATCATGAAATCAGTGTCAAAAGTTCTGGTTACTAGTTCTAACTCATCTTTTAGAACTAGGGACTAACCCAAGAGTTTAAGAAGAAGAAGGCCCAAAACAATATATGGCCCAGCCTAAAGGGTCTAATCCCAGTCAGTCCAAACCCAATACCAAGTCCAAGGGCACATGCATCAAGTATAGCAAGAAGGGGCACTTCAAGAAAGATTATCTGAACTTCTTGGCCAAGTCCTTCTCAGGTATTACTATTTATTTAGAGTCTATTTTGATGGTTAGATCATTATCCACTTGGATTATTGATTCAAGAGGCACTGACTCTATCTGTAACTCCTTGTAGGGGTTCAGTAAGATAAGAAGACTCACTAGAGGAGAGCATAGACTTTAAATAGGCAATAGAGCACAAGTGTGGGCTGAAGCAGTTGGAGACTTGGAACTTTTATTTGATTGTAATAGGATTTTAGTATTAATATATTTTATATGTTTCTAGTTTTAAATAGAATTTGATTTCAATTTTAAGATTGATCAATCAAGGATATTCTATTGCTTTCTATTTAAGTATTTCAATAAGTAGAAATAGAAATATTATAAGTTCTAGAAACATGTATTATAATCTCTTTTATATTAATCCTATAAGTCATCAAATAAATTATACTCAGATTGAACCTAATAATAAGAAGAGAAAGACCACGTCAAATAACTCATATTTATGACAATTAAGATTGAGCCAAATAAATCCTAATCATATTCAGAGGTTTAATCTAAAATGAATCTTTAGACCCATTAAAATTAGAAAAATAGTGTCACGCCCCGCGCTCGCAGACCCGTGGACCCAGGAGCGCGACTATGGGCCTGGTAGCACCCACGGTCCACTACTTGGCCGCCGTCCTCGCTGGGCCAAAATGGATATCCCAAATTGAAAATGAGCACTTAGGCCTATCCTTATATACCATCCATACTTCTCATCCTAATCATATGTGGGATTGGGGTATCACATTCGCCCCTCCTTTAGACCCAAGCATCCTCACCGGGCCCATACTTTAGGAGTCAAACCCAAGACTAACCAAGCAGCATAGGATTTTAGAGGTGGCTCCCACCACATACAGTGTAGCACTTAGTTCCCATATTGGGAGCTAGTTACCTGCTCTGTACCAAATGTCACGCTTCGTACTTACGGACCCGCAGACCTAGGAGCGCAACTATAGGCTTGGCAGCATCCACAGTCAACTACTTGGCCGCCATCCTTGCTGGGCAAAATGGATATCCCAAGTTGACAATGGAAACTTAGGCCTATCCTTATATATCATTCACACTTCTCATTCCAATCCCATGTGGGATTAGGGTATCACAAATAACCTCGTGTGAATCTTGTCTTACAGGTAAATTGACAAAAGGTCCTTTACTCAAAAGGCAAAAAGAGATAAAAAAAAATACTTTAGTTAGATCACACTTATATTTGTAGTTCTATATCTATACTAGCTAGAAGAGGGTATGAATACATCAACACTTTCACAAATGATTACACGTGTTTTGGTTATGTTTACTTAACAAGGTGCAAGTCTGACTCTTTTAATAAATTTAAGGAGTTTAAAGCTAAAGCAGAGCATCAAACAGATAAACTAATCAAGAAGCTAAGATCAGTTCATAGTGGAAAGTACAGTTTTGATAAATTCAATGATTACTTAGTACACTAGGAAATAGTATTTCTACTAACTATACCTAGGACTACCCTATAGATTAGAGTAATTGAGAGAAAAAATTGAATATTTATGGAAATAGTTAGAAGCATGATTAGTCATGCTACTCTTCTTATTTCCTTTTGGGAATATACTCTAGAAATAACAGTATATATTTTGAACTTGGTGCCTTCTAAATCAGTACCTAGGAAACTTTATGAGATGTGGACTAGAGTCAAATCTAGTATGAACCATCTCAAGATATGGGATTGTCCAGCATATGTAGTAACTAAGAGAAGTAAGTTAGACCCAAGATCAAAATTGTACTACTTTGTAAAATATCCAAAGAGAACAAGAGGTGAATACTTTTATCATTCGCAAGAGTAAAAAATACTTGTGAGTACTCATGCTAGATACTTGAAGGATAAATATAGTGTATCCACTAAGATCTCAAGTAAGATATAATTAGAAGAGAAGTTGAGTGATGCTTTAACTGCTAGTACTCCAGTTGAAGAACCTAAAGAGCTACACCCAGATGTTACTATATAAACAAAACCACGTCATTCTGGAAGAATATCTAGGGCACTGGAAAGATAGACTAGAGAAGCCTTTGAGATAGTCTCTGACCATCAGGAACAGAATCCCACTAGATATGATGAGACTATTATTGATGTTGATGTAGACAAATAGCAAGCGATAATGAATGCCGAGATTAAATCTATATATCTCAATCAAGTCTAGGATCTTGTCACTACACTTGAAGAGATTACACCCATTAGGTATAAGTGAGTATACAAAAGAAAAAGAGGTGCAGAAGAAAAGGTGAAAACTTTTAAAGTAAGGTTGGTTGCAAAGGTTATATTCAGAAAGAATAGGTCAATTATAAGGAGACATTTTCACCTATAGCTATGCTTAAGTTCATTCGTATTCTCTTGGACATCGCGTGCCATTATGACTATGAGATATGTCAAGTGTATGTCAAGACAACTTTTCTAAATGGCTATTTTAGTGAAGATATATATATGACTAAACCTAAAGGCTTTGTTGTAAAAGAACACGAGCATATGGTCTGCAAGTTTAAGAAGTCCATTTATAAACTTAAGCAAGCGTCATATGCATAGAACATATATTTTGAAAAGACTATAAAGTATTATAGTTTCATATAAAATGTGAATGAACCATGTGTATATAGGAAGAAAGATAGAAATAATGTGTCTTTTATGGTACTTTATGTACATGACATTCTATTTATTAGGAATAATATAGGGACATTCTCATTTATAAAGGTTTAGCTATCAAGTTAATTTAGCATGAAATATGTGGGAGAAGCTAGTACATTCTTAGTATAAAGCTTCTTAGAGATAGAAAGTAAATAATAGTAGGCTTATCCTAATCTACCTATATTTGCTAAATTTAGCATCGATTAGTGTAAAAAAGCAATCATACCCATTAGGTACAAATTAACCTTATCTTCCAAATACGGATGAACCATACATGTATAGGAAGACATATGGGAACAATATGTTCTTTATGGTACTTTATGTACATGATATTATGCTATTTGGGAATGATATAGGGACATTGTCATTTATAAAGATTTGGCTATCAAGTAAATTTAGCACGAACGATATGGGAGAAGCTAACTACATTCTTGGTATAAAGCTTTTTAGAGATAGGAAGTATAGAATGTTAAGCTTATCTCAATCTGTCTATATAGACAATATATTGGTTAAATATAGCATGGATCAATGTAAAAGGCAATCATACTCTTTAGGTACGGATTGACCTTATCTTCTAAGTAGTGTCCTAAGTTATTGGAAGAAAAGGAAAGAATGAGTAGGATTCCCTATATTTCAGCAGTAGGAAGTCTCATGTATATCATGCTTTATACAAGGTTAGATATTTACTTTGTCGTAGGCATGATTAGCAGATATTAGTCAGACCTAAGGGAAGAACATTGGCAAGTTATGAAGTATATACTCAAGTACCAGAAAAGAATGAGAAATTATATGCTTGTCTATAGAGTTGATGATTTAGTTCTTACCCGTTACACTAACAATGACTTCCATATGGACAAAGATGAAAGAAAACCCATTAATGGATATGTTTTTACTTTATCTAGAGGTGCTATTTCATGGATGAGTGTTAAATAATCTTGTATTGCTAATTCCACCATGGAAATTGAGTATATATATAGCAGCTTTAGAAGCTTCAAAAGA
Source organism: Voacanga thouarsii (assembly GCA_026120185.1). Classification (NCBI taxonomy): domain Eukaryota; kingdom Viridiplantae; phylum Streptophyta; class Magnoliopsida; order Gentianales; family Apocynaceae; genus Voacanga; species Voacanga thouarsii. Next base: position 138,703 of record JANUWF010002210.1, on the reverse strand, counting down.
AGCAATTTAGCTCTGAAAGTTTCATATAGAATTTAGAGTTGTGCCACAAATGGACAAGCCTATTATCATATATTATGACAATTCTGGAGCTGTGTTACAATGGTTCCTAGAAAGGGCAAGCGCATTAAGAGGAAGTACCACCTAATCCGGGAGTTCAACAAAAAACGAGAGATAGTGGTTATTCAGATTTCCTCCTCAAACAATCTAGCAGATTCTTTTACCAAGTCTTTGACACAGATACTATTTAGAAGATATCTAGACGTCATAGATGTAGACACATATGGACTTTCATAGTCTATTTAGTGCATATGAGAGATTGTTGGAATGTATGCACAAAGTAGACTGTGTATTTTTATATTTTGGAAAATAATAAAATATTTTATTTATTAATAGTTGTTCATATACATAAATTTGCACATTAAGGTCCAAGTATATTTGTAAGTGGTCTACATGATTAGGTCGTACTTTCACAGTAAGGTGTATATCTTGGCCTACTAACATACAAGCTAAAATATTCTTGATCAATTGATGAAGTTAACGCTTTGTCAAGATTTAGATCATTATACTATAATTTCTAAATAGAGAATGGTTTAGCTTTAACTAGTAAGTAGTCCACTCACGCCAATAGTATAAGCATATTTAGATTATGTAGAATTTAACCACGTGATAGCAATATTTATAAAAGTGCTATAATAAATAAAGATTAGTCTATTATCACTACTGCGTGGACGAGTTCCCTAGGACTTGAATATAAGTTGGTGGTTTGGTGAAGCTAGACTTATTGTGTACATTGATATATGATGGGTGGGATCTCAACATAAGGCCAATAGCCATGTACATTTGGTGTACAATTCTAATTAATTAAGATAGGCTTATACGATAAATTTTCTATACTTTATTTAGTGAATATATAACCTCTTTATGATTATCAAAGATAATCTAAATAATCCAGGTCCTGAGAAACGTAGGTAAGTATATATGCTTTTGGATAGCTCCCTATGATAAGTGAGTACTGAACATGATAGATTATCCAATAGATATCAAATAATGGTAGATGTCATTGAGAAATATGTTAGTACATTTTTCCTATCTCAATGATGGGTGTTTCGTAGAGGGGTATTTTCATCATTACACATGTAGATCGAAGACATTGAACTTACAATATTATTCTTAGGTCAATAATTTTATATAGTTATAAATGTAATATTTTAAATGATAAAACACAGCAATTTGTTAGCATAGCCATTTTGATCATCCTAGTAGCCAAGAAAAATATGTCTTTTGGTTCCCAGAGTAGCTCAAGTAATCTTAGTAATTTTATTTACTATATGGGCTTATTAAGTGAAATTAATATTAGAAGAATTATTTTAGGAGTCCAATAGTTATTTATTTGAGTTAGAATAATTTATTGGGTCAATTTAATTAAATTATTTTATTAATTAGTCTTGAGTAATTTTATATTTGGTCCAAGCAGATCAATTAATTAATAAGAGAGATATTTAAATCAGTCTTGGGTTGATTAGGCAAACCGTGACCCACATGTGTTTCCATGATACAGTTAAGGGTTTTAGTAACCCTAAGATAGCTACCACAAAGGAAAAAAAAAAAAAGAAGAAAGGACCACAAAAGATACTGGCAGTGGAAAAGAATAATGCTGTTGTTTTGCTTTGGAAATTGCTTAAGCTTGTGCATGCTACTGTGCTATGTGATTTACGTAAGAAACCACAAAGAGCAAAAACATAGCTTTTCAGTTTTTCCTTAAAGGAGACATAGCTTTGTTTTCAATTCCTTGACTGTCGTCCTTCTTCATTTTTTCCTTTTTCCAAGAATTAGTTCTTCCTTGTTCTTCCGTAATTAATCAATCTTTATTCTACTTTCACTGATAGATAGCCTATAAGAAGTTTGAGAATACTTTGGAAGATTAAAAGCTAGCAATCTTTGTGTGTGTGTTTGAAGCAAAAGAGTCAATGTTTGGTTGGGATTCCTACTAAACAAGTGATTATGATGAATTAAAGTGTTCTGTGAAACCAGTTCCTCCAATTATTTAATCTAAATAACCTAAAAGCAAGTATTCCTAGACTATGGATATTCTCTAATTTATTCAAGAGGATATTTCTGTATATAAACGGAATTCGAATTGGGACTTTAAGTTAGTAGAAATGATCAAGAAGTACTACCCGCGATTCCGACCCAGAGTATGCTCCTACCCACCAATTAAATAAATAACTATCAAGAACGAAGTAATCTTTTATTTTTATTAAAATCCCTTTTTATGAGAAAGGATAATAGGATCCCAATTCCAATATGATCCCCACGCTTCATTAGCCTATACTACTACTGAAAGAATACCTATGGTTCAAAATAAAAACCTTAGACTAATAACCCGATACCTATAATAATCCAATTGTTGAATTAATTGAGATCTGTAATAATTCTTCTAAAAAAAAAAAGAAGAAGTATTTTGGAAAAGATTGCTTCTTTTATCCATGTATTCAATTTCACCAACGAAAAATGACTCTTTTAGTAAAAATTAGTTTTACAAAAAATTAGATTGGATTCATCCCAGTTTATTATCTCAAAATAGCTCACTTTCTATTGAAAAATGAAAAATCAAATGTGGATTTTCATTCACAAAAGTCAAAATTTATGATAAATTTCAACTATTAACTATTTCTATTGACTACGAATTCTTGAACAATTTGAATATCCAAATTGGATTTTATTTTCCTAATAACATCCAAAAACACAAATTGATACACCAATATCCTTCTCAATTTCAATTATAACAACAATTGTGAGTCTATGTAAACCCCAAAGAAGAAATTGTTACACAACATTTTTTGCCAAAGTAAGGTTGTGCTTCTTGTTTGAATTCGAGCAAGATTGCGCATCATCAGACTGCATGATAGCTGAAGATGGGTTAGGCAAAAGTGGAGTTTTGGTTGGGAATCTACCCACTTAAAAAAAGACTCCATTCGATTGCCCATTGCAGATGTAATATTCAAACTCTGTAGCAATCTTTTCGTAGGCGTTTGCCCCCGATTCAATTGGGGATCGGATTGATTATAGAAATATGAGTTTAATTATTCGATTTATTACTGAACAAGGAAAAATATTATCTAGACGAGTGAATAGATTAACCTTGAAACAACAAAGATTAATTACTATTGCTATATATTCCTAGACTCTGGCTTGGGAAAAATTTTAAATTGCATATTTCCACTGTGTATTTTATTTTCCTACGATCCAACTCTATATTTTATTAGATTTAATGGAATTTTAAAAATAGTCCAACTCGAGAACCCGACTAAGATATTTACTTTTCTTTTAGTCTTGCTCAAATAATATGTGTGTGTGTGTGTGTGTGTGTGTGTGTGTGTGTGTGTGTGTGTATGAACGTGTGCATGTGCGTGTATCTCCAAATTTCTTTGTCTACAAATGCCCCCACTCTTCAAGGCTTGAAGAGAATAATTTGCCAAAATAATTTAGAGACAAAGCTTGAAGTACCACTTCTACAAACTAAATGTTAATTAATTCTTTAATTTAATTAGAAATTAACACAAGAGCCTTCTTCAAATTGCTTGATAAAGTAGAATTCTTTTTAGTTCACTTTCTACTTCTTCAATGAATTAAAATTAGTAAAAGATTTGAAGTTCAAAGTTGAGGAGGAATTATACTTTTACTTCTTGAGGCCACCAATCAAACTTCTTGGATTTAAATCCAAACCAAATCAAAATCTTCTAAATAAGACTTATAAGTCATATAGGATTTTAAAAAGGTATCACTTAGTACCTATAAAAAAGCTACTATGTTCACTAATTTTCTGTAGAATTTAAAGGATCTTCATCAACTTCAATTGGATGGCTTTTGGTGTTGCTTCCACAGCTTAAACGTAACTTGGTGAGAAAGCTCTTTTTTTCTTGCTAATTTTCTCTTCATATATGTTGATGCCCTTTGGAATGTAGAAACATAAAATTGGTGCTTTCTTTTTCTTTTCTTGTTCTACCTATGTTAACACATCGAATGCACTTTTCCTTTTTTCTTGTCCCTTTTTTTTCAAATGCAAATTCTTCCATACCCATTAATGGAATTTGGTGATGCCTGGCATCATCTACCCATATATTTACCAAAGCTATCTTTGTCTCCTTTTTTTTTTTAAATATTAGTTTAAAACACCATAAGTCACCTTCTGTTGGACCATGGTTGCAATCCCAACAAGCCTACATATCTCTTCTTTTTTTTCTTCGCCTTTTCTTCTTCTTGACTTCTCATTTTTTTTTTTTTTTAGTAGGTCCAATCATGGTGTACTTCTCAAATTTGTGATCTTCTTCAAGCAAAAAATTGTTAGTCATCCATGACAACAAAAATAACCCAATAAAAGTAGGAACAACTTTGACATTTTCTAAGATAACATACGAAAATATGCGAGGCCCTTACCAAAAGTGATGATGCGGGTGTTATGCATATAGAAAATCCAAGTCATTGTGTCCTACATAACACAAGTTTTAATAATTTAAATGCTAATTAGAATTACACAACGCACACATATAGGCAATTGCACCTACCATGTAGTCTAGTATTATTGATAAGTATCAAAAACCCTTAGGAGAATGTGCCTAGAACCCCTACTTCCTTCTCTTCTCATTGTTTAGCCAAAAGTAAATGTAGGGTATAACACTAACAACAATAGGAGATAGGTCATGTTCTTGCACACAAGGGAGAGTCACAATTTTTTCAAGAAAAAAGAAAGAGAATAACCTATGCAATAAAAGGTAGTTCCCCATTCAAGAGATAAGAAATGATTACTCTTTGGACCCATAATTCCTAATTCTAGGCACCGGAGTGAGTCAAATATTAATCTCACTCTCTCTCGAGTTATGAGATTTCTACCTCGAAATTCGATTAATTGATATCTCTATCTAACCAACCAAACCTAAAGTTACATTACACATCACTCACTATCATAAATCATCCGAAGGCCACAAAATCCCTATCTCTAGGTAATTTCATAAATCTTTTGATTATTAATCCTAATTCCTAGTCAAGTGGGTATTCTAACCTTAATCCCATTTCTCAAAATCATTAAAGAAGAACATATAATTAAAATAAATCAATCAAAATCCAACTCAACTAAGATAATCAAATAAGCTCAAATAACCAAATACTTAAGAACAGGAATTATAGATCTAAAGGAAATACATCATTCTCAAACACAAAAATAGGATACAACCCTTCATTATAATTAAAAACCAAATCATAGCATAAGAATACAAGTAGAATTACAAAAGGAATAAAAAGAAAAAATCATAGACAAGCCTCCTTCTTCTTCCTCTTGAAATCTTCAAGTCAGCTCCTTTCCTCTTCCTTAGATCTCTTTATCTTCCTCTCTTCTTGGTGATCAAACTCATAAGAACTAAGGTTCTTGAGAGAAACCCTAGCCTTTTTCAAACTTTCCTATCTTGATTTTGTTTGAAAAAAAATGATTATATAGAGATTTGGTCGTGTAAATCTCATAAAATGCGCAAAATAGTATTTTTCTAGCAAGTGGGCTGCCCAAGAAACTTAGACATCCCTGGGCCACCATGGTTTTCTAGAAACAAGGCAACCTAGGGAAGTCTAGCTTCCCTGGGCCACCAAGATTCTGGAAAAAGAGCAAAAATAAGAGTGCTACTAGGCTACCTAGAGAAGCTAGACTTCTTTGGGCTTCCACCCTCAGCAAAAATATATACATATATATGCAACTAGGCGGCCTAGGGAAGCAAGACATCTTTAGGCCACTAACTCTTTGAAATAACCAAATTTATAGCAGTATACTCAGCAGCCAGGGAAGCTAGACTTCCCTGGGCTACCAATTCTCTAGAATTGTTTACAATTATGAAGATGACCAGGCGGCCAAACGCTATTTGGACAAAAATTGTTCCTTGATGACCACCTGGTGGCCAAGGGAACTTAGCTTATCCCTGAACAAAATTTGAACAACTTCGTCTATTTTCTTCTTTCTTCTTTCTTGTTTTTCCTTTTTATTTATACTTGATAATTTCTATTTCCTAGTATAAACAAGATAAAAAGGATGTGGTGAGTCATGAAATATGCAAGAATTTATATCACTTAAAGCTAAAAAATAATAGAAAATATGTATATAATGAAACCTCATCATATATCCCCTACACTTAAACCTTTGCTTGTCTACAAACAAACCATAAAGCACTACAAACAAATAGTTTTTCACAAAATAGGATTAAATATTTGAACATGAGTTGACCAAGAGGGAAAAGATATTATTTCCTATTTCATTTAAGAATCAAGTTCAAAATCCAATTAGTCAAGGCATTTTTTGTGTAAACTAATAAATTAGGAACAAAATTATCAAATCCTTTGAAGTTAAGTTAAACAAGCTTATGCCCATTCAAGGTATTCTATCTTAGTTCTTTAGATTTCAAAAGTAAGTAATGTGATTCATATAAGCTAAGCCCAACAACTTAATTATAATTTATATGATCTCCCAATCACCATAGTCCAAATAGGCAAATGTAGGATTGGTCCATACTCATTTTATTCTCTCAATGCTTTTTTTAATTCGTTCTTCTTTTTTTTTTTTTCTTGTAGTAAGGTAATGCAAAAGCCTAGTAAAGATGTATAATAAGGATTTTTCAATTTTTACATAACCTTACTCTAAATATTTTTCTATTTTCTTGTGGACTAGACAAGGTAATACAAAAGCCTAAAAAAGATATGGATAAAGATTTTTCAGCTTTTTTATTACCTTACTTTTTTCTCTCATTTTATTTACCTCAATCTACATTTACTCACCTGAAATAAAGACAAGTTAAGCAATCATAGAACAAAGATTAACCTAAAGTTCTATGCTTATATTTCATCACAACCACTATCTCAATCCCTAAGAAACAAGATGATTTCACTTGTACTAAAAGCCTAAACAAGGTTAATTTAAATTTTCAAGATTTAAACATTTCATTCATAATATACAAGATTACCCAAAAATAAACTCATCCAATAATTTTTAGATTCAATTCTCATGCCAAAAGGAAAACAACAACAATACTAACAAGGCTCGACAAACTCCAAAAAAGGAAAAAAAATTGGCTTAATCACATAACTCTTCAAAATCAAGAAAATTTGCATAATCATAATAAAAACTTGAAGAGAATATTAACATAACCACTTCTCCACACTTAAATTAGATAATATCTTTGTTGGCACAAATATAGCATTACATTCATCTACAGTGGACTGAAATGAATAAAAAAAAGGAAAGAAAGTTAGTAATACTCCCCAAATGATCGCAGCTTTGTGGAGAAGTGTAGTCGTGTCAGAAGAAGAAGAAAAGAAAACTTCCAAAAATAAGTTAAATATAGTGAATGTTAAATATGTGAAATAATAATATACATAGTCAAAATAAAAATAAATTAATATCAAATATGTACAAAACTGAGTCTAAAGGAAATAAAATACAAAGGAAAGCAAATGAAAGAAATCTCCAAAACCAAAATTAGAAATGGTCCCTTCTTGAAGTTAATGGTCCTGCTCCTCCGTATGGCCCCTGATTCCTAGATACAGTATCCCAAATATTGTCCAAGTATTATTGTTGCTAGTGCTATATTTACCGGATGTTATCTAGAGAACCCTTAATGGCCCTCTGGTCTATCCAGAATTGGTCCATCTGATCTCCAAGACGGGTAAAGGACTCATACTGCTATTGTAATTACTGCTCTTGGCCTAATTTCTATTGCTGGTTATGTTCCATTTAAGCACCTTGTTGGGTAGACTAGTCATCATTTTACAATTGGGTGACTCTTATTTCACCTTGTTTAGTTCATAGGTGTGCCACCTCCATCTGCATTTGGGCAAAAGCAATCTTTATGTTTGCTTGAAAGTCCTCTACACTAGCTTGTCTTGGAGCTCGGGACGTCAAAACCCTCGAAGGTCCATCCACTTCTTCTTTTTCTAAATCTTGGGCTTCCCTTGGTGTTAGCCATCTTTTTTCATTTTTATCAAAGGTATAGTCCATATTCTCCAGAGTTTGAGCTGAAATTACATCGTTCGTGCCTATGGGCATGACTATTTTACCCGAAAAATCAACACCAGCATGAAAAATACCCAGGTGATGACGAAAGGAAGCACAAAGGCCTTTGAAGGGCTGCCATATGTGGTCACCTCATGCGTAGATGAGATGAAAATAGGAGCTAAGGGTATTGGCTCTGAGTGTAGCATCTTGTGAGCATAGTACACATCAATAACCCTTTCTTCATTGATGACACTCACTTTTGGAGAGATATGTCACCCTAACAAATAAACCATTAAACGTAATTGAGAGGACAAAACCTTTGTTTGCAATATAAGTAATTGTGTAGTCCACTTGTATCTTAATCCCAACTCATTCTTTACAGTATTGAACTTCCATCACTCATCTGAAGTGAACTTCTTATTAAAAGAGCCCACAACAACCCATTGCTTTTATCGAGAATATTAAGGTCCAGTGCCAAGGCTTACCTCGTGAGATGGATGGAAATCCCTTGATAGTGGTGTTAATATGCGTGAAATGGCCTTATTTCTTGTCATGCATGTTTGCATAGAATTCCTTCACCAAGTCCAATTAATTGGCTCCCTTGAGTTAAAGGACAGGCATTCAATCTATCCTATGAAAGAGTTGAGAAATTTTCAGAGATCTGTCTAACTCTTGTTCGATAGTCTTCTCAACTACAATCGTATTAGATACTCTACGAGTATACTAATTGCCACAGGATTCATCAACAAAGTAATCACAAGAATTAGAGTTTTCTGGAGGGGGAATATGAAGAGAATGCTTTGCTTTTCTTCTTTTAGAGGGGATATTTTTTGTTTGAGGCATTGTGTGACAGAATATTATGAAAAATTGGTAGATTAAGAAAAAGCACAATGTCCAAAAATAGCTGACAACTGAAAAACACTTTTCTCAACTGCACCCACTTATAGACAAAAACACTTATTCTAGGCTAGAAACTTATTCCTACAAAAAGTCCTTTTTACCACTTTGTTAGTATTATACCCTAAAGGCAATCACTTGTATTTTATATATGACACATTTGTTTTATAATAAAAGGCATTATTTATCTTTTAGTTTGTCTTTTTTACTTTCATGTAAAATAACTGTTAGATAAACTTCCTAATACAATACTGTGTTAAGAAAATTGTGATAAAGATCATGATGTAAGATTCCTATTACACTGTATTATGTTAGTACCTAAATAATCTCTAATCGTAGTATTAATGAGATAGGACATCATTAATACATTAAGACTAGCATGTGTTAGACTTTTTGATCTGATCAAGCGGTGGTTCTCACATCCTTGAGTATTGTGATACTCAAAGTTAACACGTGAATGCTTGTTAATAAAACAAGTACATTAGATGACTAGCTATGACATAATCATATGGATAACTATTTTATGCTAGTGATGTAACAACACCCCATTACCTAAGCCCTCCAGGGCCGGGGATGTCGCCCCATCCAAAGGACAAGGGTCTTTATAACTAGGTCACATAAATAAAATAACGGAATAAAAATAATACTTTAACTTAAAATTTATTACATCCTAAGAATAAATCCATGAATTCCCAAAACAAATTCATAAGTAAAATTATCCACTCTCAACTCCCCTAAGCAACACATAAAAATAAATGACAACATTCTCTTCCAAGGCAGATAACACTAGCTACTCATCCCCACAGCAGGATCGACCTGAAATCATGGTAAAAAGGTGATGAGACAGAAATCTCAGTAAGTTCGTGTGTGCTTTGAGTGTCCAATGGAAATAGTTCGTGAATGCAAGGTATAAAACCTTTATAAGAGAAATACTGGCAAGTAATAAACATTAGTCAAAAGTAAGAGTAGTTCTTTGGCTTTTCCAACCATACATAATCAATTAAATCAACCACTCAAAAGAAATGATCATGGGTTACCACACGCTGGGCCCTATAACCGGTCAAAATGCCACACTTTGTGCAGACTAACAAAAGGTAGGTGATCGGCCTACCGGGCAAGATAATCCTCCTTCTCTATTCCCAAACAACAATCGGGTGTCCATTTCGATAAAACACAGTCACTTGACTGAAAAATAAACAACTGCTAGCTCGGACCGGCACGACCTACTGGACTGACATCTTATCCGGGAAGGACTCACCCCTCAGAGGTGGCCACCAATTGAGAGACTCACCCTACCCCTTCAAAGACTAGTCCTAGCAGTCCACCCTTATTGAGTACTCAACGTAACGTAACCCACTTGGGAAAATGAACAAACCATAGTTCCACATGAAAATGGCAATTGAGGGTCTCCAAAGTCTTTGTCAAAATCAGTTTTGGAAAGAGTTTTGAGTTTGAGTAAGTCTGCTTGTGGGTTTTTAAATAATTTGTTTGGTTGAAATAAGAAAGGAGTCAATCCTCAATTGCCTTACAGAAATGAGTGTCCATGCACTCTACATTTGGCTTGCCATAATAAATATTTTACATCAATCAGGATTTATGCAGGAGCTTACCTGATTCTTGCTCACAATATAAGGTCTCCAACAGCTGATCTAACCCCGCATGGGCAAATACAAACCACAATCAAACTCAAGCCAAAATTCACTTTCTCAATTTAAAACAACTCAACTCACTTCTACCATGATCCTAGTGTCCCAAGCTTTAAGGCCAAACAATAAATAAATAGGCTTATAAGCTACGCCTAATTTGATATTTAAAATAATTAATGTTCCGGGAAATAGGTACTAATAAGTTGATGGTTTACATCTTGCTAAGAAAAATTTAGAGTTTATTTGATGAAGAGTCCTAGGTGGTATTAGGTAAAATAATGATTATTAATAATTTAGTTGTTAGAAAATAATTGATAACTAAAATTAGTTGAAAATAACTTTAATGAGTCTTGCTTGAAAAATAATAAATAAATTTTTAATGGGTTTTGATTAAAAGATAATAATTAAATTTTTAGTAATAAATATTTCACTAATTATGATTATTTCCATAAAAGGCTTTAGTTGATTTCATTATTTTATATAATATCTACATATATATATTTTTATTTTTCTAGCAAAAGCTATTATTTATTTAACTAAAATATCCTCATTATATATAATAATCCAAATCTACCCCTCCTAGAGTTTTTTGAAATTACTAGCAAAATCATATTATGAAATATTTTATTCATGAAATAAAAATTAGCTTAGGGACAACTAGGTCATGATCACATTTCTATGGCTAACCACAATCATGAACATATACAATCCTTCAATTCATCGACTCATCCAAATCATGCATATAAGCGTAGATCTAGACTTACTAAGGCATGATCTAACCTTTACTAGTATAAATATAATCATGGCTTTAATAATCACACAAGAATATAAATCCTATTCATCATAGATGACATAATCTCTAGCATACTTGATCATGGAGACATGCATTAAACCTCAAAACATCATACAATCAACTAAGATAATCCCTTCATGCATAAATCTCATCTCCATCATATACTCATGCTTCACTCTCAACTCATCACAACAATATATACTTAAATCCCATTCATGATTCAACTTCTATCAACATCATCTTAGAGACATGAATCTAGAATTCAAAAGAAGGGTTAAAAAGACTTACTTGATTGATGAAAACCTTGAAGGAGTTTCGAATGAATCTCAACTCCTAGATGACTAGATCCGTCGAAGGAAGATGGAGAAAGCATGGCCATTGGAGAAGAAGCCATTCGGCCAAGAGAGCGTGAGGTTCGGCCGAGAGAGAGAGAGAGAGAGAGAGAGAGAGAGAGAGAGAGAGAGAGAGAGACCATTAGCATGTTTATTCATATATATACTCATTAGAGATCAAGTTTAGAGAAGATAAAATTGTTAGAACAACCCTACCTTGAAGGTGTTCTTGAGCCTTCACAAAACTTCTGGTTTTTTATCCGAAAGAGTAAGTTGGATTTGGGAGTTTGATGTTAAAAATGGTGTGGATGGACTCACAGCAGTGAATAGATGAAATCTGGAATTTTTTGGAAGAAGTTTGGAGTGATTTGGAGAAGTATTAGACAAAAAAAAGGAGTTGGTGTTCTTGGTGCTCTATGTGTTCTTGAAGGTTAAAGAGAGTAGATAGGTTTTGTTCAAGGCTGGCCGAATTTATGTAGGTTTAGGGCTGGCTGAATTGTTTGTAGGGTTTGGTAGATGATTTTCTGGTTTGGAAGGGAAAATGAAAGGCTAGTTGTTGAAATCCTTGAAGAATATTTTTGGGAAGTAAATTTGGAAACAAGAATATCTTTGATTGTTGGAGAACTTTTAGGAAATTGCCATCGCCGAATTTATGTGCAGAGTTTCAGCTGGATGAAAGCTGGTTGAAGGAGCTAAGGGTGGCTGAAAATAAGGAGTATAATGGTGAAGGGAAGGTTTGGTTGTTTGAGGGATATGTTATGGAAAGTTGTTAAATTATGGTGGCTAGAATTTTGGTAACTAATCAAGCATGATTGCAGTAATTTTTTTGGAAAGATTTTTGGGCAGCCATGTCTGAATTTCATGCAGTAGCTCGGGGAAGACAATGGAGTTCAGTTCATGGCTATTCAAGAGAAGTTTGTGCAGAAAAATGGTGAAGGTTTCGGACAAGGCTGAAGGAGAACAAAGCTGGAAACTGTGTTCAGTGATTTCACAAGTTTGAAGGAAAATTCCAGGCAGATTTTTCTGCCATTGTTCAGTTAGTTTGCAGAGGGTTTGAGGGGGTATTCAAAGGTCTTTCAAGGCTGGTTTCCAGCCTTCTTCATGGAGGAAAAACGTGGCTAAGGAGCTGGAGATAAACTAGAAGAAAACAGCTTGATTTGAACTCACCTATGCTGCGATTTTGCCCAGAAAATTTTCTGGTTTTGCACAGCTTTTGTGTAGTCCGAAAATGACCAGAAATATTCAGGTTTCAAGCTGATCAAAAGGGCCATTTTCTAGCAGCATTTGGGAGGGAATAATGGCCAAGAACTTTGACACCTTGAAGGCACAAGAAGTTGGAAAATTTACAGTTCAATACATGAAAGAAAATGAACCTAGCTAGAGTGAAGTTTTAGAAAGTTCACTAAGGAAATTAATTCACTTAAAATCCTTCCCCATTTCTTCCATGGTTTCGGTCCACAAGATGTCTTTCACTAAGACATTTTGAACCTTCAAAGCCACAGCATATTGCTGGAATTTTTCTAGAATAAAATTGGCTTGAACAAATTAAACATCCTAATAGATTGAGAAATAGGAAAAATTAATGATCAAGAGGAAATGAATTCCCTTTAAGAATTTTGTGTAGAGCAAAAGAATAGGATTAGGATACTCCTATCATGACTCTCTTAGGACAACATCCCTACCCTATTCCCAAAGCACATAAGGCCGAAAATTCCACTTCCCAAGCAAAAAAAAAAAAAATTTAATCATTTTAAAGCTCCCATGATGGAATTTGAACCCAAGACCTCAATATTTAATTTCAAAGCTCTAACCACTAAACCATAACAACTCTTGTTCTTATTTTCTCTCAAAAAATATTTTCCTATTCAATCTTCAAACTATCACCCTTTTTCTACCTCAAGCAAAAATTACTATTTTGCCCTTCTCACTCAATAATTATAGTCAAGCCCTCTAGACTATAAAACATAAATTCAATGCACATAAAATCATATAAAAATATATTTAAACATGCAATGAAATATGATATGCATCCCAACCCCCTTACTCTAAGGTTGGTTTTGATTGGGGTTTCACAAGTGATAGAATCCCGCTATAGCAAATATGCAAGTATCATTAGACTTGAGATCTCTAAGGTACTTTGTTTGTTGAGCATTGTACTTTGATTCTAATCTCTGGAGCCAAATCAAGGGCTGCCTATAGGATAGATATTGGGTACAATGTGAGGTAGAGGAAAGTAGTTAAGAGGGTCAATAAATGATTCACCACTCTTAATAGTTAGGGCAAATATTTCATGGCCACTTGTTGGAATTACTACTCATAAAATCCTTGGCTAAAGTGATTGTGTATTGGAAACAATTCCAATTGATACACATGTAGAGTAGTAGATTCCTGGTACAAGTACTAATATATTCATGCTAGGATTAATATCTATTCTAGAGGGAGTTGGCATTAATTTCATACTCCAAATCGAATGAGATATTGTAAGGTTAAAGGAGTTTATTGCACTGTAGTTTGTTATTAAAGGGTTCATGTCAAGCCACTTGACTTCTTGGATTCTTGGGTGGTCATGATGTATTACTGGATACCGCTCATGATCGGCTGAATATGGGTTTATTAATTGATGAATTAATACACCAATCCTAATTATAATTAATAGGTTAATTCTAAATTATTATAGATTATTAATCTCAAAGACGTTTGAATTAATTCATATTTGCTACCAATCGATCGGGACACCTAACAGGTCGCACACAATAAAGGATTAAGTACTCAAGATGTTATTTGATAATATTATAAGGTCAATTAACAGAAGAAAAAGTTATTGTGGTTAAATTATAATTAGTTATAATTTGGGGCTAAATTATAATTGCTAAGAATTTTGAATACCAATTACAATTTGTGAATTCTAATACGTTTAGAATTCACAAAACGTGTGTTTCTGTGTTCTTCGGGGATTACTCTGGAACGGATGCCAATTATATCTTGAATATAGCATAGAGAGAATAGTTCTCTTGGTAGAGAAAAAAAAAACATCAGAACACACACACAACCTTCTTCTCTTTCTTGTTTTCTTCTGTTCTTAGAAAACAAACCCTAGCCGCCTTCATGTTCTCTACTAGCACTGAAAACGTTTGGTTTCTTGAGTCTTCCTCCATGTCAACACTGCTAGAGGGAGTTCTACGCTTGGACTCTAGTGGCGGAGATGTTGTTCTCTGGCTAGCCTATTGAAATCACGAGGGTTATTGCTGGATCGCGCCTCAGTAATTGGCTGAAGTTTTTTTTGTTTGAATGACAGAAACATTTGAAAAGGTATATTTATCTATCTTTTGATCCGACTATTACACATACATGTGGTCCTCTTGTCTAGAATCCTTTTATTTTCACTGCATAATGCATATCTAATAGTTGTAAGGGTTCTAACACACTTTACACAAATTAAGCTCCACTTTAAAACTTTAACAAAACCCCACAATTTTTAAGACAATACCCAAACACAATCTTCAAGTTGAAAAAAAAAAATAGAAGCTAAAATAGGAACGTTTTATTAAGTGGCAAAAGAAGGAAGAGGCTAGGAAGAAGAAAAATTCTACAGGAATGAATAAATGAAGTGAATGTATGAAAGTGAATGAATGAAAATGTAAGGGAATGAATGAATGAATTTATATGTGCAATGTGTTTGAATTGAAATGAATGAAATAAGTGTCTCACGTGAATGAAAGACATAAGATTGAGAATGTGAGAAAAATGGAGAAGCAACTTGTCGAAGAAAAGGAAGAACTACACAATATGAATGAAGAAGAAAATGACACAAGAAAAGAGAAGTAAAATATGATATAAAGCTAAATGTGTGTGACTAGTAAAAACAAAGAAGAGGAGCAAAATAGAGGTGTACTAAAAATGAGGCAAAGAAGGAAATGAAGATGCCTGATAGAAAATGGAAAAAACATTTGTGAATGGTGTGTGCTACAGTGAAACAAGGACAAGAAGATATAAGACACAACCAGCCAAGAAGAAAAAAAAAAAGGAAGAGATGACAAGAAATAGAAAGAGAAGAAGACAAATGTAAGAAAAATGCAATCAAAAGAAAAATGTAAAAAGATGACATACGCAGACAAATGCAGTCAAAAGACAAAAGTTATTCAAGCATAATGTACGTATGCAATGTGTGCGATGAACAAGAAAAGCAAAACCAAGGTATGGTACAAGAAGAAACAACCGAAGAAAGTAATTGAACAAGAGGAAGAAGACAAGAAGAAAAAGATAAGAAGAAAAGACCAGAAGAAATGCTATATGCGGTGTGTGAAGAAAATAAAAAACAAGAACAAGTTACAAGATGAAATGCTATGTGGAAACACAGACAAAAACAAGAACAATTTACAAGATGAAGAAGAGGACAAGAAAATCAAGAACAAAACAGCTAGGTGCTACTGGTGAAACACAGATAAAAGAAAACAAGGTGAAATCCAGACATGAAAAAGAAGAAATATAAATTGTAGTAAACAATATCAGGATACTAGGCCCCCTAGGGAGGTCCTAGGTGGCCTAGACAATTTTCCCTTGGCCTTGGTGGCCTAGAGAACCTCCCCTAGGTAGCCTAGAAGGACTTCATGGTCTTAGTGGCCTAGGAAAGCTCTCCTGGGTGGCCTAGACCTATTTTATTAATTAAATTCGATATTTTTTTCAAATAAAATAAAATACAAACAAATGCATAAATAAGTAAACATTAATTACAGCTAGAAACTCTTATAAAAAATAGCAAAATGAAAAAAATTAGTGCAAAGAAGAGGAGCCAAAATACACATCAAATAAAGCATAATACTGGTGCATTAAAATGTTCCAAGCAAATCGTTTTCTACCACTTCATCAAAAACTGAAATTAGATCATATGAGAATCCAAAAAAGCCTCCTAGAAGTAGCAAGAAGGCAAACTAAAGTAGACAAAGCAAAATAGAAATTATCTGAGCTTGTTAGCCCTAAAAAGAGAAATAGCTACTTTCCATGCTCATCACGAGGGTTGTTTTGGGTGTTGCCTGGGAGTGATTCATTTTGCCTTTCTGAGATAAACTTGGAGAGTTGTCTAGTTTGATTCTCTAAGTTGTGAATTCAAGCTTCTTTATTCCTCATGGACGCTTTAACTCCTTGGAACTTTGTATCCATTGAAGAGACCAATTTGGCAACTAAATCGTCAAAAGAAGGCTTTATAGGATGAGGAAGAGGGGCACGATAGGAGGAAGCTTGAGGTTGTGCCAATAGGTAGCCTTGAGGGGGAGGAGGGGGCCTCACTTGATTCGAATTGTTCCATGAAAATTTTGGGTGGTTCCTCCATTCGGGATTATACGTGTTACTGTAGTGTTTGTTTGCTTGGCTAGCATTCCAAATAAAATCCACTTGTTCCAATGTTTGCTCACTAGGTAATGGCATTCATGATTTGGGTGGCTTCCTCCATAAAAATCACATAACATCACTTGAGCTTCCACTTTAGAGGGGACATGTATCTTCTCCAGTTTTTTGGCAAGGGCTTCAAATTTAGCTTTCATAGTCACTATGACATCCACATTATGCATCCCTTGTGCACACATCTTAGCTCTTGGAGTGCCCTGTGAATAGCTGTTCATAGCTATGTTCTCAATAAGATCCCTCAACTCCTTGAGGGTCTTAGTGGCTGTAGTGTCCCCGGATGCTACGTCCAAAAGCTGTCTCATTGCAAAATTTAGACCATTAGAATTTGGAATCTCAAATCCAGCCCGTGGTGCAGGCACTTTCTCAAATGTTCCTTCCATCATTCCCAGCTATCATAAAAGTCTCTCCTTCCATTTGGCCAAAATAAAAGGCATTGTTTCTCAGCTTTGTGGTCCTAGAGGGAGGGAAGTAATTTACGAGAAACTTTTTGGTAATTCGTTTCAAGTAATGATAAAGCTTGGAGAGTGTGATTTCAACCATGATTTTTCCCTATCCTTCAAGAAAAATGGAAAGAGCCTAAGTCTAATCACATCCTTGGATACTCCATTTAGCTTCAAGGTGTCACAAATTTCGAGAAAGTTGGAAATGTGCTCATTAGGATCCTCCTCCTAGAGTCCATCAAATTGCACCGTTTGTTGTACTATTTGGATAAAAGTCATTTTTAGCTCGAAATTATTAGCCTCCACTCTTGGCCTTAGTATGCTCGACTCTGTTCCATGAAGCGATGGTCTTGCATAGTCTTGCATCATCCTCTTTTTTATTTCCAATTTCATTTCCATTTCCATTTCCAACTAGAGCTTCCTCTTCGTGAATTCCAACGTGGCCACCAAGATTTTCCATATTGTTTAAGTCTTCATGGTGAACAACTTCTTGTGTAGTGTGTCTTTGTTTTCTCAACTTTCTCAAAGTTCTCTTTAGTTCCAAGTCAAAATCTACAAATTACTTTAAATTCTTCTGCTCATGTACAATAGAAACTTTCCTTCAAGAGAACACACAAAAGATCAATAACTTCTAAAATATTCGTTAAACCTCAAAAATGCAAGCCAACAACAAATTCCATAAAAATGTAGTAATTTCTCAATCTCCAAAAGATAAACACAAATTTGAGTTATAGAAATCATTTATTAGACAAAAACGCAAAATAATATTGCTCCCAAAATAATTTCAAGTCACAAATTAACATACATCGTTCATAAGAGAGCCAAAAGTTTTCAACTTCAAAACGAATCAATAAAGATTAAGTATAAGCCAAAGAAATTTTCCTAATAAGGTAAATTCATCCAACCAAACCATACATCACAATCCACCTTCAAAATTTCAATATCAAGCAAAATGAACATAACTTCCATTACACCAATTCAATCTCCATTTTTCAACTCAAGAAATCTAATAAATGAAATATAAACCACAAATCTCTAATTTACAAAAAATTCTCATAATCATACTAAACCAATCAAAGAATAAGATATAAATGAATAAATCAATGAATGACATTAAAATTACTCAAAATCTAAAAGAATAGATTCTACAACGACAATGCAACAATCAAAGAATTCTCAAATATAATTTTGACCCAAAACGAAATAAAATCACAGCACATACAACAAATGATGATTTGTACAAGTGTATATATGCAATTGTATATACAAATACAAAGTTAAATCAACAAGAATTAAAGTTTTTAGAATATAGCCTAAACCACTCCCTGGAAATAGTACCAAAAACTTGATGTTGGTGTTATACATATAGAAAATCTAATACTGTGCCCCACATACGTATAAGTATTAATAATTCAAATGCCAATTAGAATTACACAATACACACATATAGGTAAATGCACCAACCGTGTAATCTAGTATTATTGGCAAGTATCAAAGAACCTTAAGGAACATAGCTAGCACCTCAGCTTCCTTCTCTTCCCATTGTTTAGTCAAAATTAAATGTAAGGTATAATACTAACTACAATAGGAGAGATACAACGTTCTTATACATAAGAGAGAGTCACAATTTCCTCAAAGAATAAGAAAGTGAATCACCCATGTAACAAAATGAAGTTCTCCATTCAAGACCTAAGAAATGAATACCCCTTGGACCCATAATTCCTAATTCTAGGCATCAGAGCAAGTCAAATATTAATCTCACACTCTCTCAAGCTATGAGATTTCTACTCTAAAATTTGATTAATTGGTATTCTACCTAACCAACCAAACCTAAAAGTGCATTACACATCATTCACTATCCTAAATCGTCCGAAGGCAATTTCATAAACTCTTTAGTTATTAGCCCTAACTCCCAACCTTCTTTTCGGGTTAATTGAAAATGGAAAATGTTAACCTAGTTAAGTAGGTATCTTAATCTCAATTCTATCTCTCAAAATCATACAGGAAGAACATTTAATTGAGTAAAATTACAAAAGGAATAGAAAGATAAACTCATAAACAAGCTTTCTTCTTCTTCCTCTTAAAATTTCAAGTAAGCTCATTTCCTCTTCCTTAGATCTCTTAGTCTTCCTTTCTTCTTGGTGCTCAAACTCACAAAAACTAGGGTTCTTGAGCCTAACCTTTCCCAAAATTTCCTTTCTTGATTTTGTGTGAAAAGAATGATTATATAGAGGTTTGGCCATGTAAATCTCACAAAACACACAAAACTGTGTTTTTCTTACAAATAGGCAGCCTACGGAACTTGGACTTCCTTGGGCCGCCATGTTATTCAAGAAATAAGACAGCCTAGGGAATTCTAGTTTCCCTGGGCTGCCAAGATTCTGGAAAATAGGCAAAAACAAGAATGCTACCAGGCGGTCTAGGGAAGCTAATTAAAATTCCCTAGCCTGCAACACTCAGTAAAAATAAATACATATATATGCAACCAGGCAGCCTAGGGAAGCTAGATCTCCCTAGGCCACCAATTCTCTATAATTGTTTACAACTGTAAAGATGACCCGGCCACCTAGGGAATTTTCTTAGCCGCCTATTCTTTGGACGACAATGCTTCCTTGAAGACCACTTGAAGTTCCCTTGGCCGCCTTTTCCCTGAACAAAATTTGCAAAACTTATTCTGTTTTCTTTCTTCTTCTTCCTTGTTCTTAGCTTTTATCTTTACTTGATATTTTTTGTTTCCTAGCAAAAATAAGATAAAAATTATGTCGTGAATGGTGAAATATCTAAGATTTTATCTCAATTAAAGCAAAAAATAATAATACATGTATGTGATGAGACCTCATTAAGTAACACTCTACAACTCATGAACAAATGGTCAGCAAAAATCAACTTTAAAGGTACTCGCTCTCTAAGGGCGTAGATTTTTCTCTCCCTATGTCATCAACTTCAAGCTCAATTCAATGTGCTTCCTTCATTTTGACACTAAATGATTTGAAAGGAGACTCAATAAACTTCAATACTCAATTTTATAGGCACGTTTCGCTTTAAAGAGAGATATTGGGAGTGAGCATAAGACATTTAAGTCATTGTGAAGGGCTTTTCAGTTCTGTAGAGATCTACAAGGCTATCTATCCATTACTTTTTACGTCTAATTGCTACTCCAATATCCTCAAAGCTTTTTGTGAAGCTTAATGTCCTCTCACCAACATGTTTTTGATAATAGCTAGTGAGGTATTCATTTTACTTTAGGATTTCTATGAACTTGGAAGCTTGCCAATAGTTGATACTCATAATAATGGAGTTATTTTCTATGCCATAGAAGTCCCTT
Source organism: Voacanga thouarsii (assembly GCA_026120185.1). Lineage (NCBI taxonomy): Eukaryota > Viridiplantae > Streptophyta > Magnoliopsida > Gentianales > Apocynaceae > Voacanga > Voacanga thouarsii. The sequence goes on along the minus strand of JANUWF010002210.1, from coordinate 117,844 downwards.
GTGTAGAGTATGATAATGAGTGATTCCTTCCAATGAGTTGTTAATGTCTCTTCCATGCATACTACATAATCAAAAAGGACCACAATAACTCTAGTGTCTCCATCAACAAGTGGCTTAACTTCTAGTTCAAATACGTATTAAAGTATATAGCACCTCTTCTATGGGAAGAAAAGCTGCCATGCACTAATTTCATTGACAACTTATGAAGACATCCCATCACATGCTACATGGACATCTGAAAAGTAGGCTTTGTTTTCAAAGTTGCACATCAAAAGCTACAACAAAGATTAAACCTTCCTTGGGCCTTCTTGTCATGTTAGCTTTGTACTTTCATCTTGCCTAATGAGGAGGTAGACATTATCCGTCTAAGTACTGTCAAAATGGCAAGTTTGATGGCGTGCAAGGAACGAGTTAGTTTGGCGATTCTTATCTTGACAAGCATTTATAGAGGGTTGAAACGTATCTCCAATTCCTAAGATCTAAGTGAGGAGAAAGTTGTCTTTCTAAATCATTATGTATATGAATGGCTTGTGCACAACTTCAAAACTCATTATGAAATCTGTCAACGCTTAAACAATCCTCCAATGGTAAGTCATTCTGATGAAGGTAGCGGAAAGTATTTGATGAAGATGAAACTTGCAAGCGGATTCATAGAGGAGAAACTATTACTTGGACTATACATATCCTCACTAAGAACAAAAAAATTTGTTGATAATGGAACAATTCCCATTGAGGAACAACTTTACTTTTTAAGCCTTCGTTCAAGTATTCTTATTTTGTGGATGGATGATCACTTCATGATTGAGCTTTATTGGCAATATTACTTCAGTAGCCAATTTAGATTCTTGCAAGACATCCCAATCCAATTTGAGATTTCAACCCATAAGACCACAGTAGTAGTTGGTTTGCACCTTTGGGTAAAATATACACTTTATGAAACAATGTCTAAGGTAGCATCTCCAACCATTCTTTATAGTATAAAGAAGTACAATACCCTAGAGTATAAAGTATGGTGGGAACAAGTTCATGGAACCTATCTTGAATATCACATCTCAATGTTGAATTTCAAAAAATATACATCTAAAAAGAAAAAAAAAATATTTCCATACTCTAAGAAGAAACTTCCTCAAGATATTAGTATTCTCAATGCTCCAAATAGGTTAGAAAATTCTTTAAAATATGCTGGTCATTGTTCTTCAAATGACGATTTGGCTATAGAGAAACATTCAACATCTTCAATATGAAAAGAGTAGCATCAAACTAAAAGATCCAATTCTAACAGTAAATATCATTGTCGAAAGTGGACCAAGACACCAACTATAGCTTTGAGCCAAGACCCCAAGGACTAATAAACCTTCAAAGATACGATAAAACTAGTTCCTTCCTTTGATTTATTATTGTTTTTTTGTTCACTTAAATTCTTTACCTTGCTTCTTTATTAAGAACACAATGTTGTCATTCTTGATAAGGAAGCTTATCCTCAAGGCTTGACCAATGATTCTCACATTTCTTAGCAAGATGGTTGTAAGGACACCTCTTATTCCTAATATGAGAATCTAAATTCTAAGTGACTGCATTAGCTTATCAATATTCTCTAGCCATCTCTTCCTTCCCAAGAGACTTTTTAATGTTAAACTACAAAAAGGAGTCTGTTATAGATATATGGAATCGAAATGATCAAACAAACACCTATCAAGCATCTCTTCACTTAAAGAACAAGATTGCTATATTCTTAAAGAATGTAACAAGGACCATGTTGTTGATTTGTTACCATTAGATAATCTCTTGAATTCTTTCTTTGCTAAGACACATGAATTTAACAATGGTAGATCTACTTCTTCAGAGAAAGTCTAAAAAATCTCATGCAGAATTGCTTTCTACTGCTAGCCAACATTTAGATGATGTCAAAGCTCAAAAGAGTGACCTCATAAATCAAGTTAAGGTAAACAAATCCAACTTACAAAGAGTTAAGGATAATATTTCTTGATTTTGGGCTAACATTCTCGCTCTTTAAAGAAACATCAAGCGACCAAAAAGATATTGAAATGTATGCCCAAAATAGATTATGTATTTCTATAGTTTAAAAATTAATAAAATATTTTATTCATTAATGGCTTTTTGTTTACATGTATGTGCATATTAGGGTCTAAGTCTTTTAGTAAGTAATCAATGTGATTGGGTAGTGCTTTCACAGTAAGGTAAAGATTATGGGGCTACTAACACATAACCGAAAAAATGTTCTTGATTGATTGATGAAGCTGGGCATTAATCAAAGTTTAGATCATTATATTATAGCTTCTAAATGGGGAATAGCTCACCTTTAATCAGTGAGTAGTCCACTCACGCCAATAATACAATCATATTTGGAATACGTAGAATTGAACCACACGATACTAATCTTTGTTAAAAATACTAAAATAAATAAAGTTTGGTCTATCATTGCTACTATGTGGATGAGTACCCTAAAATTTGAGTATAAGTTGGTAGTCTGGTGAAGTTAGACTTGTGCACTTTTGATAGGGGCTAAATTCATCAATAATTTTCTAGTTATTTGAGGATATATTGTGATACATGTGATGCAATAACTAGTCATATTCCTTCATATTTAATATGTTATCCTTGAAAAGGCATTTTGGTATTTTATTGCAAAAAAAAAGAGAGAAAAACAACGCCAGTCGTGTCCCACGAAGCCGGCACTGGCCCTAGGCTAGAACAAGGGAAGAAATCGGCAAAAAACAAAGCACAACGAGGCCAACTAGAGCATGGCCGGCACCCACCGTGTGCAGCCGGTATTGACCCAACCTTGTTCAATGGCGGCAATTTTTCCTATTGCGTGCAGATTTGGGAGTTTCCTAAAAGTTTTGGTATTTTTCAACTTGTACTTAGCCTAGAACTCTTAGAGAACGAATTTTGGCATCTTAGGAACCTATTTAATCAAGGAAAACACAATGCAAACATATGAATCCAAGGATCAAAGCTGCCAATCAATTACAAAAAGAAGAGATTCATCAACCAAGGGCCATTATTCAAAAAGGTCTTCAAGGAGAAAAAGGAAGGCTTATCTATGAATTCTTTCTTTTACCTTTGTTTTTTTTTTTCTAGAATAATGATGTAATTAATGTTTTCATTGTAATTTGACATTATTTTAAGATTCATGATTTTTAGGTTAATTTAGCTATTTGATCAATTTATTATCATTATTAGTATTTGATTACTTGCGATAATTAAAGATTTGATTAATTTAAATTTGCTTCTAATTGACTTGGGAAATGATGTTAGGGGTTGATTTAGTTTCATTAATTTCATATTTGTTATCTTTTAACGGACTTGGGAAACGAAGTTAAAAACAAAGAACTTAGGTAATCAAAGATTAGTTGATTTCACCTAGAGTATAGGGTTATTGCTAATTTCATTTTTATTATCACCTAGAGTATCGAAGTAATTGTTGAAGGATATGTTTAATGCATCTTTTTGGTTATGTTGGTTTGATTGGAAAATCTGTTAATTTAATCAAGAGATAGTGAGTCTATGACTTGAGAAACGATTGGATTATATTATAATTCCTTCATGATGCCAAGATGATAATTAATTGTAATATTTACTAAGTAATTCATTGCCATGTCTTCAAGAATATTTGTCTGAATTGTATATTCTTTCATTCTTGAGTTGTATATATTTTTATTTATTTTCTTTTTTATTTTATTATCACTCTATTGAGTTGGTTAAATAATAAATGAAAAGTAACTAATAGTAGTTGTTCCTTAAGGATCGATACTTACTAATTCCCTATACTATACTTGCGATTAGTATACTTGCTCATATGTGTAATTTGGGGATTAATGTTTTAATTCAAACTTGGCTAGGAATGAATTTAAATTTGAATGATTCTTCTACACCAAAAATCTATGCATCGTGTTTTTGGTGTTGTTGTCGAGGAACAATATCATGAAAGCTTGGATTTCATTAATTTAACCTTGTGTGTGTGCATGTGTGTGTGTGTGTATGTAAATATGTATGTATGTTCTTTGTGTAAATTAGTACCATATTTTTTTATGTTTATAAATGTACTTTAACTAACTAACTTAGTTTATGTTGAACTTTGTACTTAATTATGTTTAAGTTTTATAATTCATCATCATATTTTTCTTGTATTCTTAGCCCTTAGTGTATGACCTAATAATTCCAAGGAGAACCATTGGATTTTGATCCAGATATTGAAAAATTTAATAAGGATTCAGAGGGCACTCAGGCAAAAGGATAAGCAAACTAGTTACACAAGAGAGATGGAGGTTAACCAAAACGACAATGGCAACAATGGTGGAAATAATGGTAGGAGGATTATAGATGACTTTGCTAAGCCAGTGGTTTCAGGGCCAGACTCAAGCATCACTAGACCTAGGGTGGAGGCAAATAATTCTGATATCAAACCCAATATTATTCAAATGATCCAGAACATGGTACATTTTGATGGGTTACCGGATGAAGACCTTAATACCCACCTCTCTAGTTTCTTAGAAATTTGTGATTCCTTCAAGATGAATGGTGTTTCAGAGGATGCTATAAAGTTGAGGCTTTTTTTCTTTTTTCTTGAGGGATAGAGTCAGACCTTGGTTAAAATCTTTACTAGTAAGATCCATCACTACATGGAATGGTATATCTAACAAATTTTTAACAAAGTACTTTCCCCCAACCAGAACAGCCAAACTTAGAACAGCCATTTTTGCCTTTCAACAGTTAGATTCTGAAAGCCTTTACAAATGTTGGGAAAGATAGAAGGAGATGCTTAGAAAGTATCCTCATCATAGGTTTGAGCTAGTAATGTAAATACAGATTTTCCATAGGGGGCTGAATTTTACCTCCAAACAGTTAATTGATGCATCTACTGGAGGGACTATCAATTCTAAGACCCCAAAGGAAGTATATAAGTTGTTGAAAAATATTACAATGAATAACTACTCATGGGATAATCCGAGGAATAGGGCTCGTGTTCAAGGTATGCACAAGGTTTATGCTGTAGCTGCTCTAGAAGCTAAGATTAAGGCACTTTTGCAAAAAATGGAATAAATGGTGATGACCCCCTCTCCAGGCCAAGTAATGAATGTTAACTTTGATTTTTGTAAAGAAGGGCATCCCAATCATGAGTGCTAAATCATGGGTTCATTCCAAGATTCCTTAGAACATGTGTGTTTATGAGTAATGGGCAACAAAGTAATAATCTCTATAGTGCCACATACAATTCGGGTAGGAAGAACCATCCTAATTTTTCTTGGACAAATCAAAACCAACCTAAGCCTTCTAATTTTGGTGGCAATCAGAAGACTCAACCCTCCTTACTCTACAATGTACCATTATCAAAGCCATCATTGGAGGAGTTGATTAACAATATGGTGAGCTCAACTGAGGCAAGGTTCCAAGAAGTGGATGATGTGACAAGGAATTTGGAGGCATTAATGCACAATCTTGAGAATTTAATTGGGCAATTGGCCAAGCTTCTTGGAGACCATTAAAAGCGATCTCCTCCTAGGAACACCGAAATAAATCCACATGATGAAGACCGTGGAAAAGGATGAATTTTCATTGCTTTAGTTTTTGTTTAATTGGGACATCTCTTTAAATTTATTTTTTATTATTTTTTTCTTTTTTATCTTACCATATTTTTTAATTTATGGAATAATTGTATTTTCTTCATGATTATGTGTTTTTTATTATTGTTGTTTTCATTAAATAATATAAAAAAATTCAGGCAGGACAGACCTGGGCCGGCGCCGGCCTAGGCACACTAAGCCGGCACCGGCTCATGTTGGGCAACATCTCTAAATGGCTGATTTTGGCTATTTTTTTTCAAACTTTTCAAACTTCCCTAAATTTTTCTCTCCACCCCGCCCCGTTTTCTTCATCTCCAAACACTATCAAATCAATTTTTGCCTTCAAAAATACCAACCTAACATCAAATCTCCTTATTTTTGTTGAATTTACGGATTAAAACTTTAAAAATCTCAACTTTTTTCTTCAAGATTCCACTTTCAAATCTCCTTTTTCAAGTGAAGATTTCTTCAAAAAGAATACACATTTTGCTTGCCCATGTATTAGAGAACACAAAGATATGATTTTTCTTGCATTCTAATGGTTAAATTCTTATCATGGATTTTCCCTATTTTTGGGCAAAAATTGCACAATTTGGAGTTGGTGGTTAAATTTGATTGAATTGGTGGCTCCATTATGACTGGAATAGCATGATTTTACGATTCATGGATTATTTTTGCTATCACATGTTCCATAGTTTGATCATATATTTGTAACACCTCACTACCTAGGCCCGACAGGGCCGAGAATGTCGCCCCGTCCAAAGGACAAGGGGTCTTTATAACTAGGTTACACATTCAAAATAATGGAATAAAACAATACTTAAAACTTAAAACTTATACAATCCAAGAATTCAAAAACAAATCCAGAAATAAAATTATTCACTCTCAGCTCCCAAAGCATTACATAAAAATAAATAATAAAATCTCTTCCAAGGCGGACAACACTAGCTACTCATCCCCACAGCAAGATCGACCTGAAATCATGGTAAAAATGGTGATGGGATAAAAATCTTAGTAAGTCCGTGTGTGCTTTGAGTGTCCAGAGAAACAGTTCGTGGATGCAAAGTATAAAATCTTTATAAGAGAAATACTGGCAAGTAATAAACAACAGTCAAAATCAAGAGTGGTGCTTTGGCTTTTTCAACCATACATGTACAATAAAATCAATCACTCAAAAAGTGGTCATAGGTTACCACACGTTTGGCCCCATAACCATACAACAGTCAGAATGTCACACTTTGTGCAGACTGACAAAAAGTAGGTGATTGGCCTACCGGGCAAGATACTCCTCCTTCTCTATACCCAAACAAAATCGGTTGTCCATTCCAGCAACACACAGTCCACTTGACTGAAAACTGCTAGCTCGGACCGGCACGACCTACTGGACTGACATCTTATCCGGGAAGGACTCACCCCTCAAAGGTGGCCACCTACTGAGAGACTTACCCTAACCCTTCAAAGACTAGTCCTAGCAGTCCACCCTTATTGAGTACTTAACATAATTAATCCCACTTGGGGAAAAATGAACAAAATATAGTTCCACTTGAAAATGGCAATTAAGGATTTCTAAAGTCTTTGTCAAAATCAGTTTTAAAAAGAGTTTTAGGGTTTGAGTAAATCTGTTCATTGATTTTTCAAATAATTTGTTTGACTGAAATGGGAAAGAGGACAATCCTCAATTGCATTTACAGAAGTGAGTGTCCATGCACTCTACATTTGGCTTGCTATAACAATCATTTTGCATCAAACGGTTTTTATGCAGGAGCTTACCTGATCCTTGCTCAAAATAAAGGTCTCCAACAGCTGACCTAACCCCTCCTGGGTTAAACATGAGCCATAATCAGACTCAAGCCAAAGATTCACTTTCACAAACAAAACTAGCTCAACTTACTACCATCATGTCTCTAGTGTCCCAAGCTTTAAGCTTAGATAACAAATAAAAGGGTTTATAAAATAAATCTAGCTTGATATTAAAATAACTAGGGTTTGGAAAATAGGTACTATAAGTTGAAAGTTTAAATCTTGCTAAAAATAAATTATGGTTTATTTAATGAAGGGTCCTAGGACCTAGAAGTAATTATTTAAAATAATAATCTATTGATAATTAATTGTTAGAAAATAATTGGTAACTAAAATTAGTTGTAAGTAAATTTTAATAGGTTTTGATTAAAAGATAATAAATAAATTTTAATAGTATTTATGAATATAAGACTTACAAAATTAATATTTCACATATTATGATTACTTATATAAAAAGGCTTTATTTGATATTATTATTTTATATAATATCTATATATTTTATTTCTTTAATAAAAGCTATAATTTATTTGACTAAAATATCACTATTTTATATATAAGACCAAATCCACATTTTCCTAGGGTTTTCGAACTTTACTAGAAGAAGTCATAGTATTAATTATTTTATTGATGAAATAAAATTAGCTTAGGGACAACAAGGTCATGATCATATTTCCACATGCTAACCACAATAATGAACATATACTCCACTCCAATTAATCAAATCATCCAAATCATGAATAAATGAATAAATCTAAATTTACCAAGACATGATCCAAACTCTACTAACATAAACATAATCATGGCTTTAACAATCATACATGAACATAAACCCTATTCACCAAAGGTGACATAATCTCTAACTGCTTGATCACATATACTACTCACGACATGGAGAGCATGCAATAAAACCCTAAAATATCATATAACCTAACCAAGACCAATCATCATCATGCATCAATCCCATCTCCATCATATACACACATTTATTCATGCTTCAATCTCAACTAATCACAACAACACATGCTCAAACCCTAATCATAATCCATCTCCTTCCAATATCATCCTAGAGATAGGAATCTAGAATTTTAAAAGAGGGTTGAAGAGGCTTACTTGATTGATGAGTACCTTGGAGTAGTTTCGAATGAATCCTAACTCTTAGGGACTTGATCCGACCAAGAGAGATGAAGGAAACATGGCTATGGTTGAAGTCACCATTCAGCTATGAGAGAGAGAGAGAGAGAAAGAGAGGGAAAAGAGAGCCCATTAGTATGCCTATATATACATATATTCATTAGAAGTTAAAGATGAGAGAAGGTGGGGTGATTGATCATGCTTACCTTGAAGGTGTTCTTGGCCTTCTCGAAAATACTGGTTTTTTTTATTCGAATGAGAGGGCTTGATTTCTGAGTTTGATGTTAAAAGTGGTAGGAATAGATTCACAGAAGTGAGTAGGTACAATCTGGAATTTTTTTGAAGAAGATTGAAGTGATTTTGGTGGTCTTAGGCAAGAGAAGGTTAGTAGGTATTCTTGAAGGTTGAAGACAATAAAGAGGATTGAGTGAGAGCTGGCCGAAATTCTGTGGAAGAGAGGCCGAATTGCTTGAGGGGTTTTGGCAACTGAATTTTCTAGTTTGAAAGTAAAAGGAAAGCAGGTTGTTTGAAATCCCAAAAGAATATTTTACGGGATCAAGTTTGAAAACAAAATATGGTAAGAAGATCTTGGTCAATGGAGAGCTTTTTGGAAGCTCTAATGGTCGGCTGGTTAATCAGTGTTTGTGCTGGGATGAAAGCTGTGTGAAGGGGCTTAATGGTGGCCGAAAATATGGAGTACAAAGGTGAAGGGATTTTTGGTTGTTTGAGAGATGAATTATGGTAGTTTACTAAATATGATTGCTGGAATTTTGGTCTTCAATCAATGGCTTGATTGGAGTGATTGATGGAGAGGCTTTAGGAGCAGCCATGGACTGATTTTCGAGTAGAATGTTGGGGAAGATGATGAAGTTCAGTTCAGGGCTATTCAAGGAAAGTTTGTATAGAAAAATGGTGGAGTTTCAGTCAAGGCTAAAGAAGGAAGAAAGCTGGAAATTCTGCCTAGTTTTTTTTTTCGCAAGTTGGATGGAAAATTCTGGGCAGATTTTACTGCCATTGTTCAATCAGTTTGCAGACGATTTGAAGGGGTATTCAGAGGTCTTTCAAGGCTGGTTTCCAGCCTTCTTTATGGAGGAAAAACGTGACTAAGATGCTGGGTGAAAAACTGGAAGAATCAGCTTGGTTTAGGCTCACCAAAGCTGCGAAATTGTCTAAAAAATTTTTTTGGTTTGCACAAATTTTGGCTGTGATTTTCAATCTTCAAGCTAAGTGGTTTTACCATTGTTCTGGTAGAATTTGAGAGGTAAAGATGGCTGAAAATTTAGACACTTGGACTGGACAAGAAGCCGGAAAATTTTCAGTTTACAACATGAAGGAAATGTACACAGCTAGGTTGGAGTTTTGAAGGTTCAACCATGAAGATTAATTCTCTTGGGAACCTTCCAACACTCCTTCCCATTTTTGGCCGCAAGATAACTCACTCATAGCCATTTTTGAAACCTAAACCTCACAAAACCTTGCTAGAATTTTTCTGGAATAAAGTTGTCTTGAATAAATTGAACAACTTAATGAATTGAAAAGTAACAAAAACTAAGGATCAAGAAGGGTATGAATTCCTATAGAAATTTTTGTAGGGCACAAGAGTATGATTAGGATATTCCTATCATATCTCCCCTAGGACAACACTTCTACTCTTCCCTAAAGCATACAAGACCGAAAGTATAGCATCCTACACAAAAATAAAATTTAATCATGCTAAAATTTCAATGATGGAATTTGAACCCAAAACCTCAAGAATTAATCCAATGCTCTACCCACTAAATCACAACAACTCTTGTTCTTATTTTCTCTCCCAAATATTTTTCCTATTTAATCCTCAAGCTATCTCCCTATTTTCACCTCAAGCAAAAATTATCATTTTGCCATTCTTACTCAACAAGCACAAATAAGCCATCTAGGCTACAAATCACAAATCCAAAGCACATAAAATTATATGAAAATATATTTATTCATGTAATAAAGTATGATATGTATCCCAACCCCCTTACTCTAACGTTGGTTTCAACTGGGGATTCACATCCTCCCCTCCTTAGAAGAATTTTGTCCCGAAATTCAAGCATACCTCTATTTCAGATCGGGATACTTTCGCTTAACTCACTCTTCTGATTCCCATGTGGCATCCTGTGTGCCATGATACACCCGCTGAACCTTGACCATTGGTATCTGCTTGTTCCGGAGATTCTTGATACTGCGGTCCAATATTCGCATGGGCTTCTCCACATAGCTCAGATTGGGTTGCAACGCCAATGGCTCATTATTCAAAACATGACTGGGATTGGCATTGTACTTCTTCAGCTGCGACATATGGAACACATCGTGAATTGTCATCAATCCATCTGGCAAGTCCAATCGGTATGCTACCGGTCCAATCTTTTCCTTTATCTGGAACGGCCCCAAATACGTCGGATTCAGCTTTCCATCCTTCAAATGCTTCAAGATCCCCCTATTCGGCGTCAATCCCAGAAATACGCTATCCCCGACTTGAAACTCTAATTCTCTCCGGCGGTTGTCCGCATAGCTCTTCTGTCAACTCTAAGCCGCTTTCAACCTTTCCCTGATCAATTTTACTTTATCCAACATCTTCTAGACATAGACTTCTCCGGTTTTGCTTACATGACCATATTCTGACCAACTCCAGTATAGCGGTACCTGACACTTGCGTCCATACAGGGTCTCATACGGTGCCATCCCAATTGAAGCTTGGTAGCTATTGTTATACAATAGTTCTGCATATGGTAAATATTCTATCCACTTATCCCCGAAATTCAAAACACAGGCTCTCAGCATATCTTCCAATATCTGAATAACCCTTTCTGACTGCCTATCGGTCTGCGGATGCGCCGTTGTGCTGAATTTCAAACTCGACCCCATTGCCTCCTGGAACTTTTCCCAAAATCGAGATGTAAACCTCGGGTCTCGATCGGACACGATACTTAAAGGCATTCTGTGCAGTTGAACTATTTCCCGCACATAAGTCTGAGCTAACTTCTCCATAGAGTCTCTTACGTTTATCAGTATGAAATGAGCTAACTTGGTCAGTCGATCCACCACTACCCATATGCCGTCCTTCTGGGTCCTTGACATAGGAAGTTCGGTGACAAAATCCATGGTCACCTCCTCCCACTTCCATTCTGGTACTGGTAATGGTTGCAATAGTCCCGCTAACTTCTTGTGCTCCGCTTTGACTTTCTGGCAGGTGAGACAGGTCGAGACATACTTGACGAGGTCCCGCTTCATTTCGGGCCACCAATAGGCTCTCTTCAGGTCCTAGTACATCTTAACCTCCCCCAGATGAATGGCGTACTTGCTCTTGTGCGCTTCTTCCAAAATTTTGTCCCTTAGCTGAAACTCTCCGGGTACGCACAACCTATCCCTGAACTACAAAACTCCCGCCTCGTCTTGACAGAATTCACTGCCTGGCTACTTGAGCTCCTTGTCCTTGAAAATCTAAAACTCGGCGTTGTTTTGTTGAGCTTCCACAATTTCCTGTCTTAAATCCGATACCAACTTCAGGTTGCTAACAATGATTCTCTTCTCTTGCACTTCCACCTTTCTATCCAACACTTCCTGAACCACTTGAAGAGAAACGTATTATAACCATCTTATTTTAATAAACAATTTCACAGTATAAAAATTCTAATAAAGTTAATTATGTCATGATATGACCTTTACATCCTCCAAACGCTAATAATCAACCAACATCCTTTACTGATCATCGTTGACCTATCTATCCCCACAAGTAATAGGCTTCATGCTATGATGGAAAAGAATGTAGTATCTATGCTTAAGCTTGGAATTGTAATCCTTCCAAACTGCACAAAGCATCTTCATTGTAACACTACGTCCCTCTGGTGGCATAGTGGTATTGTTTTTACACGTGTTAAACAAATAACTAATTAAAAAAATATAACGTGTTAACAAATTGATCTTGTAATTTAGGAAACTTTTAAAAACCTAGCCAAAGTTAACAAGAAACTTATTTACCTGTATTTTGCCCCACATAGAATCCTTTATCCGTTGTGGTACATAATACCAATCCCTATAATTTAAAGGGAGGTTGTTGCCCATTCGTGCAAAACAACCAACAATGGAACTAAAGCAAAAAGCATCCACTCTTCTAAGCCCTCCATGCTAGTTAACTCCAGCATTGTACTTTTTGAAGCCTGGTTCAGCACACCCAGGGGTAATTTTCAATTCTCTGACCTCTTCTAGATGAATAGCCCAGAAATAACAATGTAAATAGTTACCAAATAATGATATGTAAAAAATAATAATTAAAAAATTAATGCTAAACAACTAAATATTAAGTTTGATTTCATCATCAAGAAAGATAAAAACTTAATATAAATATGATCTATGTATAGGACTAAAAAATAAACTAACACAAACCTAAGGCAGTAGATCCTGAAGAAATAGGTCCTATGCTACTAGGACCTGCACCAAAAGTAGCTGTAGCTCCTCTACTATTAGAACACAAATAAATAAAAAAAATAAATAATTTTTTCAAAAAATTTTGATAGAGTTTCCCCTATAAATTGAACATTTTCCAGGTACCTTACCACCTCAAGATACGCAATCATGCAATTCAACCAACAATGATAGAACAATCAGTGGTATATAGTATAAAACAAATTGAAGGGTAATCACCCATTACCTATGAGAAGTTATCACCCATCACTCATAGGAAATGAACATCCATTACTCATAGAGTTCTAATTATCTAAAATGAAAAACTAATAGATGCAAAATATTTATTATTTGATAGAATAAATAAACAATAGGTTAAAATATTGATTTCGTCCTACACTTATCATGATTTTCAAGAATTATATAGTAATAAATATTTTAAACTTTATTATTATTATATGATTTTCTTACCTTAGTAATGCTTCTCTAGACAATTAAAGAAACAATTATATACTCTAACCTCTACAACAAAGCAAAACGACTAGTTAATAAAGACATTCTAAGAAATGCTAAGATATTTAATGATATGTACGAATTTCGGTATAAAAAAATCATATAAAAATAAGCACATTCCCAATCAATTTTAAATTAAAACGTTAACCCCAAATTTCACATATGAGCAAGCATACTCATCATAAGCATAGCATAGGGTTTAAAACAAGTATCAATCTTCAAGGAACAAATATACAGTAATCACTTTTCTTTCATTGTTTAACCGATTCAATAAAGTGAAAAAGAATAAAAAAGGAAAATAAAATAAAATAAAAATATATATACATGTCAAGGATGGAGAATTATGTAACTTAAACCATTATTTTGACAAACATGACCTTAAAGTACCCAATCATTATCATAACTAATCATTCTCTTGGCATCATGAAGGATTAAGATAGATTCACTTCTTTTTCAATCTATGAAATCACTATCTTCTAGACAAATTAGCATCACATATCTTGTCTCAACTGATTCACCCAAAAAATGCATTAAACACAATCCTTGATTATATCCCCATATCCTGACAAATTTAAAACATGAAATTAACCAATGAATCCATATTCTGGCAGACATTAATTAACCTTTAATTACACAGTTTTTAGCAATTAACCCTTTTTCCAAGCAAGCTAATAGACAACAAATGTGAAATTAATGAATTGAGACCACCATCAACCCCTTTTCCAAGCAAGTTAATAGAAAGAAACAACAAATTAATCTCGTAATCAGCATAAGCAATTAAATGCCAAGAATAACAATCAATTAATCAAGAGATCAAAGTAACTCTAAAAATCATGAATACAAAAAACAAAGTCAAATTACAATAAAACAATTAATATATAATTGTTCAAAAAAAGAAAACAAAGTTAAAAGAAAACACTCATAGACAAGCCTACTTCTTCTTCTTTCGTAGACTCTCTTGTACAATCTTCATTGATTTGATGAATTCCTCCTTGATTTTGAGTGTTTTAGTGTTTTGCTCCTTGAATTCATCTATTTGACTTGTGTTTTTCCTCTATTTATAGGCTTTAGGAGTGCCTAAATTTGTCCCTTTAGGGTTTCTGGCCGAATAGAAGTAGGAAAATACCAAAATTCTGAAAATTGCTAAAAAATACACGAAAATCGAGGCACCACCTCTGTACCAGTGCACAACTGGCACCGCCTGTCCAGCCTAGGGCCGGCACCGGTTGCATTCTATCTTTCTGTCCATTCGTCGATTTTTTTTTATTTTCGTACCAAGCTCTTCCAGGTTGCAGCCGATGCCGCCTCTGGGCTCCCAACCAGCGTCGATTGTGTTCTGTTCAACCCCTGTTTCGCCAATTTTTCATCATCTCGAAGTACGTGACAGGCGTCGCCTCTATAGTCTGTTTAGCGACGATTTTGTCTTATTTTACCCCAAAAATCTGAAATAATGCACAAAATACCTTTTCAATGGTGAAATCTCAAATATGAAGGAATATGACTAGTTATTGCACAAAATGTGTCATATAATGGCCTCAAATAACTAGGAAATATATGACTAATTTAGGCCCTATCATTTAACAAGAGGTATTTGACATTCAAATACTAAATGTTGTTCTAATGTACAAGAATAGCGCGAATTATCTAAAATCAATACTAAGATTTGTGTAATATTGTTTGGAAATATTATATAACAATGCATAACTATATTTTGTTGCTTAATGATTTCCTACTACTTGATAGTTTAAGCATGGCATACTACTAATATTATTCAATATTTCTTATTGGTTAATATCAATTTTACAAGAGTACACAAGTCTATACATCTGTACAATTGATCTATAAAATTAGTTTATATATATTTTGTTTTCACAGTTCCCCCCCCTCTTTTTTTGGTTAAGTTACATTAAAACCCCCTTTATCTTTCAGTCAAATTGATATATGCCCTTCAATTACTCCAAAATTGACAGCACAATTGACATTCCAAGAGAAAAAAATAATCATTACCAACACAGATAAACAAAATACATCTATTTTGTGTATTCTGCAAATAATTCCAGTTTTCAAGCTAAAATTTCATTACTCTATTACAGCAACTAAATGAGGTATCATGCATATAACATTGTGATTGCAATAGGCTATGGTCCTTGAAATATTTCTTGAAAATTCTTGGTAATAAAACTAACATTTTACTCATTTCAATACAATAAAACTTTTGCCATATTTTTTCCATGCTTAAGAAATCCATGGCAATTTTCATTATATTTCTATATGAATGATTTTAGAAACCAGTAGAAAAGTTAGGGAGTTGATAGATGCAATCAGAAGATAAAAAAGGCAAGATTGAGTTCACTTATAGATGAAAAGGGTTGAACATATTTTACACCTTTTTTTTTAAATAATTTTTTGGGTAAGTTGCAAACAATAAAATAAACCTCACTTAAGCCTACCCTAGAATTAGAGGGATGTGTTGCATTGCATGACATATTGCATGACTAAATATTTTCTGGATGAATTTATGTGTTTTAGAATTATTATATATGGACTATATAATTTATTTATGTTTGATAAGTATTTTTGGGCAATTAAGAAATTTTTCTTTGAGATGAGAGAATGAGAAGCTTAGAATATAGGAGGGAAGAGAATTAAGTTGGAAAAATAGAAACAAGAATTAATGTGGTTAAGTGGATAGAGTATTATGATTAATTCCTAAAATCTTGAGTTCAAAGTTAATCAACTAAGTATTACTTTTAATTATCCTAACTAATGTGTTAGTCCTAAGGGCATTCTCCTATGTTTTGACATATGACAAACATTGATGATGACTAACTTTTAGATTTACATATGATAGGACATGTTTGACCTCAATTCTTCTAAGGCATTCAGATATGATTGTTAAGCAACTCTTGAGCAACGGAATTCAAGTATGGGAGATCAAAATGAAGTTCAAAGTTTATAAGGTTGTATACCAAGAAGTCCTTATGGAAGAACTTTAGATTAGGAAGTGTTATTAAGGTATTTCTTATTAATTCCTATGTCTCTTTATCTTTTGATTCAATTGATTTCTACCTTAAAACACACAAAGAAAAAGATTTCAAAGTTTTGAAATTCGCAGTATTTTGAATTAAGTAGTTTGGATGATTCTGCATCCAAAAGATTCGTCCACAATCATGTAAATAGTATTGAATTGTTTTTGCCTAAAAAAGTGTCATTTTAGACTTACCTTTTAGATGTATTGTCATTCGAAACTTGAGTCCAAAACACGGGTAAATTTAAAAGAAAATTATAGCCGTTGGTACTTCACTTTATGGCTCTATAAAAAGCCTCTAAACAAGAATAGACAAAAAGATTTTTGTTCTTTGTACCTTACTGAATATATGCTCAAACAAGTGAGCTTTTACTGTTCCATTGATATTGAATCTCTTTTGTAGTACAAGGTTATGGTGTAAAACCCATGTGAGGTGAGCTTTGATTTAGTTATTGTTTGAGAGGTTTATGGAAAACCAAGTGTAGTGATCCTCTCTTATATTTGGTGTAGTTTGATTTCATTAAGTTGAATAAATGAAATCTAATTGAAAATTTTTAAGTGTGAGCTTAAGGTAGTAGACGTAGATCTTGGTAGATCAAATCACTATATATTATGTGTTTAATTTCTCTGCATACATCATTGACTGCATTGTATTTCGTACTTTAGTCGGAATCTAGATATCTCAAAGTGTTCTTGGATAGCTTTCTTTGTTATCATAAAGTTGGTCCAAGAAACTTAATGATCATCATTATTTTATCTATTAGACGATTTGAAAATTTTTAGTTTGACGAAAAACCTTATTCACCCCCCTCTAAAGTTTTTCATTTGGTATCAAAGCTTGGTCTACATATTCTTTGTTTAACAACCTTGTAGAAAAGATCCTCATGGCAACCTCATCCTCTCTTCTATATGTTAAAGGATCTTCAATAAATCGACCTCCTTTGTTCAATAGAAACAACTACATATTCTGAAAAAATAGAATGAAAATTTATGTTTGTTCAATCAACTTTGAGTTATGAAATTTGATAGAGAAATGTCCTTTTATTCCGTCAAAAGTTGTTGATGGCATAAAAATGCCTAAACAGAATGACGAGTTTAGTGTTGAAGACAATACTAAGATGACCTTAAATTTTCAGGCAATGAACATCTTATGTTGTGCACTAGATGGGACTGAATACAATCGAGTTAGTGGTTGTGATTCAGCCCATGAAATGTGAAAATTACTTGAAGTCACCTATGAGGAAACAAACCAATTTAAAGAATTAAAATTGGGGGCTTCTAATTCATTATTATGAATTATTCACAATGAAGCCGAATGAAAGCATCACTAATATGTTCACTAGATTTACATTTATCACAAATGGTCTGAAAGCCTATGGGAAGATTTATTCCCTTGGGAAACAAAATAGAAAAATTCTGGATGCCTTACCAAAAAGCTGGCAGCCTAAAGCTCTTGCAATGGAAGAATCCAAGGATTTAAAATCTTTACCAACCTAAGAGCTGATCAGATCTCTTCTAACACATGAGATGAAACTCAAAAGGTTTCAAAAATTTGAGGATCATAATAAAGGCAAAAAGGAAATAGCATTGAAAGTTAAAAAAGAAGATAAAAAAACTAGTTAATCTGATAGTAGTGAGGGTAATGAAATAGATAATGAAGATTTGGCAATGATAGCAAAAAAATTTAGAAGAATGTTCAACAAAGGAAACTACAAAAGAGGAAAGAAGTTCGTGAGAAAGAAAGGACAAACCTCAGCATTTAAACCTTAATAATATGAATGTAAAAGCACTAAACACTTCATTACAGATTGTCCAGTTACAAAAGGTAAGGAAGGTAGAATGCTTAGAAAAAAGAAAGACCTGAAGGCAAAGAAAAGTAAAGGATTGATGGGAACTTGGGACTTAAATGGGACTGAGTCTGAATGAAGATTCTAATAATGAAACTGCCAACATATGCTTCATGGCCATGGAAAACAAGGTAAACTCTACTACAACTAATTTCATGTCTAATTCACTTATATCTATGACTGAAAAGCTTGATGATCCAAATGAGCGATTAATTGATATGTCTTATGAACTAAAAAAACTGTCCAGAAAAAATAAAGAAATGAAGTTGAAGATTAACAATGAGAACGAAATGTTGTTAAGTAATAAAAAAATGTCTTTTGAGTCACATTTGAGTGCTATTATTGAAAAATATGTGATCATGACAACTTTACAATATGTATTTCTGGAAAATAGAAATTTGTGTGATAGAATTCAAACTCTTAAAAGTATGGTTAGCACTTTTGATAACATGAAAAATAGAGTCAATAACCTTACCACATGTATTGAAAAATTTACAAATGGTAAAAGCAATCTAGAAAAATTACTCGAAACTCAACATCAAGTTGGAAATCGAAATGGCTTAGGATATAAACATGAGAATAAGGACAAAATTCACAAGCCTAGATTTGTTAAAGCTAGAAATTGAAATGGCTTAGGATATGGACATAAGAATAAGGACAAAATTCACAAGTCTCAATTTGTTAAATCTGCCTTATGTTACCCAACATATAAAGCTTGCACATATTGTGAAAAACTGGGATATATAATATCGAGATGTTTTATTAAAAGAAAAGTGAAATCCAGTGGAATAATTTTCTACAAAATCAAAGGAAATGTTACTAACCTCCATGGACCTAAGAAAGTGTGGGTACAAAAATCACTCCTCCTTCTCATATATAGGCACATTCTTTTAGCTTCACCAAGTGGTTCTTGGACAGCGGTTGTTCAAGACACATGACTGGAAACGCAACTTTGTTAGAGGATATACAGACCACAAATAAAGGATTCGTTACATTTGGAGAAAAGAAGAAAGGAAATATTCTTGGCATTGGTAATATTGGTAAAGGTTCCTCAACTATTATAAAACAAATGTTACTAATTGATGATTTGAAATATGACTTGCTTAGCATTAGCCAACTATGTGATAATGGTTGTAAAGTCATCTTTGAAAAGGATTCTTGTTCTATAATGGACAGCTCAAATCTTGAAATAATCTTTATTGCCAAACATGTTGGAAATGTGTATGTATTCTATCTAAATGATCTTATAGCTAATAGTATTAGATGCCTATCCGTACATGACAATGATGGTTATCTTTGGCATAAAAGATTAGGTCATATATCTTTTGATTTACTAAATAAACTGTCCTCAAAAGAGCTTGTTAGGGCCCAAAATGAAGTTTGATAAAAGCAAAATTAATGGTGCATGCCAATTTGGAAAACAAATCAAAACCTCCTTTAAACCTAAGAAAATGATTTTAACATCAAAACCTCTCGAATTAATTCATATGGATTTGTTTGGACCAATGAGAACTGTTAGTCTTGGAGGTAAAAAGTATGCATATGTACTAGTTGATAATTTCTCTAGATTTACTTGGAATTTATTTCTTGGACAAAAGGATGAAGCCTTTTCTGAATTTTTGAAACTGATTAAATGCGTCTAAAACTCTATTGGATGCAAACTGATTTCTATTAGAAGTGATAATGGTAAAGAATTTTGCAACAATGAATTTATACACTTTTGTGATGAAAATGAAGCCTCTCACAATTTTTTTAATAGCGAAAACTCCTTACCAAAATGGTGTTGTTGAGAGAAAAAATCGCATTTTGCAAGAAATGGCTAGATCTATGCTTTGTGAAAACGCCCTTCCAGAATATGTTTGGATTGAAGCTGTTAATACAGCTTGCTATATAGTAAATCGAGTTATGTTAAGACCGTTTTTGAGAAAAATACCTTTTGAACTTATGTTTGACAAAACTACATCAATCTCTTATTTTAAAAGTGTTTGGTTGTAAATGTTTTGTCCTTAATACCCGAAATAATCTTGGAAATTTTGATAGCAAATTTGATGAGGCCATATTTCTTGGATACTCTTCTAACAAAAAGGTATATAGAGTATACAATAAAAGAACTCTATGTATGGAAGAATCCGTGCATATTGTATTTGATTAATCTAACATTTATGCTTCAAAAAAAGATGATGATAATGTAGGAAGTTCAAAGGAAGTCCGAATAGACCAACTCAAAGCTCCATCGCTAGATACTTATGCAAAAGAAGAAGAAATTGAAAAGCAATAAGCTGAACAAGGAAATGAACAAACTGAAGATTCTATGAATCAACAATTGCCAAAAGATTGGAAATACAAAACAGGTCATCCCAAAGAACAAATCATTGGCGATCCAAACTATACAATTAAAACTAGATGGTATTTCATAGATAACTTTGCTCTTCTCTCAAATATAGAACCTAACTGTATTCATATAGCACTGCATGATGAATTTTGGATTATTACTATTCAAGAAGAATTAAACCAATTTGAAAGAAATCAAGTTTGGAAACTTGTCCCTAAACCTCTTAATCGTCCGGTTATTGGTACTAAGTGGGTATTTAGAAATAAACTTGATGAAAATGGAGCTATGATTAGAAATAAAACTATATTAGTCACCCAAGAATTTAATTAAGAAGAGGGTATTGATTATGATGAGACATTTGCTCCCGTTACTAGACTAGAGTCTATAAGAATACTTCTTGCTCTTGCATCCTTCAAAAATTTCATGCTCTATCAAATGGATGTTAAGAGTGCACTCCTAAATGGTTTTATTGAGGAGGAAGTATATGTTAGACAACCTCCTGATTTTATTCATGAGTACTTTCCAAATCAGGTTTTCAAACTTTCTAATGCTTTTTATGGATTAAAGCAAGTTCCACGAGCTTGTTATGAGAGGCTTAGTGGTTTCTTGATTTTAAAAGGTTTTTCAAGAGGCTTGATCGATACCACTTTGTTCATCAAATTTGATAATTCCGGTGATCTACTAGTTATTCAAATCTATGTTGATGATATCATTTTTTATGCTACTAATGACTCTTTATGCAAAATGTTTCCTAAGATAATGCAGCAAGAATTTGAA
Organism: Voacanga thouarsii; assembly: GCA_026120185.1. Classification (NCBI taxonomy): domain Eukaryota; kingdom Viridiplantae; phylum Streptophyta; class Magnoliopsida; order Gentianales; family Apocynaceae; genus Voacanga; species Voacanga thouarsii. Next base: position 96,406 of record JANUWF010002210.1, on the reverse strand, counting down.
ATGAATATGATGGGAGAACTAAACTTCTTCCTCGGGTTGCAAATTAAGCAAACCAATGATGGAATCTTCATAAGTCAAGCTAAGTATGCTAAGAAGTTGCTCAAAAGGTTTGGAATTAATGAAGCAAAAGAAATCTGCACACCTATGAATACTTCTATAAAACTTGACCAAGATGAAAAGGGTAAGAAGGTAGATGAACATAAGTATAAAGGTATGATTGGAAACTTACTCTATCTTACTGCTAGCCGACCTGACATTATGTTTTTAGTATGTCTTTGTGCTTGTTTTCAATCTTGTCCAAATGAATGACATCTATGTGCAGTAAAACGCATACTTTGATATCTAATTGGCACATGTGATTATGGCTTATGGTATCCTCACACTAACAAATTTCTTATAGGAAATACTAATGCAGATTATGCAGGCTGTAAAGTTGAAAGAAAAAGTACTATTGGCCATTGTCAATTTCTTGGACACTCTCTTGTGTCATGGCATAACAAAAAGTAGGCGTGTGTATCCTTATCCACAACTGAGGCTGAATACATTGCAGCCGGCAGTTGTTGTTCACAAAATTTGTGGATGAAGAATACATTGCTTAATTTTGGTCTTAACTTTAATTGTGTACCTATATTATGTGACAATACAAGTACTATCAATCTAACAAAAAATCCTGTTCAACATTCTAGGACAAAGCATATAGAAGTTAAACATCATTTCATTCAAGATCATATGCTCAAAAGTGATGTGTGTGTTGAATATATTTCAACTAATGAACAACTTGCAAATATATTTACAAAACCTCTAGTTGAAGAAAGATTCAATAACCTAAGAAAAGGATTGGGAATTACAAAAATCTCATAACTAACCTGGTAGCATAAGTCTTCTTTATTTTGCAGGATTAGTAAAGATGAAGTTTTTAGATACAGTGTTTGTATCCAAAACACTCCAACAACCTTTTCCCTCACCCAAAATGCATTTCTAAAAAAAAAAAAAATTGTCGTTCGGATGATTATTTCGGGATGGGTCAACATCTAAAACACTTTATATACTCTATATTTTTTTTAATAACTGCTTCCATATTCCAATTTTTTAATTTCAAAATGTTAGTTTGCGGGTTTCTCTAAATCTCAGTGTTAAAATTTGTCTTTTCAATGAACTTTATATCACATTTCTCCAGATATACAAAGCACTTCGCTTCTCTTCTCCTCCAAATCTCTGTAACCAACTTTTTCCAAAAACTCTCTGTGTTCTTCTTCTTCAAAGAAAATCGTTAGTCCAAAAAAATAAAAAATAAAAAAAAACCTAATCTTTTTAATGGAAAAAAAAAATCATCTGCACCAAAACCCAAAAAGGTGCACAAAATGTCTCTAAAGACGAAGAAGAAGGGTTCAACTCTGAGCAAAGCAAAAGGAAAAAAAGTCTCTCCTGAACCAGACTTCTCGGCATCACACTATAACTCATCAAGGTCTTCACCAGAACAAGTGAGTTCCAAAAATCAAGTACTCCATTTCATAGACTCTAAATATGAATCTGATTACAAAGACTGGATTTCAAGAAATAGAATAGTTATTTCTGGATATCGTGCTAATCCTTCAGCCTTTCTAAATCTCTCAAATGTATTAGATATCTTTGAACATATTGGATGGGGTAGTTTACTTTCTATTGATGAAAAACTATATACTCCACTTGTTTGGAAATTTTATGCCAATTTAAGAAAAGGTCATCTTGAGGAAACTGGGGGAGGTTTTATAATTCGGTGGTATATTTCAAGAGTTAAAGGAAAGGACATTGAGTTTGATCACCATTTGCTAAATAGGATTTGTGATGTAAAGGATTGAGGGATTCAATATTTTGAGTTAAATAAATTTCCAGAGGAAAGTGACATATTTAAGTAAAAGAAATTTGAGAAAATTTTTACTGGGGGAAGGAGTTTTGGGAACTCGTAGTAACATAAAATGGCTAAATGGAGTTGGAAGGATCTTGCACCATATGGTTTCTACCATGGTGGTACTGAGCTTCAGTCATAAGACCTCCATAAACATTTTACAGATGGTAATTATGTTAGCTTTTAGCAGAGGGAAGGTAAATTCGTTTTGGATTTTTAGCTGCTAAGTTGATGCTGCAATCGAGAAATACCTCTATCAAAGCTTTGCCTTTTGGAAATCTGTTAACCAAGGTGTTTAGATATTTTAATGTTGATTTAAATTCAGTTCCCTATGATCTGACAAAAATGAATGTTTCTAGCTTTGATTCTTTTGAGAGAATGGATTATGTAAGAGTAGGCAATGAATGGAAGTTGCTTAGAGATACTGAGGGTAAAGAAAAAGAAAGATTGATGAAAATTAAAGCAAAAGGAAAGTCTGCCCCTTCTGTTGGGACAAAAAGAAAGCTTGAGGAGGATCCTCAAGCAGAATCCTCTGTTAAAGGAAAAGAAAAGGACATGGGACTATCAGTGAGTATTTTGGATGCTATTAACTCACTGGCTATCAAACTAGATAGCCTCAGTTCTGAGCTTCAAAGCCTTGGAAATAGACTGAGAGCAGTGCAAAAGATAGCAAAATTTGATGAATCAGTGTCTACGCCTACAATATCTACTCAAGCAAAGGCAGCATAAGAAGAACCTATCATGGAGAAAGAAATTGAACAAGAACTGCTTGCAGCAGAGGAAGTGCATACTACTGTAAAAACCAAGGAAAAATCCCCGATTAAGGAAGTTGTGGCACCTTCTACCTCCTCCAAACCATATCTCATCTGGAATGAGAAAGAAGCATGTTGTGGTTAAAAGAAAATCCAATAGGATTGCTCGTCAACACTCTAAAAAAGGTGACGGATCAAAAGTTAAAACAATTCACATTTTCTGAGAAGACCAGTTTGGCAGAATGATCTTCAATTGATATTCTCTCTAATATCATGAATAATTTACTTTTTGCAGTTGAACAATTTAATTTTCTGTCTTTAATTATGCACAAGGTTAACTGCTTAAATTCTGACTATTTCCTATCTATCTATATTCTATTTCTTCTGCTTCTTTTCTATTACTCTTTTTGATTGATGACAAAGGGTGAGAAGATATTAGAAAGATATTAGACTGCTATTAGATTGATATGAGATATTAGACTAATATGGAGCTGATACATGAAACTGATATAACTGACTGGAAAGTTTTTTATTGGAAACAGGTAGACTGATATGATGATATTACTTAAATGATATGGATATGAAACTGAGATGAAAGAAACTGATATGACTATCTAGAAAGTTTTTGTTTGGGAAATTTTGGGATAGTTATTGAAATCTTCTGCTATGACAGAAATTAACTAGAAGTTTTTCTACTTGGAATGTTGTGGCAATTACTGATATAATGATAGTTACTGAAATAATTATCTATGACTAAAAATATAAATTTTCTGCTTGGAATGATGGGATAATTTTTGGCTAAATTTTTGCACACAATTCTGCAAATTTACTTGAGGGAAACTTTATGCTGATAATATTTGATTTCAGTTTGTTGTTATCCAAAATTAAACATCAGTTTAATATCATAATTCTTTTATCAAAAGTACTCTCTTCATAATTAAGGTATCTTTGAGACTAGATTGATAAGATGTTGATATGATTCTGTGACAATTTTTTTTTTTTAGTCAGAAGGATTGTTTTCTTTATGTTTAAAACTCTTTGAGATTCTGAAAAATCCATTATTTCGTGCATTATGTCAGGGAGAGTTTTGGACTCATATTTCCTTTATCTAAAAATCTTTTTTCAAAGATTCATACTGTTTTGGACACACACCTTTTGGACATTCAAAACTCGCATCCATAAGGCTTTTGTGCATACCTTCACAAATGTTTTGGACGTTCGTTTCGGACGTACAAAATTGATTTCAATTTTCCCTCTTATTTTGAAATATGCAAATATTAAGGGGGAGCATCTCATCGTTTAACTTGCCTGCTATATCTCATTTATAAAATTTATTGAATCATTATTTCTTTCTGGAATAATCGTGAGAATACAGAGATAGATTAGGCTATAGGCTTATTGAGCCATGCTTATTTTTTTTTAAATCTCATAAGCACTCTTTCAGTCCGATAATGAGAGATTGCATTTCAATGAAAAATATTCTTATCTCTCTCAGTTTAACGTGTTCGTACCATACACATCTTTGTTCTTCATATCTCAATTCTATCAAGTTTGTCATCACTCAAAAAAGGGGAAGATTGTTAGCCTTAAGGGCATTCTCCTATGTTTTGACTTATGACAAACATTGATGGGGACTAACATCTTGATTTACATATGATAGGACATGTTTGACCTCAATTCTTCTAAGACATTCAGATATGATTGTTAAACAACTTATGAGCAATAGAATTCAAGTATGGGAGATCAAAATGAAGTTCAAAGTTTATGAGGTTGTATACCAAGAAGTCCTTATGGAAGAAATTTAGACTAGGAAGTGTTATTAAGGTATTTCTTATTAATTCCTATGTCTCGTTATCTTTTAATTCAATTGATTTCTACCTTGAAGCACACAAAAACAAAGATTTCAAAGTTTTGAAAATCTCAGTATTTTGGATTAAGTAGTTTGGATGGTTCTACATCTAAAAGATTCGTCCAAAATCCTATAAATATTATTGAATTGTTTCTGCCCGAAGAAGTGCCATTTTGGACTTACCTTTTGGATGCATCATCATCCGAAACTTGAGTCCAAAACACAGGTAAATTTAACAGAAAAATTATAGCCATTTTATAGCCGTTGGTACTTCACTTTATGACTCTATAAAAAGCCTCTAAACAAGATTAGACAAAAGATTTTTGTAGTATTCTTCTAAGGAACACTATTGCTCAATAGAATACAAAAATCTCCTTTTTATCAAGTGTTTCAAAGTGAATTTATTTTGTGTCTAAAAGGTAAAAGTGTTTGTGCTTTGTACCTTAGTGAACATCTGCTCAAACAAATGAGCTTTTACTGTTCCATTGATATTCAATCTCTTTTGTAGTACAAGGTTATGGTGTAAAACTCATGTGGGGTGAGCCTTGATTTGGTTATTGTTTGAGAGGTTTATGAAAAACCAAGTGTGGTGATCCTTTCTTGTATTTGGTGTAGTTTGATTTCATTAAGTTGAGTAAATGAAATCTGATTGAAATTCCTTAAGTGTAAGCTTAAGGTAGTGGACGTAGATCTTGGTAGATCGAACCACTATATATTCTATGTTTCATTTCTCTGCATACATCATTGACTCATTGTATTTCTTACTTTAGTTTAAATCTGGATATATCTCAAAGTGTTCTTGGATAACTTTCTTTGTTACCATAAAGTTAGTCCAAGAAACCTGATGATCATCATTATTCTGTATATCAAACGATTTGAAAAATTTTAGTTTAACGAAAAGCCTTATTCACCCCCCCCCCCCCCCCTCTAAAGTTTTTCAAAATGTTTTAATTTTATTTCTTGCATTCTATGAATCTAGGAATGCTGTTTTGAGGAGACACAATGGTAATATTCTAACCATGTGATCTTGTCCTAAAGAAAATCTAGAGGAGTTTTATCCTCCATTATTTTAGCAACCCATGTCCTAGCATATTTAAATTTAAAATATTTTTATTTCTTTAATTATTTTAATTTTCTTATAAAATATTCTGAATTATCTTAGACTTGGAATTTAAATAAAATTCCAGCTATTGGAGATCTTTTAGCCGAAACATAGGAGAATTAATAGAACGTTTTGTATTCCAAATAAAATTACCAAATTACTCTCCTAAATAACTACATTTTTTGTTATTCTTGTTCTGGTGAAAATTTGAAAATTATCTTTAGTTCTTCTTCATAGCTTACTTTCAAAATTGGACAGCTTAATCATCATTTCTTTCTTTGCAAAACAAACACTCTTTTGGTGTGCAAAAAGGGGAAACAAGTTTGGTGGATTTCGAACTTTTCATAGTTTGCTTAAACTAGAAAATTTCCAGCAAGCAAGTATTCTAGCCAAGAAACTTTGAGTATTCAACACCACAAATTAGTTCTTTCATGGTTGTTGTTCTTCTTAAAGGTAATGGCCGGAAAATCATCATTACATGACCTTGAGATACACCTACTTAGTAGCTGAAAAATCATTTCAAAATATTATGAATTTTTGCTAACAACCTTCCTACATTTTATCATTTCTTCTATCTAAACAACCAGAATTTTTCTAGCTTATTCAGTTTTTATTTAGCTAGAATTTCTTCTTCATTTCTTCTTCACTATTTTTGGCCACACCAACCATGGCCCTCAAAACTCCACTAAAGCATCTCAAACCACTCCTAAATTTAAAATACTTTGAGTTTGCAAATTAAATCCCATGCATTGCTCCATCAAACCAGAAATTCTGCCACCATCTTAAGCCATTTTCAGCCAGCTTCAAAGCTAGGAACACTCACCATTCCTCTTCCATGTCTTGGTTAAATAGGTGAACCTCCATTGAAGAACTAGAAACCTTCAAGGAAAAATCACCATTAGCAATTTTCTACCAAAAAAACCTCCACCATTTCCTCAACTATTTCTCAAATTCAAAACTTGAATAAGCTCCTAGACCTCTTCTCTCTTAGCAAAACTAAAACACTACCTCTAGCAAGGCCATTCGGCCATCATCAAACCAAGAACACTCCATCTTCTTCTAATTTTCTCTCTAGTTCTCTTAGTAACACCAAGAACGCACACTACTCTTCTTCAACAACCCTTCAGCCATTTCTAATCCCACCAAATCACTCTAAAATCCTCAAATCAACTAGGTGGCAACCAATATTCTCCTTTAACATACTTTACAACACCAAAACAATCAAAGTTCTTCCTTCCCTCGGATCAAACAAGTATTTTTCTTTCCAAGTCAAGAAGAACACCATAAGGTAAACCAAGTCCAAATATCCTTTCTCTTCTTCTTTTCTTTCCTTTCATTTTATCTTATTCTTTTCTCGATCTCTCTCTCATGGCCAAATTTATTGGTGGCCATCGTCGAACTTCTTCAATCCTTGGACTCTCAAAGGACTTATTAAGGCATTCAAGGCTCTTTGATTATCAAAACGACATCTTCAACTTAAATCGATTATCAAACAAGTATTTTGACCCGAACTCCCTTATTTATTTTCAAACTCAAGATTAATAGGATGATGACTTCTAGAAGTATTGATGTGATTTATGATGATGTTGGGAAAATATTTATGCTATGATTGATCTTATGATAAAGGTTGAGACATGCATTAGGACTGCTTTATTATTAAATTTGGATCTTGATTTTTAATATGGGATTATGACATGTTTGTTAGGAGATATGAGAATAGGGTCTATATATCATTAAAGCATGTGATGATATGGTTGATGTTGGAGATTAATATTGTTAATGTTGTTATTGCTATTGCTTTAAAATTATTTACAGTACCATCAAGAATTATTATTATTGTTATTATGAATGCAACTTTTAATGTGTTAAATATTATTATAACTTCTACTTGTATGATTATTACTTTATTTATTAACAACAAAATTATTACTACTTTTAATTATTAATAGTAATATTATTGTTGCTTTTGATACTTAAATTGTTATCATTATTTTATTATTACTACTAGTATTAACATTGTTATTTTTAATGATATTATTATTATTACTCATATTATTAGTACTATTATTATTGTTATTAGCAACGTTATTTTTAATAATATTATTATTATTAAACATTATTATTTTTAATAATAATAATAATAATAAATATATTATTATTGTTATTATTACCCTTTTAGAAATATTATTGCTATTTATAAAATTCTTAAAACTCCTATTAATGCTTTTGACAATATTATTATTTTTGTTATACTTATTTATTACTTGTGTCACTTACTTATAATATCCTTATAACAAGTTATTTTTATACTAATAATAATATTACACTTTAGAAATATTTTTATATCAATTATTTTTGGAATTCCTAAACTATTGTTGTTATTATTTGAGTGTTGTTAATGTTAGAGTCATTTAGATGGATATGAATATTTAGAGTTGGGAGTTATTTGTATCTATACAATTTTAGTACTTAGTTGTGCACCAATAGTGACATATACTCTTTGTTTACCCCAGTCGAGGCTACGTTGCTTTGAATAGGACTTGGAAGATTTTTTAATCTCTGAGATCAAGAGATCAAATAAGTCCTAGCATAAACTATTTGCTGAACTAAAGTGCTCCTACAAGTCAAATGTGATGGTTACTGTAAAGTTATTCTTTGAGTTGTAATTATGGATATTCTGTATCTTCTGTCAAAACAAAATAGTTTTAAGCAAACAAAGGTTTTCCAAAATACAATGTTAAATTTTCTTAAAACATATTTTAAACTCAGACTTTTCAGAACCATAATTGCAATTTCAAGGTAACGCACTTTGTTGAATTGCTCCTAAATGGGGGTAAACATAACATTAAGGACTCAATATGGGTAAGCTGATTAGAGCTAATCTTGGAAGGCTAGGGTAAATTTGCTGGTGGAGGCCTCTGTCGAGAGATAAATTCTTTCTAGATAAAGTGATAGTTCTAGTTAGTCAAGTCAGTCCGTGCTAGCAACTCAGCCCGTGTGGACTGTTTCTTTTCTGAAATGGACAACTTGTAAGTTAGGGTGTAAAAGTTGAGGAGTATCTCACCCAATGGGCCTGATGCGTATGGATTTGGGTATAAAAATCATATAAAAACTAAGCACATTCCCAATCAGTTTACATTAAAACGTTAAACCCCAAATTACACATATGAGCAAGCGTACTCATCATTAACATAGTATAGGGTTCAAACGAGTGTCGATCCTTAAGGAACAAGTATGCATTAATCATTTTTCTTTCATTGTTTAACCGACTCCATAAAGTGAAAAAGAAATAAAAAGTAAAATAAAATAAAATATATACATGTCAAGGATGGAGAATTATGTAATTCAAGCCATTGTTTAGACAAATATGATCTTAAAGAACCCAACCATTATCATAACTAATCATTCACTTGGCATCATGAAGGATTAAGATAGACTCACTTCTTTTTCAATCCATAAAATCACTATCTTCTAAACAAATTAGCATCACATATTCTGTTTCAACTAATTCACCTAAAAGATGCATTAAACACAATCATTGATTAAATTTTCATATTCTGGCAAACTTAAAATATGAAATTAACCAATGAATCTATATTCTGGCAGACATCAATTAACCTTCAACTACCTAGTTCTTCGCAATTAACCTCTTTTTCAAGCAAGTTAAGAGACAACAAATATGAAACTAATGAATCGAAACCACCATCAACCTTTTTTTCAAGCAAGTTAATAGAAAGAAATAATCAATTATTCTTGTAATTAGCATAAGTAATTAAATACCAAGAATAACAATTAATTAATCAAAAGATCAAATAACTCTAGAAATCATGAATATCTAAAATAATGTCAAACTACAATAAAACAATTAATACATCATTGTTCAAGAAAAAGAAAACAAATGAAAGAAATAGATACTCATAGATAAGCCTTCTTCTTCTTCCTTCGTAGACCTTCTTGCACAATCCTCCTTGAATTATTTATCTAGAGAAAATATTGGTGATGCACTCTAAAATAAATCTAAGTCTCTACATTGTGCACCTCTCTTTCCTAAGGTAAATTGGTCTTTATTTATAGGCTCACAAAATTCCTAAAAAAGTCCTAAGTAAAGAAGAAGAAAATACCTAAAAATAATCTAAAACCAAAAAGGAATAGAAATTGCTAAAATAAAAACCTAAGAGAATTTAATGGTCCACTGTCTTTGACTTTGTAAATTGAAAATTCAATCTGAATTGGACTTTGTCATTTCTACTGAAGACCTTGTTTTTGTTGAATTGGACTTCAATTGATGTTGAATTGCAATTGTGAAGTTTGCCTGAAATCAGCTTCCAATCAAGCCGTGAATCACCACCGAGACTAATTTCTTTTTTGCCTTGCTGTTGGCTCGATGAGCCACCGAGATTTTGCTGCCGAAATTCAATTTTTGTTTTCATGTTGTTGCATTGGCTTGCTAAGCCGAATTCCATCTACTTCGGCTGAAGACCGAAGTTGCTTTCTGTTTGTGCTTTGTTGTCGGCTCAATTGAGCCACCAAATTTATGCTTTCTTTTTCCTTCTCCTGTTGCTTTTGTTCTTTCTTTGCTTTAGCCATTTTTGTTGACTTCTACATCTACCTTGGCCCCACCAAATTCACTTCTTTCTTTTGTTGCTTTTGTTCAGCTTCTTCTTGGCTAACCGAATTGTTTTCTCTGTTGTTGCTGTCGGCTTGCTTAGCCGAACCAACCAAGACCAATGTCTCCCTTTAGCCATTTTCCATCTTTCTTTCCTCTAATTTCCAATTTCAATTCATTCCTTCATTCCTTCAATTGCTCTGCACTTTTCTGTTTTTCCAGTGGAAGACCGGCGCCAGCTCCTCTTCCTGGGCTGGTGCTGGTCCTATTTTGAAAATTCACATAATTAGCTCCAATTTTCTCTTATTTTTGCATAAAATTACAGAAAAATATTTTTATAAGGAAAATACCAAATATGAAGGAATATGACTAGTTATTTCACAAAATGTATCACAAAATGACCTCGAATAACTAGAAAAAATATGACTAATTTACGCCCTATCAGGGCCGATCACCCACTTATTTTGTGATGTAGGGTTTCATAGTACTCGGTCATGATGCAGGATTTCATGGCCATGTCTATGATGCAGGATTTCATAGTTATGTTTAAGTGGTTCATTTCTTTAAAAGTTGTATATTTCAATTTGCAAAAGCTGTTAAAATACCACTTAATATTTAAAGATAGGTTTCTAGACTTGCAGAATTTTTATTGTGACTTGTTTAAATTTTGCATACATGAAAGGTTTACTTAAACTATCATGAGTACACACAGGATTTATTGGGAAATATTTCTCATCACCCTTTTATGTTATGTTTTCAGGTCGATCCTGCTTTGAAGGTTGAATTGCTTTGTGTTGCCTTGAGTTTATTTTGATTGTATTTGTTTCTTGAGGGATTTAGTTATTATTTAATTTTTTTGAGACTTGTACAAGTATTGTTTTAGGTGGTAATAAGTTTTAAATTTAGATTATTTCTTCTATCTTTTATTTACCTAGTTATAAGACCCTTTGTCCTAATAACAGGGCTACATCCCCGCCCCTTTGTGGGGTACGTAAGTAGTGGGGTGTTACAAGTGGTATCAGAGACTAGGTTTAGGTAACTATTGACAATATTTGGATTTATTACCTTAAGTTTTAAAATCTCTAGTAGTAATTTGTGCGTTTTGTTTGTAGGATGGTTAGAAGATTTGCGTCCGTTACCCGAGATTGGCATTTCATGTATGGTAGAGCACCTGTTCCATTTTATGTAGTAGACCTATCCTCCTCTAACATAGAACCCGAACTTGGGTCAGATTGGTTTGAGTTAGAGAGCAGTGGCAATGAGATGGAGATTGAGGTTTCTAACCCTATTGTGCCTAATGATGGTAAGGAAGAGAAGATAGAGGTTGAGGTTGCTAAGCTAGAGTTACCTAAGTAGAAGGGAGATGTTGAAGATGTATAGGCAGTGGACCCTCCCATACCAGTGGTTGATTTAGTTTCAGATAGCGAGGCTAAGGAGAAAGCTCCTGATCTTGACTTAGGTAGTGAGGGATAAGAGGAGATGGATGATGTTGATAGTGAGGGAGGTGAGGAACTGAGCGATACTGATGATAATGGAGGAGAACAGATAGATGATACTGATAGTAAAGTAGAAGGAGAGAAGAAAGAGTCTGATAAGGAGGAGGAGGAGGAGGCGGTTGTGCTTTCTCGGACTCCACCAATAGAAGAGTTTGACATTACCCCTTTCAGCTTTAACGTTGAGGAGTCCAGTGATGAGGGACCCAGTCAAAGGGATAGACTCACCCCGGGTATGAGGGCACTTAGGGAGTCAATCTTAGGGGCAAAAGATAAGGGAAAAAGAAAGGTGGAGGAGAGTTCTAGGAGGAGTGAAAATGATGGTAGTGCACTTAGGTTTGGACTGGGTTTAGACTTCCGAAAAGTAGAGGAGGATGACTCGAAGAACTTATTTCCGACTACTTGAGTGGCAACTAGAGTAGCAAGAAAACTTAGTAGATTTGTGGTGTAATTTAATGATTAGGGAATCTATTTTGTTTTTTTTTAGTTCATGGCCTTATTTACTTTCTTGCTTATGAGTATCTGATTCCTATAGAGATATCATCTGTGCTATCTAATTTCTTTGTGTTAAAGTATGATTTATTTTGAAAAAAAACTTTTGAGTATTTCACTTTTTTCAAAAAAAAAATACTCTTATATGTTCAATGAGTGAGCAAAAGTTATATATGTTGTCTTTGCACTATATGTTTGCATACATATGCATGTATTTATCTGTAACACCCCACTACCTAGGCCCATTGGGGCTGGGGATATCACCCCGTCTACAGGACAAGTGGTCTTTATAACTAGGTCACAAAAAATAAAATAAAAGAAATACTTTAAAACTAAACTTATTACAACCCAATAACACATTAACAAATTCAAAAATAATTGTCTGCTACAATCTCTCGAAAACAATACATAACAAAAATAATAGAGAGTCTTCAAAATCATAGGCAACAATCTAGCTAATGACCTTCACAGCAGGATCGACTTAAAAACATGATATAAAAGGTGATGAGATAAAAATCTCAGTAAGCCCTTGTGTGCTTTTAGTGTTTCAGGTAAAACAATTCATATATACAAGTTATAAAAGTTTCATAAGAGGAAGTGCTGGCAAACATTAAATAAATATTAAAAATGAAGAATGGTGTTTGGCTTTCCAAACATATATGTGCACAATAAATACAACCACCCAAAGAGGTAGCCATGGCACCACACGTTGGGTACCATGACGATATAACGGTCAAAATGCCACACGTTGAGCATACTGACAAAAGATAGGTGTACTACCGGGTGAGATTCTCCTCCATCTCTACACCCAAACGTACCGGTTGTCCACTTCGAAAACACATAGTCCACTTGACTGAACTTGCTAGCTCAGACCGGTATGACCTATCGGATTGGCATCTTATCCGGGAAGGACTCACCCCTCAGAGGTAGCCACCTATTGAGAGACTTACCCTAACCCTTCAAAGACTAGTCCTAGTAGTCTACGCTTATTGAGTACTCAATGTTGTTGTTCCACTTGGGAGAAAATTGATCATACAATGATTTACTTGGAAATAGCAATTAAGGTTTCTAAAATTCTTGCCAAAGTTGAGTTTTAGAAAAAGTTTAGCATTTTGTATAAAACTACTTGTTTAGTTTCAAATGGTTTGCTTGAATAAAATGAAAAGGAAAATTGTCCTTAATTACCTTTACAAAACAATTGTTCATACACATTGTATTTGGCTTGACACATTAATTTTGATCTTCAAATGACTCTATGCAGGAGCTTACCTGATCCTTTGCTCTGCTAGGATTCAAAGATCTTCCAAGGTTAACCTAACCCCTCCTAGGGTAAATACAAGACATAAGATAACATTCGGACTATATCTGTCTTATATAAATAATTCCTAGTTCAACTAGTTACAATCATGACTAACTATGACCATGATGTCCTAAGCTTTAATGCTAGTTTGATAAAGTATTTTAGAAAATAAACCTAGTTTGATAAGCTAAAATAACTTGGGTTCTAAAATAATTGCTAGTAAGTTATAGTTTCAAATAATAAAATTTGAGTATTATTGTTAATAAGTAATCTAGTGTTAAATATTGAATAATACTAAGTCCTAAATAATATTGGTAAATGGTAATATTTAAATAGTATTATTATAAATAAATAAATAATAAATTACACTTAATTTTTAATTAATAATTAATAGATAATAAATAGTTAGCAATAATAAAATTAATAATAAATGCGTTATGTTTAACAAATAAATTTTAATATAAATAATATTTATGGATATAGGTAAAAAGTTTTAGTTATGGTCCACAAGGTCATTAATTAATTCTAATATTTTATTTATTATTATTATAAAAGATTTTATTATATATATATCATTTTTTAATAAAATGTATTATTTACTTGACTAATAAAATATTAATATTTTAATTAATATTCCATTCCAAACCATCCTACTAATTTCAATTTTCATAGAGAAAAATGTAGTAGTAATTCTAATTAAAGTAATAAAATTTGTGAATAAAAATATCCTAGGATTAACATGAAATAATCTTCCATCAAGATTTCCCTATTGCCAGAAAAGATTCATGAACACATTCCCAAACACCAACTAATAGGCTAATCCATTCATAGACATATACTTAAATTAGCACATACCATCACATGGCTAATTTCCTACTAGGCATAATCATCAATCGTAGCTTCAATGGAAAATAAGGACATAAAAACCTAATCACCATTGGTGTCATAACATCTAACATGCTTTAAACATCCATACTCTCATTAAACATGATGAACATATATTGATTCAAAAGAAAAATCCATATAGCTTAGTCATATATATCAATCATCATGTCCTAACTCCAACCCTTCATCCATATGCATACACTCAATCCCCCATTCATATTCAATCTTCTTATTAATATCTAGGAGACATAAATTCAGGAATAAAAAGGAGAGGATTTAAGAAGAAATACTTGATAGTCAATCACTTGTTGAAGACTAAAGAAGGTCCACGCATTTGGGAGTCTTTAGTGGTCTAAAGGAAAAATAGCCATAGTTGATCAACCATTTCAGCCGAGAGAGAGAGAGCATTAGAACAGCATATCAAAAATTGAATAGAAGGGGAAGAACAAGAAGGGTGTTCTTATTTTATCCTTTTTATGTTCTTGAGATCTTCAAGAAAAAAAAACTGATTTTGATCTGTTCAAAAATTCTTGTTTGTGTGATTTTGTGTTATAAAGACCAGAAATGAAGTCGAGGGATTAAGTAAAAGTGATCTGGAGTATTTGAGAGTGATTGGAGATGTTTATGGTAGGTTTAGACTTACAGAAGTGTAGTGTGTGTTCTTGGTGTTTTAAGAGAGTTTTGAGAGAAAAGGGCTTGCGAAATTCTGGAATGCTATTGGCCGAATTGTCTAGAGCAATTAGGAGTTTCAGTCTTTAGCAAGATGGAGAGAGAGTGATCATATTTTTTTTTAAATTCAAATGGAGGAAATTGAGGAGTTATTTGAGGTAGAAAATTAGCTAATGGTGATTGATCAAGGAAGGTTTCTTTGCTCTTCAATGGTGCCGGCTAAAAAAGCTAATCTTGCTGAAATGAATGAAGGCTATTCAGGTTATATAGCTGGCCAAAATTTAGTCTATGATGGCAGAGAAAATTCTGGTTTGTTCATTTGATACAAGAGTATTTTAATGAAGCAAAAATTCTGGAATTATTTTGAAGTTCAAAAGAATTTTGGATAGAGTAATCTTATGAGCTTTTTTATGTGTGATTATGGAGTCCAAATACTCAAGGTAAGTGTGGAGGTCAATGATGTTCAGTTCATGGCTGAACAAGGTCCAATTTTTAGAGATTTGAAGGGTGTTTTTCGGCCTTGGCATGGAGAGACAAAACTAGAAATTTTCTGGTTTCAACTTGTTCAAGGGCTTTGAATTAATGATGACTTTTGGTGCAGAATTTTCTGCATTTACTTGGCCCGATTTGCAGCTGTTTTTTTGGGGTGTTTGAGGGTCTTTTAACAGTGGTTTTCCAGCCTTCTTTCTAGAGAAAAATAGAGGATGTTCTTGCTGAATTGATGACAAAAAGACAACTTCAATTCTAACTTCCTAAGCTGCGAATTGTGCAGGAAATTTTTCTGGTTTTTGTGCAGTTTGAACAGTCCAAAATTTGCACAGAATTTTCAGCCTTCAAGCCACATGAAATGACCATTTTTCTAGTAGCAAAAGGGTAGAATTATTGGCTGAATTTTTCAAAAGCTGTGCTGCAAAATTTCTGGAAAATTTCCAGATTTTCCTTCACTAAAAATATGAACAACATGAAGGTAGGATTGAAGGTATAATCATGGTGATTTATTTCTTTTGGAAACCCATCCTAATTTCTCTCCTATTCTCGGCCATTCCCCTAACCCTCAAGACTGATTTTTTTAAATTCAAGGCCAAAGAATTATCATAGAATTTTTGGAATTAAAAGAAGAAATTTAATGGATTTTGGATGATTTAAATTATGAAAGTGTTAGGACAAAGCTAGAGATAATAAAAGGGACAAAGATTTCACTAGAATTCTTTTTAGGACATGATTATAAGATCAGGACATTCTCTTCATATTTCCCCTAAGACAACATTCCTATCTTTAAGGAATGTAAGAAAATAAAAAATTCAAACATAACTAAAATAATCATGAATAAAACTTAAGTGATAGGATTTGAACTCATGACCTTAGAAATTAATTCACGAAGCTCTAACCACTTAACCACACTAGCTCTTGTTTTTATTTTCTCACCCAAGTATTCTTCTTATCTAAGCCTCAAGCCATCTTCCTATTTTGACCTCAAGTAAAATTACCTTTTTACCCTTCCTACCCAATAAGCATAAATAAGCCAATTAACCTATAAGCCACAATTCTAAAGCATATAAAATTATTCAAAAAGTATATTTTTATGCAGAATAATATGATATGAATCCCGACCCCCTTTACTCTAAGGTTGGCTTTAGGTGGGGTTTCACATTGTCGACCTATAATTATGGGCGATAATAATTAAAGATGGAAGCTAGACATAAAACTACCGTAAGAGGCCGAACTGGTCATGATAGAGAATCTTCAACACCTAAATATGAGCCAGCAAGAGCATTTGAAGCCAGATGTGAGAGAAAAGCACGAAAAATAACAAGAGATTGAACTTGAGGGATCTACTAAAATGACAGTTGGACAAGCCCATTTAGACCCCACCACTGAATTTAGTCAATTGAGGAAATATAGCTATTGGAGGAAATAAGTTAAAGCCAAATGTGATGACCAAGGTGTTAGCTTTGAACAAGGAGGACGTGAGATCGGATGTAATCATGGTGCCAGGTTAATTCTTTACTTCTCCTAAAAAAGTATGGTATTTGATCTTTGTTCTATATAGCCTATATATTGTGTTGTGTACTATTTGTTTGAGTAGTGATTAGCTAGTGCATAAGAGCCGAATCCTTCAACTGCAAATAGTTATAAATTTTCTTATTAATTGTTTAAGCATCCTCCATCGTACAAGGAAGTAAGGATCTATAGGTTTGATCCAATAGATAAAATTTTGGATCTATAGGTTTGATCCAATAGATGAAATTTTGGTTGGAAAAGTAAAATTTATCAAAAATATGACTCGTTTTTCTTTTAAAGATTATGATAGCATATTAGACACAGAATGAATGTTAAAGTAATGAGTTAAGTTAGTTGTAGAGATAGAATAATGCATTTTTGTGGATCAGATAGATATGAATAAATTTTAGAAAAGGTAAGGTATAGGAAGTATGGTTCATAATACTAGGAGCAAAAGTTCATAAATTATTGCTAAAGGAATACTAAAGATATCTAGCTTGGTGTTGTAGACCACGTGACCCAGTAATAATGGTATAGAAAAATGATAGAATTTTGAAGCTATATATAGATTATAGAATAATGAATAGTTTAGTCATCAAGAATATATGTTGTTACTTCTAAGTTAAACTTGAGATTGGGATATCATTAAGTGTGAATTTGAGAAGAGGATATACCTAAGATTGTGACTAATATTGGGGATAGGTACTAAGTGTTAGGATTCGTGGACTCCTAAACGCGAAAAATATTCACGAATCCCTTCCGAGGATCCAAGTAAATGATTAAGAAGATCGTAGGTTTGTTGGTGTAATCGATATCCTTCGATTCTGATTCTGTCACTGTACGTGTAACTCGAATGATCACCAGACGCTGCAGTGTGCGAACGTCCTCTATCGGATACACACTGTGAACTAACTCGTTACCCAGGGAGTGCTAGCGCATAGGGTTTGAGAGGTTTTTTTTTTCTGATCAATGGAGGCACGAATATTCTCAATAGAAATTGGTACACACAAGAAGACGACTAGGGTTTTCTTAAAATCCACTCCGAACCTCTTATAGTCCAACCCTAATGATATCTTATCGTATTTTAATTTAAATTCAAATTAAATTAAAACTGATATGATAAGATTCTGCCATTATCTCGGTAATTTAACTAATTAATTTACCGAGTCAGATTCTTATAAGTTGGACATCATCCAGATACATCGAATTTGGACATATTTCCAAATTCATTGTATCTAATAAATTTTCTAAATTCGATTAACTTAGACATATTTCCAGATTCATCGAATCTGGTTACCAGAAAAATAACCTAACAAGTTCACTTATTGTGTGACCCTATAGGTTCATTTAACACTGGCAGTGTACCTAAATCATATTTAAATGGCCCACAAGTTATAAGCAGTTTCTAGCAAAACATTATAACTATCCAGGTTAAATGAAGATCGGTGATCTCTTTGAACCAAACCATAATTTTATATTTAGTCATTTTGTCACACGATATCCAGATTAAGCATAAGGCATGGAGCATGTCATCCTTATTAAGCTTAATCAATTATTTCTTGATTTCATAGTAGCCTGTTCAAACAAATAATATCAATATCTTAGATTGATATATTTGAGTACGGCCATACATTTTAACAGTCTAACTTATCAAGGGGCCCATGGATATCTCTCTAATAATTGAGAGGGACAAATTCCTTCACTATCAATCATATTCCTCTCATTGATTTATTCTATATCCAACAGTAGTCTAATTTATTATCTGCTTAAAGACAATTTTAGACAACGTCAAAATATAGAATTTATCAAGTAGGAAACTATGATGAATTTAGGTCGAAGGACTTCTAATATTATTATGGCTAGAAAGTACTTATGACATGTTCCATGAAGTACTCTCATAATGGGTTATGTCCAATACAATGTTCTCTATCATTTATTTATGTTTTGACTTTATATCACAAACATCCATGACCAGTAAAACATAGCCATCCAGTCACAAATATACTAATCTTAATTTATTATTGTTCAAATAATAATAAACGATCAGGGACAGATTTAGAATAGTCATTGTATTCATTGTTAGGTTTTACTATCAAGTCACATACTTGATGACCACAAAACAATTCATGGAAGGGAAAGCCTCATATTATTATATAAAATATAACGATAATAGTATAAGTACAAATTGACTCTAGGGCATATCCCCAACACTAATGATGGGTGGTGATGCTATACTAATTGGCAAGGGCTCTAACACTTATAAATTAGATGCATAGAACTTTCAATCATGCTTTGATAATTTTATGATACCTTTCTAGATGATACCTAGTGTATTTTGAAAGCTATTAAAGACATATGATAGTTGAAATTGATGTTAGAAAGGAGAGGTAGCATAAATTTCCATTAAGTTTTTTAAGTGAAAATTTTAGTTGAATATAACTCTATTTTTGGAATGAGAGGTAATCAATGATGGTTTTAAGGTAAACCTAGCCAAGGTAGAAGCTGCATGGGATGTCATCAAGTATAGTATCTAATTAGGATTCTAGGTCTACTACAAAATTTTAGACTAAGTTCCAAGAGATAATGGGATCAACTTGGAAGTTCTGTACTACATCATATCCTCAAAATTGATGGCTAGTTGGAGAGATTTATTCTGATTTTGGAGGACATGTTGAGGGCATGTATATTGGACTTTATTAATAAATGGTTTGAATGTGTGCCACATGCAAATACACCTACAACAACAGCTACCGATCCTCTATTGGTTTGGCTTTATATGAAGCGTTGCAAAGCCAGAAATATCAAGTACCATTGTATTAGAGATGAATTGAAGATGGGCAGATTAACAAATTCCGTAAAGTTTGTGTTCAAGAAATAGCAAAAGATGAAGACGACTCAGAGTCAGCAGAAGAACTACGCGGATAATAGGAAAAGAATGTTGGAACTCTCACCTACAGATTAGACTTACCAGACATTTTAACGAGATTACATGAAGTGTGTTTATATATCTCAACTGAAGATGTACGATCTTGATCCGAAACATGTTTTAATGAATAGCCTTTGCTATTGCAACCTGATTTGATTTATGTGGAGAAATCGATGAAGATTCTAAATCGAAGCATCAAGACTCTTCAAAATAAGCAGATACGAAAGATGAAGGTGTTACGAGAGCATCAAAATACACAAGAAGTCAGTTGGATTATTGCAACCAATGCCAATACCAAAATGGAAATAGGAAGAGGTAATAATAGACTTCAGCACTGGCTTGCCTACATCACAGACCCAAAAGGATGTTATTTAGGTAATGGTTAATCGACTAACAATGACAACACACTTTATCCCTGTAAATGTAAGGGACTTTATGGAAAAGTTAGCTTAGACATATGTACGAAAAATAGTAAGGTTGCATGGAGTACTCTCAAGTATCATCTCTGACCGAGACCCGAGATCTATATCTCAATTTTAGGCTAATTTTCAAGAATTTATGGGTTATAATTTGAAATTCAGCACGTCGGAACACTAGACGCCACGTGGGAAGCGGAGGAATAGATGAAGCAAAAATATCCCGACTTGATATAAATGTACTCGCTGAATTTCAAGACGAAATTCTTCTAAGGAGGGGAGGATGTAAAACATCACCTAAGCCTATCCTAGAATTAGAGGGATGGGTTGCATTTCGTGACATATTGCAAGACTGAATATTTTCTGGATGAATTTGTGTGCTTTAGAATTATTATATGTGGACTATATGATTTATTTACGTTTAATGAGTATTAGGGGCAATTAGGGAATATTTCATAGAGATGAGAGAAGGAGAAGCTTAGAATGTAGGAGAGAAGAGAATTAAGTTGAAAAAATAGGAACAAGAATTAATATGGTTTAGTGGATAGAGATTTATGATTAATTCCTAAGGTCTTGAGTTCAAATCCCATAAACTAAATATTATTTTAATTATCCAAACTAATGTTTGAATTTTATTTCTTGCATTCCATGAATCTAAGAATGTTGTATTGAAGAGACATGATGATAATATTCTAATCATGTGATCTTGTCCTAAAGAGAATCTAGAGGTGTTTTATCCTCTATTATTTTAGCAACCCATGTCCTGGCATATTTGAATTTAAAAATATTTATATTTTTTGAATTCTTTTAATTTTCTTATAAAATATTCTAGATTATCTTAGACTTGAAATTTAAATAAAATTCCAGCTATTGGAGATCTCTTGGCCGAAACATAGAAGAATTAAAAGAATGTTTTCTTTTCCAAATTAAATCACCAAATTACTCTCCTAAAGAAATACATTTTGGGTTATTCTTGTTATGGTGAAAAGTTAGAAATTATCTTTAGTTCTTCTTCTTAGCTTACTTTCAAAATTGTACAGCTTAATCATCATTTCTTTCTTTGCAAAACAAACACTCTTTTTGGTGTGCAAAAAGCAGGAAACAAGCATGGTGGATTTTAGACTTTTCATAGTTTGCATAAACCAGAAAATTTCAGCAAGCAAGTAAGCATTCTAGCCCAGCAACTTTGAGTATTCAACACCATCAATTAGTTCTTTAATGGTTCTTGTTCTTCTAAAAGGTAATGGCTGGAAAATCACAATTAAAAGATCTTGAGATACACCTACTTAGTAGCTGAAAAATCAATTCAAAATATTTTGAATTTTTGCTAACAACATTCCTACATTTTATCATTTCTTCTAGCTAAACAACCAGAATTTTTCTAGCTTATTCAGTTTTTATTTAGCTAGCATTTCTTCTTCATTTCTTTTTCACTATTTTCGACAGCACTAAGTACCATAGCTGAACATCTTTCCTTCTTCACCAACCATGGCCATCAAAACTCCATTAAAGTACCTCAAATCTCTCCTAACTTCACTCCATTTAGAATACTTTAAGTTTGAAAATTAAATCCCATGCATTGCTCCATCAAACACTCACCCACCTAGCAACCAACTCCGACAAACAAACCAAAAATCTTGCCACCATCTTAAGCCATTTTCGGCCAACTTCAAAGCTAGGAACACTCACCATTTCTCTTCCATGTCTTGGTTAAATAGGTGAACCTCCATTAAAGAACTAGAAACCTTCAAGGAAAAATCACTATTAGCAATCTTCTACCTAAAAAACCTCCATCAATTCCTCAACTATTTCTCAAATTCAAAACTTAAATAAGCTCCTAGACTTCCTCTCTCTTAGCAAAACCAAAACACTACCTCTAGTAAGGCTATTCGGCCATCATCAAACCAAGAACACTCCCTCTTCTTCTAATTTTCTCTCTAGTTCTCTCAAGAACACGTGTTACTTGTGTTCAACCCTTTGGCCATTTCTAATCACACCAAATCACTCCAACATCCTCAAATCAAGTAGAGAGAAACCAATATTCCCTTTCCTTCACTCAGATCAAACAAGTATTTTTCTTTCCATGTCAAGAAGAACACCATAAGGTAAACTACGTCCAAACATCCTCTCTCTTCTTCTTTTCTTTACTTTCATTTCTTCTTGTTCTTTTCTCAATCTCTCTCTCTCTTGGCCAAATTTATTGGTGGCCATCATCAGACGTCTTCAATCCCTAGTCTCTCAAAGGACTCATTAAGGCATTCAAGACTCTTCGATTGTCAAAACGACATCTTCAACTTAAATCGTCATCAAACAAGTATTTTGATCTAAACTCCCTCATTTATTTTCAAAGTCAAGATTAATAGGATGAGGACTTCTAGAAGTATTGATGTGATTTATGATGATGTTGGTGAAAAAATTATGGTATGAGTGATTATATGATAAAGGTTGAGACATGCATTAGGACTACTTTATGTATTAAATTTGGATCTTGATTTTTAATATAAGATTATGACATGTTTGTTAGGAGATATAAGAATGGGGTCTATATATCATTAAAGCATGTGATGATATGGTTGATGTTGGAGATTAATATTGCTATTGCTATTACTTTAATATTATTGACAATATCATCAATACTTATTATTGTTGTGTGAATATTTTTATTGCTATTATGAATGCTACATTTGATGTGTTAAATATTATTATAACTTCAACTTGTATGATTACTACTTTATTTATTAATAGCAAAATTATTATTACTTTTAATTATTAATAGTAATATTGTTGTTGCTTTTGATACTTAAATTGTTGTCATAATTTATTAATACTACTAGTATTAACATTGTTATTTTTAATGATATTATTATTATTACTGATATTATTAGTACTATTATTATTGTTATTTTCAATGTTATTTTTCATAATAATAATATTATTTTTAAACATTATTATTTTAAAAGAATAATAAATATATTATTATTAGCCTTTTACAAATATTATTACTATCCAAAAGATTATTAAAATTCCTATTAATGTTTTTGACAACATTATTATTTTGTTATGCTTATTTTTTACTTGTGTCACTTACTTACGATATCATTATAACAAGTTATTTTTATACTAATAAGAATATTAAACTCTAGAAATATTTTTATATCAATTAATTTTGAAATTCCTAAACCATTGTTGTTATTATTTGAGTGTTGTTAATTTTAGAGTCATTTAGATGGATATGAATATTTAGAATTGGGAGTTATTTGTATCTATATAATTTTGTTACTTAGTTGTGCACCAATAGTAATATATACTCTATGTTTACCCCAGTCGGGGCTAGGTTGCTTTGAACAGGACTTGGAAGATTTTTTAATCAGTAAGATCAAGTAAGTCCTTGCATAAATTGTTTGCTGAACTAAAGTGTTCCTGCAAGTCAAATGTGATGTTTACTGTAAAATTATTCTTCGAGTTGCAATTATAGATATTCTGCATCTTCTATCAAAACAAAATAGTTTTAAGCCATCAAAGTTTTTCTAAAACAAAATGTTAAATTTTCTTAAAACATATTTTAAATTTAGACTTTCCAGAACCATAATTGCAATTTCAAGTTAACGTTGTAACACCCCATTACCTACGTACCCTATTTGGGTTGGGGATGTCACCCCATCCATAAGACAAGGGGTCTTTATTACTAGGACTCACAAAAAAAGGGAATGAAACCATCCAAATTTAAACTTATTATAACCTAAACAATACATGAATAATTTTTAAAATAAATAAACGTCTGCTAGAGTTTCTCAAAATAGAACACATAGAAAAAGAAATAAGTCTTCAAAACAAAGGCAATCTCTAATCAATAACCTTCACAGCATGATCGACCTAAAAGCATGGTATAAAAGGTGATGAGATATAAATCTCAGTAAGTCCGTGTATGCTTTAGGTGCTTTAGGTAAAACAGTTCATGTATGTAAGTTGAGAAATCTTCATAAAAGTAAAGCGTTGGCAAGTCTCAAATAAATTTCACAAGTGAGGAGTGCTATTTTCCTTTCAAAATCTATATATGTATACAACAAAAGCAACTACTTAAAAGAAGTAGCCATGGCACTACACTTTGTACACCATGACCAAAGAACGTTCAGGATGCCACACTTTGTGCATATTAACACAAGGTAGGTTTATAGCCTACCGGGTGAAATACTCATCCATCTCTACTCCCAAACTTATCGGTTGTTTATTTCAAAAATTCACAGTCCACTTAACTATTCTTGCTAGCTCGGACCGATATGATCTACAAGATTGGCATCCTATTCGGGAAAGACTCACCCCTCAGAGGTGGCCACCTACTGAGAGACTTACCCTAACTCTTCAAAGACTAGTCCTAGTAGTCTACCCTTATTGAGTACTCAACGTTGTATTTGTCCCTTTCGGGAAAAGAAGGATCATCCAATATGTTTTCTTTGAAATAGCAATTATGGTTTACAAAATTCTTGTCAAAGTTGATTTTTAGAAAAAGTTTATCATTTTGTGTAGAATTTGCTTGTTCAAATTGAAATTGTTTGACTGATGGAAAAGAAAAGGAAATTTTGCCCATAACTGCATCCACAATATATCTGCATGTATACATCATGTTTGACTTGCCAAAGTGACTTTGATCTTCAAATAATTTTATGCAAGGACTTATCTAATCTCTTGCTTTTTCTGGGTACAACAGCCTTCCAAGATAGTTCAAGGTAACCTAACCCCGTCTAGGGTAAATATAGGGCATAAGTCCTAATATCCAGACATCACTTGCTTAAGTAAATAACTCTTAGCCTAACATACTTAGGCTCAACTAGTTACAGTAACATTTAGTTATGACAACAATGTCTCAAGCTTTAACATTAATTGATAAAGTACTTTATAGATTAAGATTAATTTGATAAGTTAAAATAAAAATGTGCTATAATAAATAAATAATAATTATAATATTAACTATTTATTAACAAATAATAAATAATAAGTAATATTAATAATAAATAGTAAATAACAAAATTAAGTAATGTTAATAATAAATAATTCTTAATAATATATAGTAAATAATATTAATAATAAATAAATTATTTTTATAATAATTACCAATAATATTTATTATTATAAATAATATAAATTTAAAAGGTATTGATATTATATTAATTAATTCCTATGTATTATTATTTATATTTAGTAATGCTTAACAAAAACTATTACTATTTATTTATCTAATAAAATAATAATATTTTAAGTAATTATTAGTTCCAAAAATATTTAGTGCTTACCGAAATTAGTAAATAATAATAATTATTATATTAATAAGGATAATGCTAATAATATTAATAATAATAAAAGTATCTAGTATAAAAAATTATATATATTCATACACACATATATTTAATAAATAGCATGTTGATTCATCAAAAATAGACTTGTAATAATATACATCACAACAAGGGTGATATTCTACTAGTAATAATATTATCTAGGGATTTATTGATAAAAATAACATCATGAAGGCATAATCAAGTAATGGTAGTACAATATCTATCATACATCAAAACATCCATACTTGAGACATAAAGCCTTCAATCATAATGAATATATAATAATCTCTAAGAATAATTGAACAATAGCTCCTAAGCCTCAATATTCATGTCCTAATATCATTCCCTTCACCTACATATATTTCTTCAACCCACACTATTTGATCAACCCATTAAATCTATCATCTAAAAGCTTTGAGTTTGAAACTTTAAGGAGAAGGTCATGAAAGAAATACTTGTTTTGATGATCGTTAGTTGAAGATATCGCCTTGTACAATAAAGATTCTTGGGTGCTTGAGAAGTCCTTCCTTGATTGAGGTTGTTTAAGAATGGCCACCAATGGTTTGGCGAAGAGAGAGAGAGAGAGAGAGAGAGAGAGATTAGGATGATAAAAAAATGGTGATGAAGAGATGAAGAAGGTCTAAGGTGATTAAATTTACCTTCTTGATGTTCTTCTTGTTCTTGACCGAAAAGTGTGTTTAATCCAAGTGGAAGATCAATTTTAGTGTTTTCGGTGTTATGAAGTAGCCTATAAGTGAGTATAGACTAAATCCTAGTTGGTTTGAGGGTTCTTGGAGTGATTTGGGATGAATAAGAGTGATTGGAGGTTGAAGAAGTTTAGTGTGTGTTCTTAGTGTTCTTGAAAGGAAATTGAGAGAGTGTGTTTCGTGTCTGTCTAGTGAATGATAGCCGAATGGCCTAGTTATGAGGGAGGATTTCAATTTTCCAAGAAAGAGAAAGAGAGTTTCAGCTACTTCAAATTTCAAATTGAGAAAAATGTGGAGATGTTTGAGGTAGAAGATTAAGTAATGGTGTTTTCTTTTTGAAGATTTCTTGTCCTTCAATGGTAGATGGCTGAACTAGCTATGGTTTGATCATAGAATGAAGGATTGTTTCAGCTTTGTAGCTAGCCGAAAATGGTTGTATAATAGCAAAGAAAATCCTGGCTTAATCCTCTAGCTAAGTGAGAGTTTAATGGAGGAAATTTTGAAATTTAAGTTTCAAAGTTTGAAAAGTTTTTAATAGAGTAAAGATAAGAGTGTTTTGGGGTATGTTAATAGATCTCTAATGGCCATGGTAGATGAAGAAGACAAGGTGTTCTGTCCATGGCTGCAAGGTGGCCAAAAATATAAAGTTGATTGATGAAGAAATCAGACCTTGCATTGGATAGGTAAGCTGGAAAAATTCTAGAATTTTAACTACAAGAGTTCTTGAGATTTGGAAGGATTTGAGCAGAATTTTCGGACCTCTTTGAACCAGATTTGCAGCTGAAGTCTAGGAGTGTTTGAAGGTCCATTAATAGTGGTTTTCCAGCCACCATCTTGGAGAAGAAAGAGAAAAGTTTCAGGTGTTCCTATACTCAAATGGGTGGCTCAATATTCATGTATAAGTCTTGGTAGTTTGCTAGAAAATTTCTAGTCTAGTATAGCTTGTACAAGCTGCGAAATTCCAAGGTGTTTTCAGCTTTTATCTTAACACAAGATGGTTGGTTGTTAGCAAGAATTATGTAGGTAATGGATGCTGAAATTTTTGAAAACCAGCCAAGAAGAATTTCTGAAAAAATTTTCAAATTTTAACCAAAACAAGAACAAGAAGAAAATGGTGTTCTTGGAAGAATAGCTTTGGTGTTTTAATGAAAACCTATTCCTATTTTTCTTCCTCAAATTCGGTCATCCTCCTATCCCCAAGAGCAAGAATTTTTTAAACTTCTAGCTAAGAATTATCCAAGATATTTTATAAATATTGAAAATAATTAAAGAAATATGAATAGTTTAAATTTAAATAGGTTAGAACAAGGCTTACAAAAATAATGGAGACCAAAATTCTTCTAGAATTCCTTTTAGGACAAGATTATATGGTTAGGATATTACTAATGTGTCTTCCCTAAGACAACATTCCTAACTTTAAGAAATGTAAGAAAAAGAAAAATTCAAACATTGGTTAACATAATTATAAATAAAACTTAAGTGATGGAATTTGAATTTAAGACCTTAAAGATTAAATCACAAAGCTCTAACCACTTAACCATACTAACTCTTGTTCTTATTTTTCCAATCAAATTCTCTTCCTATCTAAACCTCAAGCCATCTTCTTATTTCGACCTCAAGCAAAATTTCTTTTTTACCCTTTCTACTCAACAAGCATAAATAAACCATATAACCTATATACCACAATTCTAAAGCACACAAAATCATTTAAGGAATCAATTTTATGCAAGATGATATGATATGCACCCCATTCCTCTTACTCTAGGGTAGGTTTAGATGAGGCTTCACAAACGCACTTTGTTGAATTACTCCTAAGTTGGGTAGACATAACGTTGAGTACTCAATATAGGTAAGCTGATTAAAGCTAATCTTGGAAAATGGGGGTAAGTCTCTCGGTGGAGGCCTCCAGCGAGATATAAACTCTTTCTGGATAAGGTGGCAGCTCTAGTTAGTCAAGTCAGTCTACGCTAGCAACTTAGTCCATGCGGATTGTTTCTTTTCTAGAATGGACAACTGAAAAGTTAGGGTGTAAAGATAGTGGAGTATCTTACCTAACGGACTGAACACCTACTTGTATTGTGATGTAAAATTTTACAGTATGCGGTCATGATGCAGAGTTTCATGGCCATGACTATGATGCAGGATTTTATAATTAACTTTGTTTGAGGGGTTCATTTCTTTACAAGTTGTATATTTCAATTTGCAAAAGCCGATAAAATACTCCTTAATGTTTAAATATGAGTTTCTGGACTTACAAACTTTTTATTATGACTTGTTTAAAATTCGCATACATGAAATGTTTACTTAAATTACATAACACACACAGGACATACTGGGAAATATTCTCATCACCCTTTTATGTCATATTTTCTGGTCGATCTTGCTTTAAAGGTTGAATTGCTTTGTGTTGCCTTGAGTTTTGAAGATTGATTTTGATTGTATTTGTTTCTTGAGAGATTTTAGTTATTATTTAATTGTTTTGAGACTTGTGCAAGTATTTCTTTGGGTTGTAATAAGTTTTAAATTTAGATTATTTCTTATATCTTTTATTTACCTAGTTATAAAGACCCCTTGTTTTACGAACGAGGCGATATCCCCCCCCCCCCCCTTTTGGGGTACGTAAGTAGTGTGATGTTACACAAATGGCTCCTGATACTCTAAACAAGCCTTTAGTTATACTCAAATTCACTGTTCCCAGAAACTACAATAGCAATATATTTCAATTCAGAAAGTGAAGCCAACAACTTCACACAAACTATAAACTTCTCCATTTTACCTCTGAAATTACAATTAACAAACACACCAACTGCACATGTTTTTTTGCAACATAAGCTATTATACATTTCAATTCCTCATTAGTTTCTCATAAAATCAACCATTGGCATTTATTTGAAATGGAAGAAGTATAAATTAACAAAATTATTTAAAGAAGATCTGAAAATAGATATCCTATTTTAAAGCACAATTTCGAGGTAGAAATGCACATAAGTAGGCATAAGCATACTGTACTTAAGATCGCAAATCATTAATAAAATTACAAACGTTAACAAGAATCCCTTTTTTTCCTTCTTCAAATCATTAATAATAGCAATATGGCATGGGCTCTTTCTACCATTGTGAATCTAAAGAAGCCTAGAGGAAAAGAGCGGCAATCATCAGGGACAATGGGAGAAAAATACCATTCTAGAAAACACCAAATTGTGAAGGAAATCAGAGGTTATAGCAGTGCCAATCGGAGGTTGGAGGTTACTACAACGACGGGTGGACGTTGCAGTGGCAGTCGAAAATGTTACAACAGTGGCTCCAGCTATGGAGGTTATAACAGTGGTTGCAGCTACTTTCAGCGATAGCAATAGTAGGCAGAAAAGAGGAAGTATTCAGATGTGGAGAAGAGGAAAGCAAGATAAGGAAAAGGGAAAATGGGGAACGGAGAGCAACTGCCAGAGATGGGGAATGGAGAAGGAATTAGGTGAAGATGAAGAAGAAAAAGGGAAAATAGAACTGCGAATTTTGTTTTTAATTATATTAGAGTAATTGTGATGGCAACCATCATTTAAGATTAACTACAATAGTTGTAAACTATCATTTTTAGGAGTCAAATTTGGTTAAATTCTTAATTAAATATTATTTTTCTCAAAATTATATTTACTTATTTATATTTACACACATATATAGTATATATTTTTTATATTACTTATTAACATAGAAATAGAATATTCAAAATCCAATTAAAGTGAAATCTATTTGTTATATATATTAAATATCATAAAGCAATTGTAACATATATAGAACCTCTATTGTATATGAATTTGGTTCAAATATATGAAGACATAAAATATGTAGGGAAATTTTACTTGGCAAATCAATAATCCAACAATTAGATGTGTTCGTGATGTTAAAGTAAGTTTGCTGACCAAAATTGAAGCTAATTTGTTATATTTTATCATTTTAAAGTATAATCTTTATAAAATAGTTAGAAAACCTAGTGCATTTATAAATGTAAGGATATAAAATTAATTATCCAACTGTTAGCTTTACTAAAATTATTAAAAATCATATTATAACCAAATTTGAAGGTAATCGGTTAGATTTTGCTACAAGTTATAGCACAATATCTATACAAACAACAAAAATCGCATGTGTTTATAAATATTCACGTATCAAATTAATGATTCAACTATTATATTTGTTATAGTCATTAAAAAAGTATGATATCAAATTTGAAGATAATCGGATACAATTTAAATTGTTACAGAAGGGTTTTTATACACCTGAAAACTAAAACGACAACCAAAACTATCGTATAAAACAAAATATAAACAATGGCTGGGAAACTTTCATATTAAGAAAATAACATACAATGGTTATAACTGTCATAGTTATTCTGCAGTAAAATGTGAGTGCATGTTGAGACAAATGCGACGGTTTGATGAATAACCGTCGTATATAACACAAGTAATATGATGGTTCTTTTGAATCATCATATTTGATAAGATTATAAGAAGGTTTCTATGACCATTGTATTTGGTCAACTTAATACGACTTTTTAATTTGACTATCGTATTTACTCAACTAAATGCGACGGTTTTGAAACTGCCATTTATATCTATTATTTACGACAGTTTCTTTTCTTTTTTTTTTTTTTTTTTGTAGTGATGAAGGATTTGTGCTACTTGAGCTTGAGCTTCTTGCACAACTTGTTCATCAAGCTATTGTAGAATAGCTTCCCATTATCCGTGATGAAATACTGAGAAATGCTATATCGATAAATAATGTTCACGCATATGAAATCAACGACATTTTCTTTCTTTTCTTCTTTTACTACTACAACTTCTGTTTAGTTAGAGAAGTAATCTATTGTAGTTAAAATGTAAAGATGCCCAGCAAATGACTTTGGCAAAAATCCAATGATATTTAAACCCCATGCCTCGAATAGCCATGAAAACTGTTAGGTGCAATGGTTCGAAAGATTGATGTATATAATTGTATTGAATTAGTATGCTTGACACCTTTGAGCATAATCTAGGCAGTCTTCACCATCGTTGATCAATACTATCTCATTCTCTTAATACAAAAATAAGTTTCAGACTAATTTTGGGCTCCACAGATACTAAATGGGCTTCCTCAATCGCTTGAATATCTTCTTCTTGACCTAAATGTCTCATAAAAGCACCTTCAAAAGAACGTCAAATGAATGTATCCTTATAGCAAAAGAAGCACAATGCACGCCAACAAATATCAGTCAGCCTTTGTAGATCATAGAAAATTTTCCACTTTTGAGATAGTTCAGAAAAGGTTTTCGCCAATCTTCTTTGTCAATCTCATAGATAGAAACAAAATGAATTTCATATTCTTCATCATCCTCATATTCAAACATAGGAAGTATGACATATGTTTGACATATCATAATTTAAGCTTATTGATCATGTAGACATAAGTTTGAAGCCCATTTTATCGATGCATTAGCTTACTTCTCAATAGTTACATCACCTAAATATCCTATAGGTAGTCTTGCATAATTCTAAAATGGGATTCACTCAGGTTTCTTAATATCATACTCACCAAGTATTTGATTTAAAACTAACTAGGAATCCCAATACACTCTAAGATGAAGTCATTTCATATCAATTGCCAACTCCAACCTCAATATAAGGGCTTAGTATTCAGCCACGTTGTTGGAGCATCTTTTAGTTAAGGTGAAAAAATATGGCAATACATCTCCCTCTACGATAATAAATACCATGACAACTCCAGCACTCCCACAATGCACCGCATCATCAAAATACATCTTCCATGGTGAATGTGAGGCATGAAACCAAGTAGCAAGTCATCATTAGTGAATGTAATTTCAGTCATGCAACTACTAAGATTTGCTCGTTTCATATTCCCTAGACAACATTTCTTCTAAGTTACTTTCTTCCTTTCATATGGAGGATCTACCATCTTAGTCACCTTCTAAGTAACCTTAAAAAAAACTTTATTGGAGTTGCAACTATTTCTATAGACTCCTTTGTTTCATTTTTAGAAAATAATTTATTTCCTTCTCTAAATCTTCTTTATTCTTGTTTTTTGTTATGTCTTGAACTAATACTTTGCCCCAATATGCATTAATGCTCAGTTTCATTTTATAAGTACAAGTAATGTCTTTGGCATGATCTCTTTGAAAATATATTAAAGTCTCCAATGCATGCCTTCGATGCACATTTCAATTGTAGGAGATTTACTTAAACGATCTTTACAATTGAGATTCAAAATTTTCTATCTATTGATGTAGTCCACCACTAGCTCGTCCTTTTATTAATAGGAGTTATGGAGTTCTACTATGCTAACAATTCTACGAGTGTTATAAAATCTATTGAGAAACTCTTGTCCGAGTTGTTCCCAATTGTTGATAGAACCAAGTGTAAGGTCAGTGTACCAATCAAATGCATTCCCTTTAAGAGGTCACATGAACTGCTTCCCTTATAGATCCCTATAAGTCCCAACGTTGCTGCATATCTTAATAAAGTGAGCCACGTGTTAATTGGAATTTTCTTTACCATCAAATTGTTGAAATTTTGGTAGCGAATATACAATCAACATCCTCATGTTATTAATTTCTGCAAATAAGGTTTAACATATGTGAAAGTAAACTTGCTACCTCCTTTATACTTATTTTTAATCATGCCCACATAAAGTCTTTAAGTTGATCAATAAGAACCAACCATTCGGAGGATATGTGAATATCTTGTGTCTTCTTAGAAGCTTCGGTTTTTCCCCTCATTTTAGAACTCTTTAGAGGAGTTTGACTTGTTACACCAATCTTCTCAAAGTGATTGGTAAGATGCGTGATGGCGAAATCTTGTTTTTGCGAGCGGTTGGCAAATTCCACCACCAATTTCAGGAGGTGCGTAAGTTACTTTTCTATATTTTGTGCTTCAGTCATTATAACCAGTGCCAAAAAGAAATAGTTGAATCTTTATTGAAAATTAAAAAAAAAAGAAAAACCTTTGATTTGAGATCCCCATGGTGAGATTGAGGCACAAAACCAATACTTGAACTTTGGTTATTTTGCTTGGAGTTGCAACCCTTCTCCAATGAAGATGACAACTTTTGCATTGTAGAGCAACACCTTACTTTAACTTTGTGGTTGATGGCGATGACATGATGCTAAGTCTTAAACCTCACTTTGCAAAAAAGCACGAGCTTTACTTCTTGTTAGCATACCTTGATTTGAGATTTGTGGAGCATTGCCATATAATAGTAGCAGTAGCTTCCATGATATTAGTAGCCTTTGAATGAGTAGATGTAGATTTACTATTATTTGGGGCCATTGAGTTGATTTGTATTTATAGTTACTTTTGGAGTTGATTTGAAGTTTGAAGAGAAGAGATAGGAGGCGGAGATAGACCAACTGGGCAAGTTAGAAATTTGTAGCACAATGAAATTTCAAATTTGCAAATTAAGATAAGAAAAATATCGACAAATACAAAATATTTAACAAATGCTAAGAGTGGTAACAAATCTTTGAAGAAATCTTAAATTGCAGAATGAATCTTTCAATTCTACTCTTTTTTTTTTTATCAAGATGTAAATGTATATATTAATTAAAAGGGTATGTACACAAGATCTTACTAGTTAATAGCAAGGCAATTATTAACTAGTTGTGACAGATACAATCCTCAAAATAGGTCAAAACATGAGGGTACAAGGTAAAAATAACAGAGTACACATGTGTTATGATCCTCTTCGTAGTTTCCATAGGTTGACAGGCAGCTCCTTCAAAAGGTGCTCGATTGCGTGCCAACCAGATGTAGTAAACTGTAGTAGCCATTGCAGATATTTTAGCTTTGGCAAGCCACGAGGACCCGTGAGTTGCCCAGTTGAACCAATTGAGGCAAGTGTCGATCGAATTCATATCATGTGGCAAAGCTAACCATGCCTTAATATTCGTCCATACTTTTTTCAATATTACACAGTTGAAGAATAAGTGCCTGGTCGTCTCTGGTTGCACTTAGCATAATGGGCATGACATGTCATCCGGCCGAAACATCAGTACATCTTTAGTTTTCAACTGTCCCTTGGCACACAACCAAACCATAAATGAGTGCTTTGGCGTGAGCCCTTGCTTCTAGATCGTTTTGGCCCATTGTACCTTCAGCATTAATGGTCTGAGATAGTTATATACCTATGTTGTGAATCCTGTGGTCCCTATTACCCAAGACTGCAGTAGTAGTGCTGCTCAGTCCGCATCTCTTTCCCTTTCCAGAATGGAATCCCTAATTGATAGCAGTCTTCTGAACAAAGGAGAATGGCCCCTATGTTGCAACATCTCCCAAATTGAGCGGCCCTCCATGTAATAGTGATTAAGCCATTTAACCCAGAATGACTGTTTCTCTACTTGGATATCCCATAAAATTCGGGACAATAGTGCCCCGTTCCAAGTACTCACGTTTCTAAGTCCCAAGCCTCCTTCAACCTTGGGAAGGCAAATGTCTCTCTAGGCCACAAGTGCATGCTTTGAGTCCTATAGGAAGTCCTCAGCCAATCTATCTAACTAATTGATAACCACAGCTGGTGTTGGGAGTATAGAAAGCTAAAAGAAATCCACGCCCTGCAGGACAGTTTGGATCAGTTACAGTCGCCCTGCATATGACAATGACCGTGTCGACCATCTTTCTATGTAAGAGCCAACCATGTCCAGTGATGGCCTATGGTATGAAACTCTCATTTTACCTATCATTATTGGTATGCCAAGGTAGCGAAACAGGAAGCTACTTGATGCTAGAATTGTATCCTAGTTCGTCCTTCCCAACACAGCTAGGTAGATATTCGATTTGTCCCTAATGGTTTCCAAGCCAGAGCATCGTTTAAGTTCCTCTAGGCATCCCATCAAGATGCATACTAATGATCTGTCACCTCTAGCAAACAACATTAAGTCATCCGCAAAGGCTAGGTGAGTAATCCTTAAGTAGTCACACTTGGGGTAGTAGTTAAAAGCAGTCCCTAGTGTGTGAACTTTGACAACCCAAGAAAAGTATTCCAAACAGAGAATGAATAGCAATGGAGATATGGGGTCTCCCTGACGGAGTCCCTTTGCTCCTTTAAAGAACCCATGTACTGTCCCATTGATAGCTACAGAGAATGAGGCAGTGGTAACGCACTGTTCAATCCAACCCACAAACTGTTGTGGGAATCCTAGTTCATCCAATAAGTCTAGCAAGAAATCCCAGCAAACCGAGTCATATGCTTTTCTCAAATCCACTTTAACCGTGCAGCATGGTGACACTCTCTTCCTGCTATAGGCCCGCATTAGTTCCTGGACCAGCAAAATGTTGTTCACCATGAGTCTTTCCTTTATAAATGCTGACTGAGCAGGATCTACCAGAATAGGTAGAACGATTTTAAGCCTGTTTGCCAGAATTCTTCTTTTTTTGAAAAACATTAATTCAAGGGCTAAAGAACTTAATCTCGGATCGAACAGGGATTTAATGGCGAACACTTGATTACCAAGTCTTTGAGACTTGTTAGAAGAAGAATAAGATAAACGCTTGGAAACTTTGATAAAGATTTAGAACTTTGAATGCCGAAGAAGCTCCAATGCTGAAGCATGAATATTATTGAAACTTTGTTGAAGTTAGAGATGGCTCTTGTCAATGAAGTTCAGGGGATGGCTTGAATAATTGAAGGAATGCTCTATTTATAATTTGAAAATCTCATAACATTAGTATAATCAGTCAATGTGGGATATTAATAGTTAAGAAACTTCAAGATAGCTCTCAGTAAACCCTAACAGATTTAGGTTTAAGGTAATCTTGGATTTAATTTAAGTATAGCCTAATTATATTTAATCGACACCATATTAGGCTTATTTAACTCTTAGCATAGGTCCCATTTATAATAGTTTAATTCTATTGAATCCATAACATATTGGATTCAACCCATAATGGGCTCTTAATAATGCCCCAACCTTAATAGTCTAACTCCATACCATATTATTTAATAAAGGGTAAATGGCACAAATTGCCCCTGAACTTAACAAAAATGCACTGTTTGCCCCTCAACTTCATTTCTGTTAAATTGTACCCTTGAACTATATAAACTTATCATTAGTTATCTTTCTGTCCAAATTGAACATTAACCTGTAACGGAATGACCCTACGCAATTTGCACATGACCTTTCTAAAGGGTATTTTCATCCAAGAGCTATCTTCAAAGGCATCTCCACTACAAACCCTTCTTCTTCTCTTCTTTTTGAATCTTTTGTATCTATAAATCAGTCTATACATATAGGAAATAACTTACTGCTTAGCATATGCATTGGGCCAGGATGAGGGAACCCAACATTGGGTCCAGCAGACATCATGGGCAAATTTTACAACATTGAAAAATCAGAGCCCCCCTAAAGAAGTTGCCTGAATGGGATTCATCAGAATTGCAGTTGGGAGCTCAATAGAGCCATTAGCCTCTCACCAGGATTCTGATTAGTATTGTTGTTAATATTATTTCCACTAATGTTATTAGGGTTTTGCAGATTCTGGAACTAATGATGGTGTGAGCTAGTGGGTGGCGGTTGAAGTGATGGTGTATGAAAAGACAAGGAACTTTGAGGTTGTAAGTTAGTAGCAAGTGGAGACGATGCCTTCGGCTAAGGTGGTGGTTGATTGCTGTTATTACTATACTATTGTAGGTGATATGGGTGGTGATGGAGAAATTGAGGTGGCAGGTGGTGGACAGGGGAGGTCTATGGTCGGTTCGAGTAGAGCCTAAGAGTGCCACCCATTGGAGGTGGATAAGAAGCAAAAGGCAAAGGAAATTGAGATGCAATCATATTAGGGTTATTATTTGAGGATTAAGGGTTTTAGGATTCTCAAATGTAGTTGCTGTGCCGGAAGGTGATGATGGCTTGAAGAATTTGTGCACATCAAATGGTCCTCCATTGGCTAATTTGGATTTCTAAGGGAAGCCATCAGTATAATACTATTCTACAAAGAGAGATTCGAGTGATTCTGATTTTGTCCGCTTGCACCCACCGCTATTTTCTATATGTATAGATTGGTATATAGATACCAAATATTCAAGAAGGAGGAGAAGAAGAAGGGTTTGTAGTGGAGATGCATTTGAAAACAGCCCCTAAATGAAAATACCCTTTAGAAAGGTCATGTGCAGATCACGTGGGGTCATTCTGTCGTA
The DNA here is from genome assembly GCA_026120185.1 of Voacanga thouarsii. Taxonomy (NCBI): domain Eukaryota; kingdom Viridiplantae; phylum Streptophyta; class Magnoliopsida; order Gentianales; family Apocynaceae; genus Voacanga; species Voacanga thouarsii. The sequence goes on along the minus strand of JANUWF010002210.1, from coordinate 58,821 downwards.
GGTTAACGCTCAATTTGAACGGAAAGGCAACTAATAATAAGTTTATATAGTTCAAGAACAAAATTTTACAGAAATAAAGTTGGGGGGCAAATAGTGCGTTTTTGTTAAGTTTAGGAATAATTTGTGCCATTTACCCTTTAATAAATTTTTAATAATAACCCAACTACGAGAACCTAAGAATAATTAAATTTATTCATAAATTTATTTTATTAAATCAAAATTAATATATTTAATTTCTTTTAGTCTTGATTAAATTATAATATATATATATATATATATATATATATATATATATCTTTGTCTACAAAGATTTTTGACTTATTTAAAATATAAGTTGAGCTTGAGTTAGAGGAAGTTCGATTCATTTAACTCACGAGTTAGCTCTATGTGTGTGTGCCTATAAATAAATAAATATATATAAATATATATATATATATATATATATATGTTAGTTTAAAATTTTAAAAATTATTTAAATTAATTTGAAAGAAAATCTATCACATTTAAGACAATGTTAAGATATATATATTTTTTTGTCTATTAATATTGGAATACCTTATTTATTAGAAGCATTACGCTATAATTTTATAACTTAATTTTAATGTTTATAGGTGGATGAAAAAGTCACCGAGAGTATATTACTTGTATGGAAAAGTCATCAAAATTGCATTTGTTTATTAAAAACATTATATTATTTTAGTTGAATTTTTCACTTTTTGATTTTTATTTTACTTTAAATTATATTTTTCTATAAATAAGTGTAACATGTTGTTAGATATTTCATAATTTATGATATTAAACTATTTTAAGTTAGTTAATTAGTTATATTTATTTTTTATCTTCATTAATTGTTTTAATTTCAATTTTAGTTTTATAAGTACAATAAAACTTGTAAGTTTATTATTTAATTTTATGATAAATGAGTCAAGTTAAACTATTCATAAGTTATGTGTGAGTTGAGTCTGATCTAATAAAATTTACTTACATTAGATATGAGTTAAGTTATGAATCAAAGTAAATTTGAGGTAGTTGAATTTAATTTGCCTTCTTAGCCACAAATCCTCTCCATCAAATCATTCCCTCATCCTTTCTCACACCCTCAATAACTTGTCAAGTGTCCTTCCCTTCTATCTTTTTTTTTTCTCTTTTTAAATAAAACTACTACTACTACTACTACTATTATTATTATTATTATTATTATTATTATTATTATTATTATTATTATTATTATTATTATTATTATTATTATTATTATTATTATTATTATTATTATTATTATTATTATTATTATTATTATTATAAAATTTAATGTTCGTATACACAAAGAGATTGGATAGAACGAGATCGGAAAAAAAAATCTATTCTATTTGTATTTGAATCAAAGTTGTTGTTATGTTATAGATAAACTATTTTGTAGTTATGTATCTCTTTATGTCATACACATGTTGATTTTTATAAATAATAATAATAATAATAATAATAATAATAATAATAATAATAATAATAATAATAATAATAATAATAATTTTATTTAACAAAGAGAAAAATAAAAAGAGAGAAAGGAGGGACACTCAGTGAGTTATTGAGAATGGAGTAAGGAATGAGGAAATGATTTGAGAGAGAGGATCTTTGGGCCCTTAATTCTAAGAGGCTCATTTTACAGTCATAAGAAATGCATTCCCCACGTCAAATGTTACTATTTCAATTTCACAATATAAGTCATTTTAGACTTATATACAGGAATTAAGGGTCCATAAATTTCAGATAATTTTAAAATTAAATTTTCAAAAAATACTCCTAATTAAGTCTTGTTTACTTTGATAATTAGAGAAAATTTGATCATAATTAGTAAAAAGAAAGAGATTATAAAGAAAGATAGAGTTGAAAAAAAGTAACAAATTTTTATAGAATTTTATAAAATGACTTATATTATAAAAAATTTAAATCTAAAATAATTTATATTGTGAAATAGAGGTAGTGAAAAAAACACACAAAAAAAAAGCATTGTACAAAAAAAGGTCTGGTTAAGCATGGAAAGAGTTGACCAAAAATGAATTTGACCCAATAGGCCATGTTTGACCAGCGACTTTATCCACTCAATAATGAAATCCTACCAACAGATTGTAAGGCAAAAGCTCTACACCAACATTAGCCAGTTGGAGAAGATTGCACATAAAATGCTCTCTTATAATAACTAGTTTTTGCCTCTTCAATTCACTCGATTTGCATTGATGGTTTCGCACCATAAGTATTTTTTCCTTCTTTCAGTGCACATTGGTCATGTGGGGTGGGTTGGGAGGCGCAGTTGGAGCTTGGTTCTGTGATCCCTGATTTTGAGACTTGTAGTTTTCTTGTCATCCATAGAACTAGACACAAATTTTAGCTACAAGAAAAATCCGCAATCGCTATTCCATTACTTTAAGTACATATTAGGTGAAGTTTACCTCATGATCCTAATCAATAAAGAATTATAAAAATATAAATTAGTTTTAGGCAAACACGGACTGATCGATAAATTCAAAAGGCCAATAAGTGTTCTCGAAAGGATTCAATTTCAAAACCTAAAGGTCACTGCACCCGACCAACTGGGATGGAACCGAAGCCCCACACTTAAATCTTCTAACTCTTTGCAAAAGTGTAATTTGTTGCATCTGTTTTGCAGCTTTGATCCAAGAGGTAAATTATCAAGGGTTCAGTTTACCACACCTTCGCTTTTTCAGGGAGAAAAAGAAGAAAGATCACATATTGGGGCTCAACAATTTCCTTTTTATGGAATTCTGATAAAGAGCCCCCAAACAGCCAGCAGCTGTAAGGTCCTGGCAACAGCTGAATGCTTATACACTGAAAATCAAGAGGGCCATATTTCTTTCCCAGGAATTTAGATGCTGAATCAGCTTTTTTGACTGAGTTGAATCAGAAGTTGATTTTCCGAAACAATTCTATGGACAGTTTTGTAAGCAGAAGCAGCAAGTTCCAGAAAATCATAAATAACATCAATCAACAACATACCATCTCTCTTGAAAACACACAGGACCTGGCAGCATTGGGATAATATACCAAAACATGTGATTGCCAGATGAAAATCTAACAATGGATTACGCAGAAATGAACTTCAGAAGCATAGAAATATTATGGTTGCATGAGGCAGGAAAAGCATGCTTCACTCAGGACTTGCAGGAACTCTCCATCTTCAATTTCCTGCAGAAGGAAAAACATATTAAGTTCACTTATTATCTGTTACTGAAAGAATCAAGAATAAACTAGTAGTCCTGCAAAACCAAAGTTAAGGAATATTTATTATTTGCAAACAAAAGAAAGAAAGCTCAAATGTGAAATCAATTTGCCGTTTCTTATTTTTGTAAGTAAACTGGTCTAATGCAGATTGCAACAGCCAATATCAGTAGGAAGATCAGAATTTGTGAGCAAAAACCAAATCCGTTTAGTAAGAAAATAAATATATCAGATTTTTCCTTTGTAATTCTTGTTATTTATCACATTGCAATCATCCTGTTATTTTCTCGACTATAGAAATGGTTTGCAATAGTTCATGCAGCAACTGAATTATTCAGGGGGAGTGTATTGGAGCCAGTGTACTTTCATGCTAAACATGTTTCCCCAATTGCATTTCTTTTCTTACTTGCCAGGAAAAGATGCAAATATGTTATAAATCAAATCAACTTATGCGATATTGTGCAGAACCTTGCCAAGCTTTGCCTTTGATTGACCTGAATGGAGGAAATTAACTACCAGCTACCTATTGAGATCAAGATTTTTGAATAACAGACTTCATGGAGTCATTTATTTGCAGGGTAGAAAGTAGTAGAAATTGATTCCCCTGAAGCTGCAAATAACTAGTAGGCATCAGAAAATAAATGTGGCATCACCTAGAATCAAGAAGGGGAAAACAATTCAGTAAACAATAAATGTTTATTTATTTTTCAACTTTAAATAGTGTTTTCAAAATTTGTCGAATAAATTTCTAATATTACCATGTTCCTAAATATTCAACTGCAATAAATTAGAATAATAGAATTAAAATTCTTCTGTGTACACACGTCCATAAACATGATATGGATATACACATTTGCACTGGTGCACAAGCACAACCATATCATATGCAGAAATGAGATCTCAAGAGTACTTTGACTGTTTAACATTGCAAGAATAAAGAATCCTTCTTGGAAATTGTCATGATGAGTCTAAGAGCCATGACTTCTCCACTGATGGTCCAAAAGACAATTTTCATTTAAGAAGATTTTGAAGAAAATTGGCAAGGATTAAGAAAATGAGCTTTATGAGCTTTTCTAGTAGTAATTTGTCCTCAAAAAGAGGGTTTCAATTTTGAGTCACGGGAAGATAAAAGATAACAATTCATTATTTGAATCAGAATCGCCTTTTGATAAGTCCACTTGAATCATGTATAGAGGCCCACTTTCCCATCTTCTTTGACCTTCCAACTTGTACCATTGAGTAAAACAGTTCTGAGACAGAATGAACACTTACTAACTATAAATAGAAACTACAGCTTAGTGATTCATAGCTAAGCAGTTTGTCTAATGTTAAAATATACTAATCTGTGATTTGGATGATGAATGGTACATGGCTCCAAAAGTGGTTGTAACTAAATCTCAAAATCTTTTAAGTTCCCTAATTAAAATATTTGTGTGATTATTGTTTGAACTAGGTTAACCATCCTAAACCTATCTTCTCGTTCTTCATGCACAAATGATTTAGCTAAACGATTAATAGTTGATAATATTGTCAATCGGTCTCAAGAAATGAATCTGTACAGCAAACATGATTCACAGCCATGAAACTATATTTTGTGCTTGAAGAATCCTCACAAATTAGTGCTTTAATTGTTTCTGAGCATTTTCTTCATTAGAGTAAAAAGCTTTCCATTGAAACAATCAGAAGGAAGACATCATGATTAACAGTCAAAATAGCATAAGTAAACTTGGCAACTTAAAAAAAAGTTAGGAGATTAAAAGGACCATGGTATTTTTATCTTCCTGTCCTTTATTAAAGCATCTAACAGAATGCATATGCTTATGAATAACTAAATCACTAGACAACATCATGGAAGTAAAAAATATTAGCATCAGTATGGTGAAACTTGGAGATTGGGGATGGAGCAACATATTCAGACTTCAGTCAAGAACATACTAAAGAATGATCTATTATAAGTTTAGTGAAATCTACAAAACTGTACAAAAATATATTGATTATTAAGTTCCTGAATTATAAATTTCCTGGTGAAATATTGCAACCTTATTCTATCGGGTTCCCTGATCATTTTATGGTAAGTTTCTCTAAAAGGGCTCATTTACCAAATGCATCACTTTTACCACAATCAAGCTTCTTCTGGCTTGAATCAAACTGTCAAACATAAGTTGAAAATACTATTTCTCCTTCCTGAAGACTCGTGAACATTTCTTATAACAAAACCTTATTCTTTGCCACATCTAGCATTGGCTTAGGAAGAAGCCTGTAAAAACTAAGAAAATATTTATCCCTAACATGATAAATGTCTCCTCGTGATTGTTTTTTGGGGCATTTTTTCTACCAAGAGCCTATATAACCAAAGAATCTTGCACAAAAGCAAAATGTGATAGTTACTAGAAAAATCACTAAGGGAGATAACTTGTTTATACCTACATCCAATTTATCAGGACCAGTGTAGACTTTTTTTTCCTTGGATGAATTAGGTGAAAAGATTAGGATATTTTAAAAACATCTGGAAGATTCATTCTAACCACCAGAAAACTAGGGTAACTTCTTCCTAAGCCCATGTTACGTGCTCCCAATGACATGCAAATTTTGCTGCATGGCTACATCATTTGAAGACCATTCCTCAGGAGAAAACAGGAATACATCAAATTTCAGCCATGAAACATTTTACTTAATTCCGAGCAGGTATATATACAAATGAATATTGCTTTATGCATACTTATTATATAAAAAATCTCAAAAACATCAACATTAGCTTTTAAAATGTTAAACATGAAAGCAAATTACATTCAAAAGGAAAATTTTGAATTAATTTCAGTACTTAAATCAATACGCTGTCCTCTTTTTACTTGAAGAACTAATACTAGTTCTTCAATCAAGACCTTGAAGAACAAAGGCGAACATTCTAATATTCACTCACGGACAGGCAGCATGTATAACATATCAATATTCCACCACCCTTAATATATAGCAACAGCTTGTTTCAGCGCCCAATGCTGCAAATCATAACATAATAGCTACTAGAGAAGGGAGGGAAAAAAAACAAATAAATGGTGAAGTTTCATGTTTCTACAAGGCTACACATATTGATGCACGAAGGAAAAAAGCAGCCTAAATTGAAGTGTTTTTTACAAACTATTGTTCACGCTAGAGTAGATTATTATATTATTCTATTTTCTTTGGATATTAGTTCTGTATGTATTTTAGAATTTTAGTCAAATATATTTTTCTTTTGTTTGGCTATTGTTTTAGGTAAATCTTTAGTCTAGAGTTTAGAATAGATACCTGCTATAATTTATACATTATTCATTCATCAATAAAATGTAGATTAAAAGTTTTGTCCTTTATCAGGCCTAGATTTCATCTTTGCCTCTCTCCCATTACTTACAACATTATTATCTTACTCTATATAGTTACAATATTAATAAATAAGAAGTCCTTTTGTATTGTAGGGTAAACATCATTCCAATATTTATTCAGTATGCAAGGAGGTTCAAGATTTTTTTTTTTTTTTTTGGGCGGAGAAGAAAAACAAAAAAGAAAAATATAATCTACATAGCATCATGTATATATATTTTATCATTTTACTCTTATGTGACAGTACATATATACGGAATGAGAAGTTTTGAGGGGGAAAAAGAATCAACCAACTCATTTACCATGCACAATTAATCCCTGCCATACTAGAGGAGAAAAGAGAAAGAAATATTGATATATAAGGAAAGGCATATAAATTTATTTTTAATATCATTTTTTAACATTTGGTTGTCACTTTTTTTTTCTCCTTGGTGTAACAGTAGTTTTACATGTGCCAAGTCTCTTATCTAATTGGACAATTGTTTTGTATCACGAGTTTTTTTCTCCCTATACATCATAAACCTCAGTTCTGCTAAACAAATTCAAACATTGCATTTTTACACATTCAACGACTTACGAATGCAGAAGTATAATAAATATGAATTTTGTAGCATATAATCTATAAATGTTTCAGTGCTTTGATGAAAAAAACAAGAATTTGTATCCTTTCGACTATTTCAACATGCTCTTGGATTTAGTAAATTCTCGTCCAAACTCATTTCTACCACTTTATCCTATAAAAGTTTGAAATTTGCTTCAAAAACTTCTGTTCTAGTCCACCCTTTGGGGATCTAGTAATTTCTCCAATCCGTCAAAATTGCAGGTCTACGTGCATGGCTTAGAGGCATGTTCTCTTCAGAAAGCGTTTTAATGCACCCCCATTGTGCTGTAGTTAAAAAACAAGGGAAACCATAATAGATTCTGCAAAACCTAAACCAACCGTTTAGGCAATTGACACCTGTTCTCCAGTTGTAAAATTAATGGCGTATTTGAAACTTACTGGTGGGGTACTGAAAAGAGGAGACAAGAAAGAAAAGGTTCAAGGGAACAAAAGATAAACAGTGTGGTTTCTGACCTCCACCGTTGTCAAAAGTGCGTTTCTTTCACTCAGTAACCAACACCTGGCCTAGCCATAGACATGCTAGAAAGAAGGGAACCAAGGAAAGAGAAGAAACCAAGAGACAACCAGTCGATCCCCAGTCCGCAGGTATCCAGGCATGTATCAGAAAAGACAAGACTAGATAATCGCGATAAAATATTACTATGCCCCAATATCATGCTTTTGGTGAAACCAAGAAATCAAAAAATAATTCACGGTACGATAACACGTAGATCCAAAAAGTACCTAAAGGATTACTCTTGCCAAGAACATTAGCAGCGAAAAACACTCAAAATCATGCGAGACAGTAAAAAATTCAAGGACCTCAATCAAAAGATCGAACCCGTAGGGGCAACTATGAACATTTTTAGTTTGAAATTGTTTTAAATATTTTGGAAATTTTACCAGATATGAGGATGGGACTGAAAGGAGCAAGGTCTTCAACAAAATCAGTTCTTTCCTTTTCCCTTGTGGTCAGAATGCCGGCCACCGTCGCCATAGCAGAGCTGCAAGCCGGCATCAAATCTGGGCAGGAAGTGGTGGTGGTGATTCTCCACAGGTGCAACGGCAGCATTTGGTGCAGCTGCAGTGCTGATGTAGAATGCAGATGGTCCGTCTATGGGCGTAAACCTCTGGATTTGAGGCAACAGAGACGGCGTAGAAGAATTGGACTGAAGGGTCCCCCTATTGAAGCCAGCAAGGCCGGAAGAAGATGAAGAAGAAATGGTGAAGTTGAGATTGTATTCACCATTACCAGAATTGTTATTGTTGCCGCTCCCAACAGCAGCAGACGGTACTAGATGGTCTGGGACAAAGGAGAAATGGGGAATATCTGGGTGATGATCTCCGGTGACACTAAACAGCGGCGACGACACCGATGCTAGTGATTGTTGGAGATGATTCCCCAGCTGGATTTGCCCCAAAAACCCAGACGATGATTGATGCGCACCACGAGTTGAGGAGGGGCCTAAAAGACATGTGGTGAAGTAATCCATTGTGGAAGACCATTGCCTAGGCGATTTCTGGAAAAGATTAGACTCACTTGAAGTACCATTATCGCCGCCTCGGCCGCTGCCACCACCGGCATTTTGGTGAACTGAGCCATTAGGACTAGCGGTATTGTTATTGTTGCTGGTGTTGGTAACATTAGCAGTACCATTTATACCACTAGTTAATAGCTCAGTAAAGGAAGAATTCTGAGAAATAGGGTTCACATTCTGGTGTTGTTGATGGGCTGCACGGGAAGATTCATTTTCCTTCTCCTTCTCCTTCTCGGCAGCCCTTTCCCTAGCTCTCTCCCTAGCTTTAATGCGGCTTTCAGACCGAGAAAGGGATAACCCAGAACCCTTGCTGGTCTCAGAAGTGCTGCTACAAGCAGATTTAGACAAAGTCCCATGTTGTTGCGGTTGAAAATGAGGTTCACCTTCCATTTCAACCTCCGCGGAATCAAACCCATGTTCAGCTCCAGCACTAGACCTTTTCTCATCACTTAGCTGCTGGGGAGTGTCGGGAAATGATGTATTAATCGAAGGAAGCTCAGCAATCGAGCTAGCTGCCGCCTTTAGCAGCCATTCCACGGCCTTGCTAGGCTGATCATAACCAAGCCTATCTTGCAGATCATAGAACTGTATCGCCGTGTTCACTGATAGCCTAACACGCCGGTCTCTGAGCCCTTTGGAGGTCCAAACTTTGCTGTGCCGGTCTTTACCTCCGGATGCCCTTGAAACCCTAACAATCCTAGATGCAGGCCATGCGCATAGCCTGCCAAGACCGCCAGCACCTCTAATATCAAGTCCACCACCGCCGCCTCCACCTCCTCGGCCTCCTCCGTTACCACTACCCCTCTTGACCTCTCCATCTGCCTCTTCTTCATCTGGGTACTGATCTTCCCTCTTTTGGCCTATCTTAGCTGAGTCAATCCTACCATTTCCATTTCGGATCCTCTGAAACTTACGACTTTGAGCTTGCATCTCCTCCACCTCCATACCACTTTCATACCTTTCTCAACCAAAAATCTATGAAAAAACCACCCAAAAAAAAAAGAAAAAGGAAAAAAACACAACCCTTTCAAAATTAGCGTATCTTTTTCAATCCCCAGTTCCTAGAGAGAGAAACAAAGTTCTTTTCTTCCCAAATCTAAAGAAGACAAACTAGGATTAAGCGATGGGAAGAGAGAACGCAGTAGGTGTGCAGGTGGGTGGAAGGAAGAACTGTATCACTATGTATGTGTGGATGTGGATGATGTACTTTGCATTGATGACAATTATACAGAGTACTTTGGCTGTTGTAAGGATAAATACTTACACAGAGGGAGAGAGAGAAAATGTGTAAATGTGTGTCTGCGTGGATGAAAAAGGCTTCTTTCGCGCTATGATAAATCACGTTCAACTCACAGAGAGGGGCTGCTAATAATGTCAGAAGAGGAAAGGAAAGGAAAATGGAGAGGGGTTTCTTCGTTTGAAGCTTTTTGCAGTGCTTTCTTTCTAAAGCAAAGCCTGTGAATCTGCTCAGAGCCTCTTAGCTCAGCACAGCAACTCTCAGCCTGAAATACAACAGCGAAAAATGATATCCACAAAAGGCAAATAAACCCAAGAGTTTTCCTTATAATTAAAAAGAAAAAAAAAACAAGACAGAAAACCCAAAATACAGAGAAAAAGAGGGGGAAAATAAAAAAATAAATTTTTTTAAAAATTAAAAAAAGAAGAAGCATCAGATGCTAAGAAATGTACAACAGGGCTTTAAAAGCTTTTTACACACATATACTCCATAACAGCCCACCTCCATAATTCAACATAAGCTGAAAGAGATGGTACTAAATGAAAAGTCAATTTCTATAGTCTCTCACTGACCTTTGATCTGGGTTCTCTTTTCTTCTTTCTAGCGTGTTTTTCTTTTTCTTTTTTTCTGTTTGTGGGTTGAGGGAAAAAAAAAAAGAAAAGGCTAAACAGAAGAGGAAGTAATTGCAGTTTGCTGGCAAGTACCGGATCTGAAAAGATCAGAGAGCTTTAGTTGCTGCTGCTGTTGTTTTTAAAGCTTGGCTGACCCTGGTAATTGCAGACATAGTTGCTGAGCTTAATAAAGATAGTACAAAAGATTAACCACATAAAAAAAAGGCCAATAATAATAATAATAATAATAATAATAATAATAATAATAATAGGAGTTAAAGAATAAAATAGTAGGAACCTCTTGCTGTCTCATGAAGAGATGCAAATTTGCAATTAAAAGACAAAATACAAATCCAGAACTGTTGGGTCTGTGTGACTTGGGATCGACTTGAAGCATTTAGCTCGTAGATCAGCTCCTGCAATATAGAAAATCATGTTTAACAAGTCAAAAACAAATTTCTACACATGTTCTGAAAATTTCAGGCTTTTTTAGATTTCATTTGCCTAAACCTTTTGTTTTCAACGAATGCAATTACATAATATAGTACTAGAATTTACGCAAGAATTTCACAGTTTTCATAAAAGAAAATTCAGAGCTTCGAATTTTCAAGAGCTTCATAATACTGCAGATGCATCTATGCTGGAAATACTATACAGATTAGAAGCAGAGGATAAATTCCGAAAGAACAAATTTTGATCCTCCAAATGAATTGCATTCTGAACAATATTTTACTATGATTACTACATTCTCAAAATTACACACTCTCTACCTTAACAGACGATCATCAACAACTTTTCTGAATTTCGATCTCAAAAAGCCCAATATTTAAGACAGACCTCCTTGCTTCTTGAAAATGTGAAAGAAAAAGTTTTCATTTTCAGCTTAAGAGAACAAAAGCTGTAGTTTTAACAGAACCCACAAATCTGGCAGAACTATGGAACAAAAACATCATAGTGTAAAATGATGCCAGCGATTTTGATGGACGTGAGAAAGAAAGATTGAATATTGACACAAAGCTAGCATAATATTTACCAAGTTTGACAATGGGGAAGCAAATTCTGAAGAGAAAGAATTGGGATTCACAGATGGAAGAAGAAGGAGAAGAAAGAATGAGTTGCGAACTTCTAAGTAAGTTTTCTGTTAATTTGTTGCCCGAAATTCCAGTAGCAATGTTTCCTTATTTCTCAACTTACCAAACCCCAAAGCCAAGAAGAACCTCAGCGCTAAAGATTATTGCCTTCAAGAACCAAAACAACAACCAACAACTGCCCATTTCTTGTTAGGGCATGCTTTAGCCATTGATAAAGTTTCAAGAACCAATCAAACCCAAAAAGGGCACCTGAATTTTGTTGATAAATTGATAAAAGAAATGGAAATGCAAAATGGGGTTATTATCCTGTTCTTTTTTAAGCTCAAGATCTTTTGAGGGTTTTTTTCGTTTTAAATTTCCTTGGATTATTGTGAGTAAAAATTGGAAGAGGGGATATGCTGTGGTGGGGTGTGACTCGAGGAGGACCAAAATTCGAAGCCCGACGGATTAAGGTAAGGTCATATCTGAATTCGGGCAAATCACCGGGCTTATCGGGAAAGGACAGACACTGCGCCGATGCTCCCTTAAGTCCACAGCACTCTTCCATGTGTCTACTTTTTTTCCTGCAAGATGCCCCTCGCAGTTTGCTATAATTACTGTTTTGGGAATTATTTTGGTCCTAAGTTTGGGAATGCAAAGGCCGTGTAGATATTCTTCTGAGCAATGCTACCTTCACCGTTGCATGGTTGGGTAAGGGGTGAATTTCAACTATAAAGCAACGCTGGTTTTGAGAATTATTTCCTATTTCTAAATTACATATTCGTGGTAAAAATAATTTATTTACCAGGTAAATATGTTTTTATTGTTTACTCCTCCATTTTGGTAATTAAAAATGGGTGAAAAAGTACTTTTATCCCAACTTTTACTAGTTTACAGTAATATTGACATATCGATTAGTCCACATGGGTCCAAATTAGACTGACTAAGTCATGAGATCGGGCCTTGGATCGTGCTAGCCAGTCCTAGCTAAAGTCGAGCTGCAAGCCTAACCTTTAGGATTGCAAGGCTCGCGATCCTATTGGGCCCTTTTTTATTTTTTAATAGTATTTTTAATTTTTTTTTCTATTTTATCACTGAATGATCTTTTAAAATGTGAAGATTTTTCTTGAAGAATTCAAAAAATATATGAATAATAAATTATATTCTAACATTTCTTTTAGAGAAAATGAAAAATTTAGAATTATGAGAGTAAGAAGAATGAAAATAGAGAATTGAAGAGTATCTAGTGCGTTTTGGGGTGAATTGAGGGCATTTGTAAAGTTTTGAAAATTTGAAGTGAATTAACCGTTAGGGGTTAAAAAAATTTCAAATAGCCGTTGGGGACCAAATGCAAAAAAGAAAAAAAAACAAAAAAAGTTTGAGAGGTGTTGGCCGACCTAGCCAGTCCAGCTTGTGCGGGCTAGGGATTTTATCCCTTGGCCTAGCACTGATCGATCCGAATAACAATGGTCGGACCTGTTGTCAGTCTCGAATCGATCGGGGGGTGGCAGACCTGATCCAGTTGCCATTGCCAGCTTATAGAGCTAAGGTAGTAGGCTCTGTTAATATAACATTCATACCAAACTAGAAAGTTTTCAACATTTGCTAAACACATCTTTGCTATTCTTTTGTAAGTGTTGGGATGGGTAACGGAAGTAATACACAAATATATAGAAAGAGAAAATAAATAAATAAATAAAATAGAACACAAAAATTTAACGTGGTTCGATCTCTCAATTAGTCCTACATCCACAACCCCGAAGGGAAACACTCTACTATGTAATTTTTGGACGGACAAAATTACAAACCCTTACAAAATAACTTAAGGCCTAAAAATCTTCCAATATACTAGGCTTAATAAGTTGTGCACTCTCCCCAAATCAACACTAACCTATTATTTATAGGGAAATCCTTCTTTACCCTTTTTTAAATTATCCCATGTGGGATTGAAAAAAACTCAACAAATCCTCCATTTTCTCAATTTATCAAATTACAACAGAATTTAAAAATCTAACTCTATTCCCAGTCCTTGTAGTCTTCTTATCTGTTGCTTCTTTCGTTTTACTTCCTTCAAGTCGCTTCTTCAAGAAACGACCATCAAGATGGTAGATGTTTTTGCTCTTCTTTCTTCTTTGCATAACTAGACATTTCTCTTTGTATATTTTGCAAGACTTCACAATTCCAACATACTTCTATCCTTTTAATGCCATCACACCTAGTGAAATAATGTTGACACTAGAATCAGGAACATACCTAACATCAGAAAGTATTTTGACTTCATCATTGTGGAGTTTAAGGCAGACTCGTCCAACGCCTTCAACCTTCATCTTAGAGTTGTTTTCCACATTGATGTGGTCAAAATTCCCCAATTGCAAATCATCGAACACGTCTTGGTCCTTGCAGATATGCAAGTCTGATGCAAAATCCATTATTCAATTTGAATGCTTCTCTTCAACAGTATCATCCGAACATCTCATTAATAATAGATCATCGGCCATAACCATATTTGTAAAAGAATCGCTTACTTTGGCCTTACCCTTCATTTGTTCTCTTAGAGCTCTTAAATTCTCTTTCATTTTTGGACAACGATTTTAGATGTGACCAATCTCTCCACAGTAATAGCACTCAAGGTCGCTATTATCGCTTTGGTAGGATTTTCCTCTTCCTTAATCACCTCTTCTTTTGCTTCGACTCCTCCCTCTTCTCCAACTCTCTGTAGCTAGTACTCAACTATCTTCAAAGGGATTTTCTTTTTTTATCTGGTGATTTTCTTTTAAAGACCTTGACACCTCATTCAGTTGCAGTATACTTTTTCCTACTAGCAGTGACTGCACCAATGGCATGTAAAATTTAGGTAGAGAAGCTAACAATAGCAATGCTTGCTCCTCATCTTCAATCTTCTCCCTTAAATTTTTAAGTCAAGATACTAAGTCATTAAATTTATTTATATGGTCAATAATGTTACATCCTTCTTCCATCTTAAGCGAATATAGATCCATCTTCATCTTCAAGCGATTAATCAGCATCTTCGATGCATGATTTTTATCTAATGTCTACCATATCTTCTTAGGCGATGTCTCCTTCAACACTATAATTTTAATATGTGGAGCCAATGCTGATCGAATAATACTAATCGCCCTTTTCTGAATAGTACTCCAATCTGAATCCTTCATCCTTTTTAGCTTCTCAGCTTTTAATGCAGAATCAAGATCCTACTGCACTAAGTAGTCTTGAGTTGTGCATTGCCACAAAGTGAAGTCAATTTTTCCAACAAACAGTGGAGGTAAAATCTCATTATTCATATATGTGATATTTAAAGAATCCATAATAAAATACCTTACCTCCACGTGACACAAAAAAATTACCTTTCTCAGAACTACTGATGAAGCACCTCTTGCTCATTTTCTCTCCTCCCTAGGCCCGAACTATGCTCTTCTTCCAACTTCTCCCTAGGCCCGAACCTTACTCTTCTCCTAAGTCAGAACTGGAACCTAGCTCTGATATCACTTGTTGGGATGGGCAACGGAAGCAACACACAAATATATAGAAAGGGGAAAGAAAAATAAATAAATAAAACAAAACACAAAAATGTAATGTGGTTCAATCTCTCAATTAGACCTACATCAACGACTCCGAAGAGAAACACTCCTCTATGTAATTTTCTGACGGATAAAATTATAAAACTTCACAAAATAACACAATGTCTCAAAATCTCCCAATTTAGTAGGCTCAATGAGTTGATGCACCCTCCGCAAAATAACACTAACCTATTTATAGGGAAATCCTTCTTTACCCTTTTTAAAATTATCCCATGTGGGATTGAGAAAAACTCAACAATAAGTGTAGAATTTATTTTTTCTTTTTAAATACGTGTTTCATAGAATAATATATGAAAGAAAGAAAAAAGGTAAAATATAAATGGATACTAGAGAAAAATTTTTAATTTTTCCTTGTTTGATTTAGAACTTGCAAGAAAAAGAAAAATAGAGTATATAAGTAGTTCAAATCCCTAAATCATGCACATTTTCATGAAAGAAAAGCCTAATCGATTGAGAATTTGAATTTGTAGTTTCTTGCTCCAATTCTTTTCTTCTTCTTTTTTTTTAATCAGAACTTAAAGGAAGGAAAACAACTCCGTATCACTTCTTGAAATTTCCAAAACAATTTTCGTCTTCTGAAAAAACAAAAAAACAAAAAAAGTCTTTTTTATCTTGTCATCTTTGCTTTATTTGCTCTTAATTATTGAAGTCTAGAATGTACTTTGATCATTAATTCAAAGAAATAAGAAAAGAATTCTTAGAACTCCTTATTTAACAAGAAAATAAAATACTCCTTACTCCTCAAATTGGATACGTCACAAAGTTTTTAATAGTTTTTATAGATATCATGATATTTAATTTAAGATAAAAGGGGTATTAGCAAATAGAGAGTAAAGCTAAGAAAAAATGATGCAATCACTTAACAACATTTTATAAGTTAGTAAAATGGATATCCAAATATTCAAACGAAGTTTTAGCTCACTAAGTTTGCTGCAAATATTCATGGGGCAAATATTGGAAGAACTGAAAACACAATATTAAACAATTATTTCTAAATTATATTTCAAATTAAACCAATATATAGCTGTGAAATTTGAAGATCATTGGAATATACTCTTGTATATATCCTAAAAGAAAAATCTCCAAATGAGCTGCTAGTTTGTTAGTTTGATAGCGATTAGATTGTTTCATAGGATCCTCCTCTGGTTATTGAGTAGCATAGCCATGATGTTCTAAGGTGACAACAAACCCTAGATATCTGATTGCTTCATAAGTCATAATAATAATTTGCTTCCTCTTTTCGATCAAAAAAGAAAAAGTTGTTCACATTTTAATGTACGTAACATTTAGTCATATTGATTTTGACAAATGCATGATACAATAGTAGTTTAGGGATGAAAATAAATCTTAAATATCATAAATTTTAAATTAAATTTCACCCTCAACCGATATTGGAAGGGTGGATTAAGTGAGGTTTCACATTGTCACAAACTTCTCATCGCAAGTTTATCAATTGTGCAAAAGGGGCGACCCAAAGGAGAATAAAATTGAGAGGCATAGTATATAAAATACAATCACCATCAAGAACTAAGATCTTGACAAGTATTAAAACTGTAAGGAAGGATTTTAATTATTTAGGAACTGGTATTAAGTTTGACTCTTCCATGTAATAAACTTATTAACTTCACATAGAATTTAAAGAATTTTACAAATGAAAATTCATATAGAGAAAAGTTCACAAAATATTCAGAATTGAAATGAACATGATATGAGGGACATAGAAGTATAGTAAGCTATCAACTCCTCTAAACTCACTTTATCATCAGAGGATACTTCATAATCTCTTAATACAATTACATTTTGAACTTGCTTCTTACACTAATCATTTTAATTTATACGAATTCATATTTTATCAATACGATTTTTCTTAGATTATTCATAACGTACCAATATACTAAATTTTCTCTTCAAAAAGTGATATGTACAGCTCCTTGAACAATAATCCACAATTATATTTATTTCCTCTTATGATGTAGCATTTCCATGATCACTATTAGAAACCATTTTGGATGGTTAGATTCACTAACCAGTACTAAAGATATTATCCCAAATTGGAAAAGTAAGACTTCATTAGCCAGATTCTTCTTAGTGGGCAGCATACCAATAAGGCGGCTAGCTGGCTAGCCATGAAAGCGAACTGTAACCCCAGTTTTAATATCCCACAAAAAAGGACAAAGCCTAATATTGAAGGCTATTTTTAAAATAATATTTATGTATTGTATGACTAACCAATAGGCATGCATAAAGCGTGAGTGGATCTAGCACTTTTAGTTGTAAATGTTTTATTCACTACAGCTACTGGTTAGACAGCTAAATATCTATTACTTCACATCATCTTAAATGAATAAATAATATCTAAGTCAACTCTAACTCTAAGATATACACATAAAGGCTATTCATTTGTAGAGATTGTTTGGTTTGCTTAAGGCTAAAGAATCTAAGTGTGGATTAAAGGTAAAAAAATAAGGTAAAAAAATATATTGTCACAATTCACATGGTCTCCAAAGATGCTATTCTTAGTAAGTAGTATTATGAAAAATCCTCCATGGATAAATTGTAGTACTTTTTTTTTTTTTCCTTTCCAAGTGATATGATTAATAGAGTTTTTTTTTTAAACCAATAAAATTGGCACCAATAATCTTATAATTTTCTTTCTCCAGCTAAAAATGTCATTGACTCTTCAATTTTTAAGAAATTTTAGTTTTTATCTTCCAACATTCATTATTTGGATAAGTCAAAAAAATGAGGGAATGTATACATGTGAGAAAGATATTGAGAAGAAAGATGAGTCAAAGATACCAATGAAGAAGAAGGTTCTTATTCAAATATTGAATGAATAATCAATCATAGAATGGTTAGTGCGTAAAATGAGGTTATTGTTGTAACTAAAATTCCCCCACAAATGGTCAAGACAAAGTCATTTGACCAAGTTCCATTAGGGGTTATTACAAAAAATGAATGAGATGACAATGGTTGAATTATTTTTATAATTTACAGATAAAAATTAAAAATTTTAAAATATAAAGGAACAATTAAAATTTACTAAAGTTTAATGGGTTTGGACTTTCTTTGGATAACCCCTAAGGATGAAAATGAATAAAAGGACAAAATATGAGACATTTCCATGGTTCAAAAGTAAGAGGTTGATAATTAAAAACTACAAGAAAAAAAATCAAAATTTACAAAAGTCAAAATAAGTTGACACTTTTTACCCTTTTTTGTTTACAATTATTGCTATTTCTCCCGTGTCCTCTTAACGGAGAGCATGAGGACGCCCTAGTGATAGGGCATTGCTTTCCTAAGACTAATGTCTCGGATGTGACTCTCATATACTGTGCCTAAATTCTCCTTCCCAATATATTATAGAAAAATAATAATAAAAAAGATCAACTACCTGCTTATTCCTTTAATTTTTCGATAAAACTAGATGCTAACCTAAACATAGGCTTAGGTAGTCTTTGAGATTAAACAAAGAAGAAAACTACACATGCTAGCCATGTTATCCTCGATATAGAAAGGCTTCATTATTGTCACTTTTTAAGTTGTAGAGAATCTTCACGGTTGAATTTTTTTTTTTAAATAAAAGTTAATATTTTGTATGACCAAAAAATTAATGAGTAAATAAGAAGTCCTCAAAAATAACTGTTTGGTTCAAAAGCTAAGCAAACAAGAATACATAAACAATCACTCAAAATCCAATAGGATCAAGACCATGCTTTCTTTTGTTTTCTTTCATTATGCAACAGTAAATGTCACCATCATCTATTTTTTTTTTTCCCACAACCAATCCCTTTAGCTATGGAAAAGAGAATCACACTTAATTACTCCCACTTATTCAAGATTTCATCCCAAATGTAACTTTTCCTTTTATGGCTAAAGTATTCGCACTTGAATGTTCTCCATATCTTTCTCTTTCTCTTTTATTCTAATTGTTTTAAAGCACTGATAGAATGGAATATAAATAAAAAAGAACACAAAAATGAGAGTTTCATTTAAAGCAATTGAGAACATAATACTAATAAAAAAAATAAAAAGAAAATAGGAAGAGATTTCAATGATAGAAGAAATTCTATAAATACAAAAAATATAACATGAAAAAGAGCAAATCCTATTAACCACAAGGTTGATTTGGGAATTTCATTTTGATCAAAAAAGTTTTTTTTTTTTTTTTGGTAATAGTGAATAAAAGAAAGTTGGAAAGATGGATTCCAAGAATGATGAAAAGGAGAGCACTGAAGTGGTCTAAAAGTAAAGGTTCCATATGTTAAGTTGGGAAGTCTCTCTTTACATTCTCACAACTAATCAAAAGGCTAAAAAAAAGTGATTTTATATTATTATATCCAATCAATTCTACAATAGTAAGAATTAAAGGGACAAATAGTATATTTTAATTTAATTGAACAAAACCTCGGCCGTACAAGTGATTATGTGTCCCGTTACTTCCCACCCGTTTCTCTAATATTAGCTAAAATAATCTTGATTTGGGGCATATGATGACCCATTTTTATTGTAGTAGAAACCCCACACTACTCTGCCCTCTACTCCCAAACAAAACAGCAATTGTCATTGCACACGCGCACAGACACATCCTCTCTCTCTCTCTCTCTCTCTCTCTCTCTCTCTCTCTCTCTCTCTCTCTCTCTCTCGTGCATACATATCACTATATATAGACTTGGTATTCATAAACCAAATATATTAAAAGTTTATACAATTTTAACGGCATAATAAATAATGTATGAGGTATAAATTTTAATGCAACGATTTATAAAGAGGTAATTTATATAAGTATTTCATATGACAAGGGCTCATACCTTTTATAGCATGATTATATTAGACTTACCTAAGTAGCTAAATTTGGGAGTCACCAATAGTGCGGGACAAAATCAAAGACTTGGTGTT
This sequence comes from Voacanga thouarsii, assembly GCA_026120185.1. Taxonomy (NCBI): domain Eukaryota; kingdom Viridiplantae; phylum Streptophyta; class Magnoliopsida; order Gentianales; family Apocynaceae; genus Voacanga; species Voacanga thouarsii. The sequence continues at coordinate 38,678 of JANUWF010002210.1, read as the reverse complement.
GAGGTCTGATGGGGCTAAATTCACCTATATTTTTCTAGTTATTTGAGGTTTTTTGTTATACTTTTGATGTAATAACTAGTCATATTCCTTCATATTTGATATTTTACCTTTGGAAAGGTATTTTGATAATTTTATACAGATTATGGTGAAAAATGTCCAAAATCAAGCCAAACAGTATTGACCAGGCACGGGGTGGTCTATCTGAGCTGGTCGGGGGTTACTTCTAGAAAAAATAGAGCAGAACAGAGGAGTTTCGAAAGTATTTTAGGAAGGACCCGACAGCCCATGTTTTTCCTAACCTGGCGCCGGGTGTTCTTCCTAAACTAGAGCCGAGTGCTATCGGGGTTAAGGCGGCGAATTTCGTATTTTGAATAGATTTTGGCAAATTCCATAAGGATTCTTTTGGAAACTGATTTGGGATCGATTTAGGACTCTTGTACATACTTTTTGGAAATTAGTACTCATATAAATACAATAGAATAATATTGTATAAACTAGTTTTCATAGTTTTCAATTCTTCAATGTAATATCTTTAGAAAACTCCTAGAGAAATACTATGATTTAGGAGGATCAAAGAGAATTCTTGGAGAAGACGTAAAGGTTGCTCAAGAAAGTTTCAAGAAAGAAAAAGAATGCATGCATGTCTATGAGTGGTTTCTTTTTCTCTTCTTTGTAATTTTTTAATAATTTGAGATTAATGTTTTAATTGTCCTTAGAGGATATTCTTTTGGATTCATGATTTTGAATTGATTTTAGTTCTTTGACCAATTTATTGCTATTCTTGGTATTTGATTACTTGAACATAATATCTTGGTAGATTAATTAGTTCTCTTCTAATTAACTTGCAAAATGATGTTAAGAGAGAATGGCCAACTAATTAATTTAATACTAATTATTCTTAACTTGTTTGAAAAAAAGGATAAGGGTAAAGATTAAGAATCAAAGACTGGTTGATGATTGCTAGAATATAGATTCCTTGACTAATTTCATGTTTAAATCACCTAGAATATAGGGATTTGTGTGAGGATTGATTTTAATGCATATTTTGGGTAAATTGGTTGAGCAAATAGCTCACAAGCAAAATGAATGATTCTACATAGCATATTAGGTGAATTAACAAGCACAATTTAGCATATATGCAAATATAATGAGTGCTCTTCATATACACATTTTCTATGAAAATTGTACTTTATTTGTTGTAAAATTTAGTATAAGTAACTACTTATCCCCAATTTTTACATTGTTTTGTATAGAAGTGATGAATAAAGATTTGATAAAGAATAAGATTGAAAAGAGTTGAAGAGGATAAGAAAAAGCTGGCAAAAGTAAAATAAGAGATTAGCAACACTGCTAATATCAACAAAGAAATTAGCAATGTTGCTAATATCAACAAGCACCTATTCACAGCAATAACAACTACTGATTCAACCAGAGAGAGAGTAAACTTAGTAGAAATAACATGCACTGGTTATGTTCATAGATCAGATATGGTGCACATTTTCAGCTGCGATTTTTAAAGCTTTGGGTGGCTTATAAATACAAATTTATGAGACCAAAAAGGGTGAGCATCCAAGCAGAAAAACCCCACACAAGATAGAAAAGCTTGGAGGAAAAAGGAACCTTGATTTAAGTGAAGATCTTGGAAGAAAAAGAAGAATAAGCTTGTCTATGAGTGTTCCTCTTTTCTCTTTTCTTTGTTTTCGCTTATCAAGATGTCTAAGTTAATGTTAATTATTTTTGGTGGGTTGAACCGTAAATTATGATCTTGTCTTGGATTATTCTTTTGATTTATTGATTCCCAATTCTAGTGATTGATTGTTGGATATATACTGTGGTGGATCTTTTGTTTGTGTTGCTCTTCCTTAATGAACTCGAGAGATAGGGTAAGAGATTGAGTGCCAAATGAATGGGTTCAATATTTGTTTCCCTTGGAATAACTCGAGAGAAAGGTAGAAGGATTAGAACTTGGCAATTGATGGGTTCTTTATATCGTCTAGAGATAAGGGTATTACGATTTTCGGATTACCTTTGGTAGATGGGAGAACTTAATTCATCTTTGGAATAATTGATGAGATAGAGATATCCATTAATTAATCCTAGGGATAGAAATTCCATAACTCGAGAAAGAGTGAAATTTATTATTAAACACCCGTACTGATGCTATTTTGGGGATTGATTATCTTAAGAGCTAATTCATTACTTGACTAATTTTGGGGGATTCTTGACAATTACATATCCTTCACTCTTCTTCTTATCCTTGATATCTTCTCATGGCCAATTTTGTATAAGGTTGCGTTAATTCTCTATGTTTGCCTATTATAATTAGTCTATTTTATTAATTTGTTACGCTAAACAAAAGAAGAAGAATTATACTGGTACGTTTATCCCTTTCCCGAGAATCTTCGATACTTGTGACACTATATTACGTGATGAGTATTCTCGCCCAATTATGTAGTTTGAGTGTATGTTTGGCATTTTATTTAAAACTTGTTTGATTATGGATTGTTGGTAATATTTCTCACACTAAAAAATGCACAACAAAATACAATGAATATAGTAGAGATATTATTCTTTCCTTCATCTTAGAATTCAACCTAACAACTATTTAACTAAGTTAATCCCATGTAAAGCTATATATTAAGTTAGACATAAACAAGGCTATCGAAGTTGAGTTAACAAGTTTATACCAATTTAATATGCTTTACCACACTTCTTAAGTCAAGAATACAAATAGTGTGATTTATATAAGTTAAGATTACTTGACTTACTCTAGTCTCATGGCTTACAAATATTTGGAATACCTATGAATTTCAACAATGCAAATAGGAATAAAAAGGCACATCACTAGTAAATACAAACAAGGTCAAAATTCATGAATACAATCATAGATCTTTATACACTAATAACCCATTATACCCATGGATAATATGTATAAAGTATCAAAATGCAACATGAAATCATATTACCAAGATCTAAGTATATAAACATGAAGAATATGCACAATTACTATGGTTGAATCAATTGCTAAAGTTATACAACAATACAACAAAAATATACCAATTAGAATTAAGAACATATATATATATATATATATATATATATATATATATAATCAGTAGAATCTAAGGTTTTCTGATATTACCCTAACAATCTCCGGTAACAACGCCAAAAACTTGTTGTGCATTTTATGTGATATAAAAAAGAAAATCATACTCAAACAATTTTTAAATAATAAAATGCCAAAATTACTCACAAAGAACACATTTAGGCAAGTGCATCTATCATATAGTATAGAGTTCTAATGGCAAGTATCGAAGAACCCAACGGATAGGATAAGTACCATTACTCCCTCATCTTCTATTGTTTAGCCAGCTAATTAACAAGATGAGATACTTATAATAGATAGGCATAAAAAAACAAACACAATTCCCCGCAAAATAGGCCATGAGAATATTAAAGAGTAAGATAGAATAAAATAAATGTAATTGATAGAAGCCCCTAAAAACTAGAGAAATAATGAACTAAGGTTAGGACAATTAAATCAACAATCTAATACCTATATGGGTAACAAAAGTGAATCCCACTTTCTCTCAGGTTATAAAATTTCTATGCCCAAGTTCAATTAACGGATTTCTCTACCTTATCAATTCAACCCAATGATGCATGATATACAATCCTTAATTAGTAAAAGTAAATCCTGAAGAAATCATTGCCCCTATTTGTAGGTAACATCACTCTATCATTGATTACAAAGTTTTTTCCTTTAACTTCTCTCTTGAATTAATCAATGAGAAACAAACATTGCATCAATCAATTTGGTACCCAATCTCCTAACTTCATCTCTCAAATTCATTGGAAGAAAGCAAACACAAATAACCAATTCAAAACAATATGCTTAAGTAATCAAACACTAGAAATTGATAATTAATTAATCAGAAGAATAATTCAATGCAAGATCTTAATTTAGGGTTCAACCCTCCAAGAATAATTAATGAAATCAAAAGTATATTGGCAAGTGAAAACACAGAAAAGAGAGAAAAAGGGAACCCGTAGACAAGTTGTCTCTTCTTCTTCTTCTTCTCTGATTTCCCTTCAGTCAACACTCCTTCCTTTTCCAAGATGTTTTCTCTTGTGTAGATCTTCTTTCTTGAAGCTAGCTGCCTATCCTAGTTTCATTATGTTCTATTTATAGCCTCCAAAAGTCCTAAAAATCATTGCTAAACAAAATCAGAAAATGGATATGTGAAACTGAGTGGCCTTCGCTTAAATGGAGTTAAACAATGTCGTTTATCTCTCAATGATTTATAATTTGCAAAACCGAGCAGCACAGTTTATACCAACTTAATCAACACCGTTAGCTTTCTATATTTTTGATGTGTTGCGAAGTCTTAATCGAATGGCGTAGTTTATCTTCAACTTAGCAGTGCTACTCATCTTTAGTAGTGGCGGCATTTTTCTTATTTTTTCCAACTCTTCTCAACTTTGTTCTTTATCAAATCTTTATTCTATGACTCTTACACAAAACAAAGTGAAAATGTAGGGAAGAGTAATCATTTATATAAGATTTCTCAATAATTTTAGCATAAAAGACCTAGAAATTATATACAATATGACTACTCATTACTTGATAACATAATAACTACCATATTTTCACTCCCTTGCTTGTCTTGTACAAAGAAATCAAGCCTCGCAAGTTTTATTAACTATTTTTGTTATGTTGAGCTGAATATTCTTTGTTTCAACATGTATTTTAAGTTTTGATAATCGGATCTCACAATGAAGTGATGCTTGTCAAGGTAGCGCTCTATTTAAAAAAAAAAAAACCATGAATAATGACATAAGCTCCTTTTCATAAGTGGTCAGGTTTTTGCTCTTGATTCTCAATGGTTTCATGAAATGTGCAAGGATTGAAAGATATAATGCCCCTTAGCTACTTGACATTTCGAAAAGTTAGCCAATCAAGCACATTTTCTATCTTCTTGGGATTTTCCTTGATTGAATCTCGTATGATCATGTCATCGAAGTATTCCACTTTTGATTAAGCAAAGTAGCACTTGTTAAATTTGGCAAACAATGAACTATTCTTGAGAGCTAGTAGTATTACCCTAAAATATTTAGGTGTAATAATAGGCAAGGGCTATAAATTCGAATATTACCAAAAGAAGACCAGTGCAAATTTTCTCAAGTAAGGAAAAATTATCTTATTCATAAGTGATAGAAATGTGGCAGGAGCATTTGTGAGGTAGAAAAACATTACCTTGAACTCTTAGTGGCCAAGGTGAATGTTGAAGATAGTCTTAGAGATATCCTCCCTCTTGCATCCAAATCTAAATGTGTCTTGATCTCATGGGAAGCTGGTCTTTAATTGTAATGAAATTAAGTTATTTGAAATAAACACAAAATCTCCACAACCTATATTTCTTTCAAATTAAAGAAATTAGTGAGAATAGAGCTTAGAACTATGTTGAACCATGATATCTTTCAACATTTCTTCCACCAATTTTTCTATCTCGGCTTTGTGTCTGTGAGGAAATCTATGATGATTTAGCTTCAATGGCCTAACTTCTTTTTGGAAGTCAATTTGATTATCATATCCTCGTGAAGATAGTAATCCTTTAGGACTATCAAAAACCTTTTTGGCTTCATTTGCTAGTGTTATCACTTCTTCAGAAATTTCTTACAATATTTCTTTCATTTGAATGAAACACAATTGGCCTATTATTACCTATATATATATATATATATATATATATATATATATATATATATATAGTTATATATATATAGTTATATCTTGATAATCACTTTTCAAGCACGAGTGGAATTTATTTTGGGGTTAAATTAAATTTTAGCAAAAGTGCTCCTTGTATTATATATATACATAAATGTTTAAAAAAACTCCAAAACTTCTTCTTGATCTTAAAGTAAATTTTTTTTCATTTTTATATTTTCCTAATTGACAATTAGTAGAGAAAATTAAAATAAACTCTAGGGTCAAAATGTACAAACTTGTTAAACTAGACTCAGAAGTAGACTATTATCACCCATGTTAGCCCTAAGGGCGTTCTCCTGTATTTTGACTTATGACAAACATTGATATGGATTAACTTGTGTGATTTATATGTGATAGGACATGTTTGACCACAGTTCTTCCATGGCTTGCAAGTAAGATTACTAAGCAACTCTTGAGCAATGGAATCCAAGAATGAGTAATCAAGTAGAAGACCAAACTTAAGAGATTGCATACTAAGAAGTCCTTGTGAAAGAATTTTAGATTAGGAATCGTTATTAAGGTATTTCTTATAAATTCCTATGTCTCTTTACCTTATGATTCAATTTATTTCTACCTTGAAGCACACAAACGAAAAGATTTCAAAGTTTTATATCTCAAAATTTTGGATTGAGTAGTTTGGATGATTCTGCATCCAAAAGATTTGTCCAAAATCTAGTAAACAGTATCAAATCGATTCTGCCTGAAAAAGTACCATTTTGGACTTATCTTTTGGATGCACCATCGTCCAAAACTTGAGTCCAAAACCCTGAAAATTTTGATAATACAAAACTAGCCGTTAACTAGTCGTTGTTGTCCTACTTTTCACTTCTATAAAAGTCTTTTAAACTTGATTTTCTGCAAGATTTTTGTGGTATCCTTCTAAGAAACACTCTCGATCTATAGAAAACAAAAATCTCCTTTATAAAAGTGCTTCAAAGTGAATTCAAATTATGTCTTAAAGGTAAAAGTATTTATGTTTTTTCTTTGGTTCACATCTGCTCAAACAAGTGAGCTTTTATTGTTCCATTGATATTCAATCTCTTTTGTATAGCAAGGTTATAGTGTAAAACCCATCTGGAATGAACCTTGATTTGTTGGCTGATTGAGAGGTTTTAGAAAACTAATTGTGGTAATCATCTCTTGTATTTGGTGCAGATTAATTCTATTAAGTTGAGTAAATGAAATCTGGTTGAAAATCCTTAAGTGTGAGTTTAAGGTAGTGGATGTAGATCCTGGTAGATCAAACCACTATATATTTTGTGTCTCATTTCTCTGCATAGAATATTAACTGCATTGTATTTCTTACCTTAGTCTGAATCTAGAAATTTCTCAAAGTTGCCTTGGATAGCTTTCTCTATTGCCATGAAGTTGGTCCAAGAAACTTGAATATCATTAATATTCTGTGTAACAGACTACTTGAAAATTTTAGTTTGTCAAAAACCTTATTCACCCCCCCTCTAAAGTTTTTCATTTGGTATCAAAGCTTGGTCTACAGATTCTTGGTTTAACAACCTTGTAGGAAAGATCCTCATGGCAAGCTCATCTCCTCTTTCATATGTTGAAGGATCTTCAACAAATTGACCTACTTTATTCAATGAAAACAACTACACATTCTAAAAAAATAGAATGAAAATCTATGTGTGGTCAATCTACTTTGAGTTGTGGAATTTGATAGAGAAAGGTCTTTTTATTCCATCAAAAATTGTTGATGGCGTAAAAATGCCTAAACAAAATGACGAGTTTAATATTGAAGACAATACTAAGATGACATTAAATTTTCAGGCTATGAATATCTTATATTGGGCACTAGATGCGACTGAATACAATCGAGTTAGTAGTTGTGATTCAACCCATGACAAGTGGAAATTACTCGAGGTCACCCATGAGGGGACAAACCAAGTTAAGGAATCTAAATTAGTGCTTCTAATTCATGATTATGAATTATTCACAATGAAGCCGAATGAAAGCATTACTGATATGTTCACTAGATTCACAAATATCACAAATGGTCTCAAAACCTATGGGAAGTTTTATTCCCTTGGAGAAAAAAATCGAAAAATTCTAGATGCATTATCTAAAAGCTGGCAGCCTAAAGCTCTTGCCGTGGAAAAATCTAAGGATTTAAAATCCTTACCAACCGAAGAGCCGATCGGCTCTCTTCTAACACATGAAATGAAACTTAAAATGTTTCAAGAATTCGATAATCATGATAAGGGTAAAAAGGAAATAGCATTGAAAGCTGAAAAAAATGATGAAGAAACTAGTCAATCTGACAATAATGATGGAACGGAAGTAGACAATGAAGATCTGGCAATGATAGCAAAGAAATTCAGAAGGATGTTCAACAAAGGAAAGTTCAAAAGAGAAAAGAAGTTCACAAAAATGAAAGGACAATCCTCAGCGTTCAAGCCTTAATGTTATGAATGCAAATGCACTAAACATTTCATTGCTGATTGTCCAGTTGCAAAAGGAAAGGAAGGCAAAATGCTTAAAAAAAAGAAGGAGCTGAAGGCAAAGATTGATGAGGACTTGGGACCTAAATGGGACTGAATCTGAAGAAGAAGATTCTGAAAACGAAACTGCCAACATATGTTTCATGGCCATGGAAAACGAGGTTAAATCTACTACCACTAATTTCATGTCTAATTTGTTTATATCTATGACTGAAAAGCATGATGATCCAAATGAGTTGTTAATTGATATATTTCATGAATTAAAAAAATTGTCCAGAAAAAAATAAAGAAATGAAATTGAAGATTAATTGTTTGTTAAATGAGAACGAAAAGTTGTTAAGTGAGAACAAAATGTCTCTTGAGTCACACATAAGAGCTATTATTGAAAAAATGTGATTATGACTACTTTACAATATATATCTCTAGAAAATAGAAGTTTGTATGATAGAATTCAAACTCTTGAAAGTATGGTTAGCACTTTTGATGACATGAAAAATAGAGTCAATGACCTTACCACATGTACTGAAAAATTCACAAATGGGAAATGCAACCTGAAAAAATTACTTGGGACTTAACATTAAGCTGGAAATCGAAATGGCTTAGGATATAAACATGAGAATAAGGACAAAATTCACAAATCTCGATTTGTTAAAGCTATCTCATATTACACGACACATAAATCATGCACAAATTGTAAAAAATCGGAACATATAGCATCAAGATATCTTGTTAAAAGAAAAGTGGAATCCGATGGAATAACTTTTTGGAAAATCAAAGGAAATGCTACTAACCCCTATGGACCCAAGAAAGTGTGGGTACCAAAAATCACTCCTCCTTCTCATGTATAGGCACATTTTTTGGAGAAAATGAGCTTCACCAAATGGTTCTGGAATAGTGGTTGTTCAAGACACATGACTGGAGACGCAGCCTTGTTAGAAGATGTACAGACCACAAATGAAGAATTCGTTACTTTTGGAGACAAGAAGAAAGGAAAGATTCTTGGCATTGGTAATATTGGTAAAGGTTCCTCAACCATTATAAAACAAGTATTACTAATAGATTATTTGACATATAATTTGCTCAGCATTAGCCAACTATGTGATAATGGCTGCAAAGTCATTTTTGAAAAGGATTCTTGTTCTATCATGGATAGCTCAAATCTTAAAACAATCTTTGTTGCCAACTATGTTAGAAATGTGTATATATTCTATCTAAATGACCTTATAGCTTATGGTATTAGATGCCTCTCCGTACATGACAATGATGGTTATCTTTGGTATAGAAGATTAGGTCATGTATCTTTTGATTTGCTAAACAAACTGTCCTCAAAAGTGCTTATTAGGGGATTGCCCAAAATGAAATTTGATAAAAGCAAAATTTGTGATGCATGCCAATTTGGAAAACAAATCAAAACTTCTTTTAAAGTCAAGAAAATGATTTCAACCTCAAAACCTCTTGAATTAATTCATATAGATTAATTTGGACCAATGAGGACTGTTAGTCTTGGTGGTAAAAAAGTATGCATATGTGCTAATTGATGATTTCTCTAGATTTACTTGGACTTTATTTCTTGGACAAAAGGATGAAGTCTTTTCTGAATTTTTGAAACTGATCAAACATGTCTAAAACTCTATTGGATGCAAATTATTTCTATTAGAAGTGATAATGGTAAAAAAATTCACAACAATGAATTTACACACTTTTGTAATGAAAATAGAGAATTTCACAATTTTTCAGCAGCCAAAACTCCTCAACAAAATAGTATTGTTGAGAGAAAAAATCGAACTTTGTAAGAAATGGTTAGATCCATACTTTGTGAAAACACTATTCTAAAATACTTTTGGGCTGAAGCTGTTAATACAGCTTGCAATATAGTAAACCGAGTTATGCTAAGGTTGTTTTTGAGAAAAATGACTTTTGAACTTATATTTGACAAAACTCCATCAATCTCTTATTTTAAAGTGTTTGGTTGCAAATGTTTTATCCTTAATACCCGAGACAATCTTGGAAAATTTGATAGCAAATCCGATGAGGCTATATTTCTTAGATACTCTTCCGACAAAAAGATATATAGAGTGTATAATAAAATATCTCTGTGTGAAAGAATTCTTACATGTTGTGTTTGATGAATCTAATATTTATATTCCAATGAAAGATGATGATGATATAGGAGGTTCAAATGAAGTAAGAAAGGACCAACTCAAAGCTCCGCTGCTAAATACTCATGCAAAAGAAGAAGAAATTGAAGAACAACAAGCTGAACAAGGAAATGAACAAATTGAAGATTCTACGAATCAACAATTACCAAAGGATTGGAAATACAAAACAAGTCATCCCAAAGAACAAATCATTACTGATCCAAGCTATAGAGTTAAAACTAGACGGTATTTCATAGATAACTTTACTCTTCTCTCAAATATAGAACCTAATTGTATTGATGTAGCACTGCATGATGAATTTTGGATTATTGCTATGCCAGAAGAATTAAACTAATTTAAAAGAAACCAAGTTTGGAAACTTATTCCTAGACCACTTAATTGTCCAGTTATTGGTACCAAGTGGGTATTTAGAAATAAACTTGATGAAAATAGAGCTGTGATTAGAAATAAGGATAGATTAGTTATCCAATGATTCAATCAAGAAGAGTGCATTGATTATGATGAGACATTTGATCCCGTTGCTAAACTAAAATCTATAAGAATGCTTCTTACGCTTGCTTCCTTCAAAAATTTCATACTCTATCAAATGGATGTTAAGAGTGCATTCCTAAATGGTTTTATTGAGAAGGAAGTATATGTTGAACAACCTCTTGGTTTTATTCATGAGCACTTTCCAAATCATATTTTCAAACTTTCTAAGGCTCTTTATGGGTTAAAACAAGCTCCACGAGCTTGGTATGAGAGGCTTAGTAGATTCTTGATTTCAAAAGGTTTTTCAAGGGGCTTGATCGATACCATTTTGTTCATTAAATCTGATAAATCCGGTGATCTACTTATTGTTCAAATTTATGTAGATGATATCATTTTTTGTGCTACTAATGACTCTTTGTGCGAGATATTTGCTAAGATAATACAGTAAGAATTTGAAATGAGTATGATGAAAGAACTAAACTTCTTCCTCGGGCTGTAAATTAAGCAAACCAAGAATGGAATCTTCATAAATCAAGCTAAGTATGCCAAGGAGTTGCTCAAAAGGTTTGGCATGAATGAAACCAAATAAATCTACACACCTATGAGTACTTCTATAATACTTGACCAAGATGAAAAGGGTAAAAAGGTAGATGAACATAAGTATAGAGGTATGATTGGAAGCTTACTCTCTCTTACTACTAGCCGGCCTGACATTATGTTTTCAGTATCTCTTTATGCCCATTTTCAATCATGTCCAAAGGAATCGCACCTATGTGCAGTACAATGCATCCTTAGATATCTAATCGGCACATATGATTATGGCTTATGGTATCATCACGCTAACACATTTGATCTTATAGATACATTGATGCAGATTATGCAGGCTGCAATGTGGAAAGAAAAGCACAAGTGGCCATTGTCAATTTCTTGGACACTCTCTAGTGTCATGGCACAGTAAAAAGCAAGCTTGTGTATCCTTATCCACAACCGAGGCCAAATATATTGCAGCTGGCAATTGCGGCGCACAAATTTTATGGAGGAAAAATACATTACTTGATTTTTGTCTTAACTTTAATTGCGTACCTATATTATATGACAATACAAGTGCTATTAATCTAACAAAGAATCCTATTCAACATTCTAGGATAAAGCATATAGAAGTTAAATATCATTTTATCTGAGATCATGTGCTTAAAGGCAATGTGTGTGTTGAATATATTTCAACTGATGAACAACTTACTCATATCTTTACAAAACCTCTGGTTGAAGAAAGATTCAATAGTCTGAGAAGAGATTTGGAAATTACAAAAATCACATAATTAACCTGGTTGCACAAGTTTTCGTTATTTTGCAGGTATAGTGAAGACGATGTTTTTGGACGCAGTGTTTGTATCCAAAATGCTCCAACAAAATGTTTGGACGCAATATTTGAGTCCAAAACCTACCTTAAAAACTCATTCCTAAAAAAGTTCCATTTGGATGAATGTTACAGTTTGGGTCGAAATCCAAAACAGAATTAATTTTTATACTTCATATTTTCCTTTTTAAAATAACTGCTTCCATATTTCAATTTTTGAATTTTAAAAAGGGCTTGCGCTTGTCTCAACACAGTTTCTCTTAATCTTTGAGTTAAGTTATCTTTTCAATGTGCTTTCTATCACAACTTTCTAGACATTCAAAGGACCTCGTTTCTTCTCTCTTCCAATCTCTATAACCGACGACTATACACTTCATTTTCTAAAAAATCTCTGAGTTCTTCTCTCCAAGCAACCGACAGTCAAAGCTCTAATCTTCTCAATGGCAAAAACAAAATCATCTACACCAAAACCCAAGAAGGCACAAAAAATATCTCCAAAGACAAAGAAGAAGGGATTAGCATTTAACAAAGCAAAAGAAGTTTAACCAGAATCAGACTTCTTGGCATCACATTATGATTCTTCAAAATCTTCACCAGAACAAATGAGTTCTGAAAATCAGGTACTCCGATTTATTAATTCTAAGAGTGAGTCTGATTATAATGACTGAGTTTCTAGAAATAGAACTGTTATTTCTGGATATCGTGTTAATCCATCGTCTTTTCTTAATCTCTCCAATGTGTTGGATATGTTTGAGTATATTGGCTGAGGTAGTTTACTGTCTATTGATAAAAAATTATATACCCCACTTATTTGGAAATTTTATGCAAATATAAGGAAATGTCGTCTTGAGGAAACAGGGGGAGGATTTATGATTCATTGGTATATTTCTAGAGTTAGAGGTAAGAATATTGAGTTTGATCATTGTTTACTGAATAGGATTTGTGAAGTAAGAGACGGAGGGATTCAATATTTTGAATTAAATAAATTTCCTGAGGGAAGTGACATAGAGTTAAAGAAATTTGAAAAAATATTTGCTGGAGGAAGGAGTTTCGAGAATTCAAGTAACAGAAACACTAAATGGCTGAATGGAGTAGGGAGGATCTTACACCATATGGCTTCTACCATGGTGGTGTCGAGTTTTGGTTATAAGACCTTCATTAATATTTTGCAGATGATAATTATGTTAGCTTTGGCAGAGGGAAGGCAAATTAGTTTTGGGTTTTTAGCTGGCAAGTTGTTGCTGCAATCGAGAAATATCTGATGTGTACAGATTTGAGTATAAAAATCATATAAAAATAAGCTCATTCCTAATCAAGTTTAAATTAAAACGTTAACCTCAAATTACACATATGAGTAAGCGTATTCATCATTAACATAGCATAGGGTTCAAACGAATATCGATCCTCAAGGAACAAGTATGCATTAATCCATTTTTTTTCATTGTTTAACCGACTCAATAAAGTCAAAAATAAAATAAAAAGGAAAATAAAATGAAATAAAAATATATACATGTTAAGTATGTAAAATTATGTAACTTAAACCATTATTTAGATAATCATGATCTTAAAGTACCCAATCATTATCATAACTAATATTCTCTTAACATCATGAAGGATAATATAGATTCATTTCTTTGTCCATTCTATGAAATCCCTATCTTCTAGATAAAATAGCATCACATATCCTGTCTCAACTAATTCACCTAAAAGATGCATTAACCACAATCCTTAATTAAATTTCCATTCCTGACAAATTCAGATGAAATTAACCAATGAATCCATATCTTGGCAGACATCAATTAACCTTTAACTACTTTGTCCCTACTCTTAACCCCTTTGTCCAAGCAAGTTAATAGAAAGAAACAACCAATCAATCTCATAATAAACACAAGTAATTAAATACCAAGAAAAACAATCAATTAATCAAAAGATCAAATAACTCTCAAAATCATGACTATCTAAACAATGTCAAATTACAATAAAATAATTAATATATCATTGTCAAGAAAAAGAAAACAAAGGAAAGAAATAGATACTCATAGACAAGCATTCTTCTTCTTCCCTTGAAGACCCTCTTGTACAATCCTCCTTGAACTATTTATCTCAAGAAAATATTGGTGATGTACTCAAAATAAATCTAAGTCTCTACATTGTGCACCTCCTTTTCTTAGGATAAATTGGCCTTTATTTATAGGCTTACAAAATTCCTGAAAGAGTTCTAAATAAATAATAAGTAATTACTAAAAAATATCCAAAACCAAAAAGGAATAGAAATTGCTAAAATAAAAACCTAAATAAAATTCTAATGGTCCACCGACTTTGACTTAGCAATTGGATTTGGACTTCAATTTGATTTCTTGATTTGGACTTTAATTGGGATTTTGTCGTCTTGTGCTGAAGTTGCAATTGATGTTGATTTGGAATTGTTGAATTGGTGAAATTGGCTTGCAAGTAAGCCATGCAAAATCTGCTTAAAGCTATCGAGATCTTTATCTTTGTGGTGTCGACTTGATTGAGCTGTCTTCCAAGCCACCGACTGCTATTTCTTTCTTCTTCCTGTTGTCTTGTTTCGGCTGCTTCTTCCACAGTTTACCATTGTTGACTTTGCCTTTGGTCTTGGTCCCACCGAATTATCTTCACTTTGTTGTTGTTGCTTTCTTCTTGCTGTCTGAAATTCCTTTGCCTGCTGTCGGCTCGATTTGAGCCACCGAATCAAGCCACCGAATTTCATTAATTCCTCTATTGCTTTTGTTTTCTTTTGCTTAGCCATGACATAGCCTTCAGAAGTTTAGCCATTTTTCTCCTTTTTCCTTTCCATTTTCAATTGCAATACTCTGTTCCTTCAATTCTTTTTGCGCTTCCAGTAGCTAACCGGCGCTAGCTGTCTTTCTCGGGCTAGCGCCGCCTCTATTCTGGAAAATCACACAATTAGATCTAATTTTTCCTTATTTTTGCATAAAATTACAAAAAAAAGTATTTTATAAAGGAAATATCAAATATGAAGGAATATGACTAGTTATTTCACAAAATGTATCATAAAATAGCTTCAAATAACTAGGAAAAATATGACTAATTTAAGCCCTATCAGTACCTCTAGCAAAGCCTTTCCATTTGGAAATCTATTAACAAAGGTCTTCAGATATTTTAATGTTGATTTAAATTTAGTTCCCTGTGCCCCATCAAAAATGAATGTTTATAGCTTTGATTCCTTTGTGAGAATGGGTAATGAATGGAAGTTGCTCCAAGATACTGAAGGTGAGGAAAATGAAAGACTATTGAAAATAAAAGTAGAAGAAAAGAATGTCCCTTCTGTTGGGGGCAAAAAGGAAAATTGAGGAAGATCCTCGCAGAATCCTCTGCTAAAGGAAAAGAAAAGGACAAAGGACCATCTGAAAGTATTTTGGACATTATCAACTCATTTTCTGTTAAATTGGATGGCCTCAATTCAGAACTTCAAAATCTTGGCCATAGATTGACTGTAGTGGAAAAGAAAGCAAAAACAGATGACTCGGTGTCTTCTCCTATAGTATCTGCTCAAGTAAAGGCAATAGAAGAGGAACCAGTCATTGAGGAAGAAACTGAACAAGAGCAGCCTGTAGCGGAGGAAGTGCCTATTACTGTGCAAATCAAGGAAAAATCCCTGCTTCAGGAAGCTGTAGCACCATTTGCCTCCTCTAAACCACATGTTGTAACACCCCACCTTTTATTTTCAATTGACTACTATTTGTAATAGGATGAGAATTTATATCAATGGCCAAAACAAAAGATGATCGGTATAATGAGACGAATATTTTGGTATAATAATATTTTGTCGAGATATGGCTATAATTATTAGATTTGTTCTACTCATACTCTAAATTTTTGAAATGCTATTATTATTAACAAAATAAGAATTATAGGGTACTCTAGAAAGAGAAATTGATCAGTGCGATGAAACACACATTTTGGTGTGAATTATGCTACTCGGGGGTATTGGGGGCATTTTTGTCATTTTAGCCACGCTCGTGACATTGACCGCAAATTTGACCAAGTAGAGAGTGAATTGAAGAATTTAAGTGTTACCAATGAATTCAGTGGAATTTTTGGAGTTGATTGATGAAATAAAATATTTTTTCGTTACGGACCCAATTTTGATCATTTCTGAAGAAAATAGGAAAATGCAGTTGAAAATGGGACATGTGGCTTCTTGTGATTGGTGCCCAATGACAAGTGTCAAATAATAAGAGGATGCATGAAAGATTCATCCATGCAAGACTTCTTAAATAAGCTTTGCAAAATAAATAAAGAATGATGTGTAATTTTGCAATTGGAACACATCATTCATGGGCCTACTTGATTAAGGTTTTAAGCAATATAATTGGCTAATATTTAGACCAAGAGAAGATGAATGAATGGCTAGAAATTTGCCAAGAATTTTATTAGCCTTGCAAGAAGAAATAAGAGAATTTTTGTGGAGGAAATAAAAGTGGTTAGTGTGTAAATTTTTCACTGGAACACACCTATATATTAGCCACCATACAATTAATTGATTTAAAATTTTCTTGGCCAAATTTCTGAAGAGAATGGTGGTGGGAAGGCTGTTATAACAGCCAAAATTTCGGCCAGTCTTGAAGAAGGAAAAACAAGAGAAAATAAGGAAAGAAAAGTTAGAAAAAAATAGGGAGAAAAAGAAAAAGGAGAAAGAAAGAAAAAAATGTGTGTGTTCTTAGTGTTCTTGGAGCAAAATCACACCAAATAGCCTAAAATACAAGGTAAAACCCTACCTTACCTGAATTAAAGTTGTTGTTGGGTGAATGATGATTATGATGATGTAAATTTTAACATAAAAACATGACTTTTATGTATTGATTTCGGATTATAGCTAGGGTTTGTGAACTTTTGTGTATGAACTTTATATATGCTTGTATATGTGCCGGCTGCCTAAGGGCCTTTAACTGATGTTTTGTGTGAGGAAGAACTGAATAATTATGGTAGCTTGAAGGCTTATTTTTGGTTGAAGAGGTGATGATCAAAGTAGAGTAAAAATGGAATTTACTTAGTTGGGAAAAATGGTTCAAACTAGCTTTTAATTAGAAGAGATGAATTTATGTTGAATAAGTGTGACTTTTGTGAGCTACTAGAAATCTAAAATTCAGAATTAAAGATGATTTGAAGGAGGATTGAATGAATTAATGGTTCCAAGGTGCTAAAGGCTAAAGGAAAACAAAGGAAAGCATGAATAGTGAAATTGAGACAAAATTACTGGCGCAGTTTTTGCCCAGTAGCGTGTTACTGGAACCAGAACTCTAAAAAAGGCCTATATATAATTAAAGCTAAGAGTCTTACGGTCGTTTGGTATATCATAGAGCCAAATCAGAGTTGTAGATTGAAAGTTATATGCAAAACAAAATCATGTGTCAATATATGAAATTCCAGAAAAATGAGTCCGAAAATGGATGAACTTAAGGATGATTAATTGTGTGATTTTGGATGAAATAAATAGGAAATATGAAGTGAATCCCTTTTTTATGAAGGGAGGAAGGATGTGGGAAAAGAAAAACGAAAGAATTGATCAAACGATAAGAAAACGACGTGAATGAAAGTTGAACGTTTTCCTTAATCGTCGACCCCATCGGCTAAACGTCTGGCACGTCGGCTAACCGTCGGCTATTTTTTAGCTGAACACAATTTGACCCAAAAACGATGTTTGGTGTAGGTTTGTCTGTAAATGACCAATGGAACGTTGAAAATGGTGGAAATGATGGTTGAACGGTTGTAAACGGAAAGAGTTTAGTTAGGACATGAGGTAAGTTCCTTTGATTTCTAAAACATTTTGAAAGCTAGTGTGCTTTGTATCACCCCAATATCTAGGCCCAACAGGGCCGGGGATGTTGCCCCATTCAAAAGACAAGGGGTCTTTATAACTAGGTCAAACAATCAAAATAATAGAATAAAAATAATACTTAAAACTTAAAACTTATTACAATCCAATAATTCAAAACAAATCTAAAATAAAAATTA
Organism: Voacanga thouarsii; assembly: GCA_026120185.1. Classification (NCBI taxonomy): domain Eukaryota; kingdom Viridiplantae; phylum Streptophyta; class Magnoliopsida; order Gentianales; family Apocynaceae; genus Voacanga; species Voacanga thouarsii. The sequence continues at coordinate 20,465 of JANUWF010002210.1, read as the reverse complement.
TTCACTCTCAACTCCCCAAAGCATTACATAAAAATCGATAACAAAATCTCTTCCAAGGTAGACAACACTAGCTACTCATCCCCACAACAGGATCGACCTGAAATCATGGTAAAAAGGGTGATGAGATAAAAATCTCAATAAGTCCGTGTGTGTTTTGGGTGTTCAGTAAAACAGTCCATGAATGCAAGGTGTAAGAATTTCATAAGAAAAATACTGGCAAGCAATAAACAATAGTCAAAACCAAGAGTGGTGTTTTGGCTTTTCCAACTATACATGTACAAATAAATCAACCACTTAAAAGGGTGGTCATGGATTACCACATGTTGGGCCCCATAACCATACAACGCTCAAAATGCCACACTTTATGCAGACTGACAAAAAGTAGGTGATCGGCCTACCGGGTGAGATACTCCTCCATCTCTACACCCAAACAAAATCGGTTGTCCATTCCGGCAACACACAGTCCACTTGACTGAAAACTGCTAGCTTGGACCGGCGCGATCTACTGAACTGACATCTTATTAGGGAAGAACTTACCCCTCAGAGGTGACCACCTACTGAGAGACTTACCCTAACCCTTCAAAGACTAGTCCCAGCAGTCCACCCTCATTAAGTACTCAACGTAATTTATCCCACTTGGGAGAAAACTGAATAAAACATAGCTCCACACTTAGGAGAAATTGAATAAAACATAACTCCACTTGAAAATGGCAATTAAGGATTTCCAAAGTTTGGGGCAAATCTGGTTTTAGAAAGAGCTTTAGGGTTTGAGTAAAACTGCCCCTTGATTTTCAAATAATTTGTTTGCTTGAAATGAGAAAGGAGATAATCCTCAATTGCCTTTACAGAAGTGAGTGTCCACACACTCTACATTTGTCTTGCCATAGTAATCATTTTGCATCAAACAGGTTTTTATGCAGGAACTTACCTGAACCTTACTCAAAATAAAGGTCTCCAACAGCTAACCTAATCTCGTCTGGGGTAAATATAAGTCATAATTAAACTCAAGCCAAAATTCACGTTCACAAATAAAACTAGTTCAACTTACTACAACCATGACCCTAATGTCCCAAGCTTTAAGGCTAGATAATAAATAAAAGGGTTTATAAGCTAAGTCTAGTCTGATATTAAAATAATTAAGGTTTTGGGAAATAGGTACAATAAGTTGAAGGTTTAAATCTTGCTATAAATAAATTAGAGTTTATTTGATGAAGGGTCCTAGGTTCTAGATGGTATTATTTAAAATAATAATCTGTTAATAATTAATTATTAGAAAATAATTGGTAATCTAAATTAGTTGTAAGTGAATTTTAATGGTTTCAATTGAAAGATAATAAATAAATTTTAATAGTAGTTTTGAATATAAGACTTACAAAATTAGTATTTTACCTATTATGAATACTTATATAAAAAGACTTTATTATTATTTTCTATATATATATTCTATTTTATATAAAATCTATATATTTTACTTCTTTAATGAAAGTTATTAGTTATTTGATTAAAATATCATTATTTTATATAAAAATCCAAATCCACATTTTTCCTAGAGTTTTCGATATTACTAGGAGAAATTATAGCATAAATCATTTTTATTAATGAAATATAATTGGTTAATTTAATTAGCTTAGGGACAACAAGGCCAAGATCACAATTTCTATTGCTAACCATAATCATGAACATACACTCTACACCAATCAACAAAACATCCAAATCATGAATAAATGTATAGATCTAAATTTACCAAGGCATGATCTAAACTCTACTAACATAAACATTTTCATGGCTTTAACAATCATACATGAACATAAACCCTATTCACTAAAGGTGACATAATCTCTAACATGCTTGATCACATATACCACTCATGACATGAAGACATACAACAAACCCTAAAACCCATAAAATTCAACCAAGGCAATCATCTCATGCATCAATCCCATCTCCATCATATACACACATTTATTCATGCTTCAATCTCAACTCCATCACAACAATACATGCTCGAACCCTAATCATAATCCATCTCATTCCAATAACATCCTAGAGACATGAATCTAGAATTTAAAGAGAAGGTTGAAGAGCTTACTTGATTGATGACTACCTTGGAGTAGTCTTGAATGAATCCTTACTCTTAGGAGGCTTGATCTGTCCAAGAGAGAAGGAGAAAATATGGCCATGGTTGAAGTAACCATTCGGCCGAGAGAGAGAGAGAAAGAGGAAAAGAGAGTCCATTAGTATGTATATATTCATTAAAAGTTGAAGACGAGTGAAGATGAAGGTGATTGATCATGCTTACCTTGAAGGTGTTCTTGAGCCTTCAAGAAAATTCTGGTTTTTTTATCCAAAAGAGAGACTTTGATTTCAGTATTTGATGTTAAAAATTGCAAAAGTGGATTCAAGGGGTTGGGTAGGTGTGATCTGGAGTTTTTGGAGAAGATTGGAGTGGTTTGGAATGGTCTTAGGCGTGAGGAGGGTAGTAGGTGTTCTTGAAGGTTGAAGAGAATGGAGAGAATTTGGTTGAAGCTGGCCGAAATTCTGTGGGAAGGAGTGGCCGAATTGCTTGTAGAGTTTTTGGCAATTGGATTTTCAGATTTGAGAAGAAAACGAAAGTTGGTTGTTTGAAATCCAAAAAGAATATTTTAGAGAATCAATTTTGGAAACAAAATATGGTAAGAAGATCTTGGTCAATGGAGAGCTTTTGGAAGTTGTAAAGGCCGGGTGGTTGTCTGGGGTTTTTGCTAGAATGAAAGCTATTTGAAGGAGCTTAATGGTGGCCGAAAATATGGTGTACAATGGTGAAGGGATTTCTATTTGTTTGAGGGATGATTTATGGTAGTTTCCTGAATATGTTTGCTAGAATTTTAGTCTTCAATCAACGGCTTGATTGGAGTGATTGATGGAGATATTTTAGGAGCAGCCATGGACTGGTTTTTGAACAGAATGTTGGGGAAGATGATGAAGCTCAATTCATGGCTGTTCAAGGGAAGTTTGTACAGGAAAATGGTGAAGGTTTCGGACAAGGCTGAAGGAGAAACAAGCTGGAATTTCTGTTTAGGATTTTCGCAAGCTGGCTGGAATTTTGGGCAGATTTTTTTGCCATATTTCAGTCAGCTTGCAAAAGATTTGAAGGGCCATTGGAGGGTCTTTTAAGGCTGGTTTCCAGCCTTCTTTATGGAGGAAAAACAAGGCTGCATTGCTGGTTGAAAAGTTGAAAGAAACAGCTTGGTTTTTGGGCTCTCTAAGCTATGAAACTGCCCAGGAAATTTTCCTGGTTTGCACAGCCTTTGGCAGTCCGGTTTTGAGCTGAAATTTTCAGTCTTCAAGCTAAGTGAAATGGTCATTTTTCTGGCAGTATTTGAGAGGGAATATTGGCTGAAAATTTTGACAATTAGATTGGTCAAGAAGCTGGAAAAATTTCCAATTTACTACATGAAGAAGATGAACACACTAAGTTAGAGTTTTGAAGGTTCAACCATGGAGATTAATTCTCTTTGGAACCTTCCATAACTCTTCCCCAATTTTGGTCAAGAAGATATCCATTCATAGCCATTTTCGAAACCTAAATATCACAGAACTTTGCTGGAATTTTTCTGGAATAAAATTGGCTTGAATAAATTAATCAACCTAATTGATTAAGAATTAAGAAAAGCTAGAGATCAAGAAGGGTATAAATCCCTTAGAAATTTTTGTAAGGCACAAGAGTAAGATTAGGACTTTCCTATCATGTCTCCCCTAGGACAACACTCCTACTCTTCCCTAAATCATGTAAGAACCGAAATATAACCTACCTAACCAAAAATAAAATTTAATCTTGCTAAACTCCAATGATGGAATTTGAACTCAAGACCTCAATAATTAATCTAAAAGCTCTAACCACTAAACCACATCAACTCTTATTCTTGTTTTCTCTCCCAAATATTTTTTCTATTTAATCATCAAGCTATTTCCCTATTTCCACCTCAAGCACAAATTACCATTTTACCCTTCTTATTCAATACACACGATTAAGCCTTCTAAGCTATAAATCACATATCTAAAGCACATAAAACCATATAAAAATATATTTATGCATGCAAGAAAATATGATATGCATCCCAACCCCCTTACTCTAAGGTTGGTTTCAACTGGGGTTCACATGCTTTGTTTCTCCATGAAATACTATATTTTATGCCGTTTTAGAAATCCCTGAATATGTTTAAGGTTTCTCAGAGCAAGATTTGTTTTTATGCCATTTTGGGCTCGGATAAACTTCATATTTAGCTTGGAAACCTTAGTGGACGATTCAAGCATGAATTTGTGAATTTAGTCCATTTTGGATTAAAAACTTGAGATTTTCGAGAAATGGTAAATTTTAGAATCGGGTATTTATAAATTAACTAGAATGCCCTTATTGGAACATTTTATGAAAATATGTTTGGAAAATTTAAATTTAATCCTCTTTTGGGAATAGAATTATGGATTTCTTGAAATAAGTTCCTTTTGGAATCGGGTATTTGGAAAATGATCCAAATATCCTTATTGGAATATTTATGAAAACTTTTGGAATCGAGTATACAGTAAATGACCGGAATACCCTTATTGAAACTTCTGTGAATACTTTTCAAATCAGGTAAGGATAAAATGACCCGAATACCTTTGAAAAGTCTTTTGAAATCGGGTATAGGTAAAATAACCTGAATACCTTTGAAAATGACTTTTGTGATCAAGTACAGGGAAAATGACCCGAATACTCTTAGAAACGTGTTTTGATATGTGAACAGAACTCTTTATCTTATTTCAACATGATTTTGGAAAATAATCTCTCGTGATGAGATTAACTTTTGGAAAACGACATTTTGATCCCTGAAATTATTTTATTGGTTTGATGTACCATGGAATGAATTGATTGGCTCTGTGGAGTCTATGTGAATGATGATCTGACTTGCAAGTCAGTGGGATCAAATTCTGAAAAATGTTATTTTGCCCCAAAACTGTTTTGATTTGAAAATCCTACGAGATCAGATAACCCTCTAGCCTGATAAGTCAAACGGGATTGGTATTGTTAACGTTAAATACTCAGCAAGGACTTTAATCTTTGTACTAGCCTACATTAGAGTTAGATGACCCTAGCAACTTGGACTAGTTCTAAGGATTGTCTTGCTCCAAATGGGGTGACAGGACATTGAGATGAGTCGTCCTAGCTAGTCGTTTAGCACCTGGCAATTGCCATGTCTGCAGGCACTTCTTATTTTGAGTCATTCGCTAGATGCCGAGCGAGGACACTCAGTGCGTTTGACTCCTTACCGCCTCGATGGTGATTGACGTAAGGATTTGGACCCCTGGCTTACGATGGTAAGTAAAAGATTGTGTGCTGCGGTACACTAAGTATGTTGCGGTATACCTGAGCAGAAGTACGTTGCAATGTACTTATTCCAGCGATCCACAGTTGAGTACTAGAGGTTGCGGTCTTAGTATAGAGGCGGCGAGACTTGAATGTGGATACAGGCCAACCTTCTGTTGGAAAAGTACTTGTGATTTGAAAAACCGAGACAATGATTTGAAATTGAAATATAGCTTTTCAAAAATGATTGAGTTCTGAATAAACTCTTCGTTAAAAAGTTTTGGAATCATTTCTAGTGAACAAATGATATGCTATTCCACAAAAGTTTTATGTACTCTATCTCTTTGATAAAAAGTTTTAGAATCGTTTCCAGTGAACAAATGATATCCACAAAAATTTTATGTACTCTATCTCTTTGATAAAGCACTAGCACACACGGGACTCACTGGATGATTTTTCATTTACACGTGTCTTTCATCTTACCCTTTTTGTAAGATCCGGAGATGAGCAGACCTACAGATAGAGGACGATACCATAATGACAACAAAATAGGTCTGGTCGCTTTCCCTTTGGATAATATACCTTATCACTAATGTTGAATGGAAATTTTCATGTATGAGATTCTTTGTTATATATGTGCACGTGACTATCAGTATGGGTTGTTATATGGATCTGGACCTTACATACTCTATTATTATTATTATTATTATTATTATTATTATTATTATTATTATTATTATTATTATTATTATTATTATTATTATTATTATTATTATTATTATTATTATTATTATTATTATTATTATTATTATTATTATTATTATTTTGTTATAAAGACCCCTTATCTGAGTAACTGGACGGGGTGACACCTGATTTTGATATACTTCCGCTGTTACCTTTAGTAGGGGTGTTACACATGTCTCATCTGGGAAGAGACAAAAAACATGTTGTGGTTAAGAGGAAATCAAGTAGAATTGCTGGTCAACACTCTCGAAATGGTGCAAGATCAAGAACTGAAACAATTCACATCTCCTAAGAGACCAAATTGGCAAAATTCTCTTCAGTTGACCTCTAACCCGACTGCCTTAAATTCTTTCTACTAATTTACTTTTTGCAGTTGAACAATTTACTTTTCTATCTTTACTTATGCACAAGCCTATCTTCTTAAATTCTAAATACTTCATATCTAGATATTCTATTCCTTCTGCTTTTTTTCTGTTATTCCTCTTTTTTATTCACGACAAAAGGGGAGAAAACATAAAACTGTCTGGATATGATTAGGAAGTTTCTGCTAGAAAATGTTAGGATAGTTTTCTGCATACAATTCTGCTTATAATTGTGAGCGTTACAATTGATTATTCTACTGATTTATTTGATTATCTATCTATGTGATAATATGCTATGCTCTTTGTTCCTAATGGCTAATAATGCATAATTGATTGATAGTCTGTCTGACAGTCCTTGAGTGAGTAAATTTTACTTGAGGGAAACTTTGTGCATTAATTTGATATTTTACACCAGCATATTTCCTTTGAATATACCTAAGGCTCTTTAATTCTTTCTATCTATGATCTCAGTGTTGATATCCAAATTGGACACCAGTTTGGTATCCTGAATTTCGTCCAAAAGTACTCTTTTCGTAATAAAGGCATATTTGAGACTAGATTGATAAGATGTTTTTAAGTGATTCTGTGACAATTTCATTGACAAAAATTTCAGTCAGATGGATTGCTTCCTTTATGATCAAAACTCTTTGAGAAAATCAGGATAGGTCAAAATTCTGAAAAATCCATTATCTCGTGTATTCTGTCAGGGGGAGTTTTGGACTCATATTTCCTTGATCCAAAAATCTTGTCCAAAAAGATTTCCTTCAAAAAATTCATACCATTTTGGACACACACCTTTTGGACATTCATAAAGGTTTCATATCACTTTCACCAATATTTTAGATGTACGTTTTGGACATAAAAAATAGACTTCAGTTTTTCCCTCATTTACAAATACTCGTATATGCAAATATTAAGGGGGAGCATCCTTCTCATGACTTATCTACTTTATCTCTTCTATAAAAATTATTGTATCGTTATTTCTTTATGGAATAATTGTTTGATGGAAGGAAGGAGCATATGGAGGTAGGTTGGGCCATAGGCTCATTAAGCTATGTTTATGAGTATATGCCTTAATTTTCTTTATCTTAAACACATAAGCACTCTTTGAGTCCTATAATGAGAGATTACATTTCAATGAAAAATATTCTTATTTCTCTCGGTCTAACATGGTTGTTCTATACATATCATTGTTTTTATATCACAATCCCATCAAATTAGTCATCACTCAAAAGGGGAAAGATTGTTAACTCTAAGGGCATTCTCCTGTGTTTCGACTTATGACAAATATTGATAAGGATTAACTTGTGTGATTTATATGTGATAGGACATGTTTGACCTCAATTCTTCCAAGGCGTACAAATAAGATTGTTAAGCAACTTTTGAGCAATGGAATCCAAGAATGGCTGATCAAGTAGAAGACTAAGCTTAAGAGATTACATACTAAAAAGTCCTTGTGAAAGAACTTTAGACTAGGAATCATTATTAAGGTATTTCTTATAAATTCCTATGTCTCTTTACCTTATGATTCAATTTATTTCTACCTTGAAGCACACAAACGAAAAGATTTCAAAGTTTTATATCTCAAAATTTTGGATTGAGTAGTTTGGATGATTTTGCATCCAAAAGATACGTTCAAAATCCTATGAACAGTGTCAAATCGATTCTGCCTGAAAAAGTGCCATTTTGAACTTACCTTTTGAATGCACCATCATCCAAAACTTAAGTCCAAAACCCTGGAAAATCTGACAGAACAAAACTAGCCGTTAACTAGTCGTTGCTGTCCTACTTTTCACTTCTATAAAAGCCATTTAAACCCGATTTTCTACAAGATTTTTGTGGTATCCTTCTAAGAAATACTCTTACTCTATAGAAAACAAAAATCTCCTTTATCAAAGTGTTTCAAAGTGAATTCATATTATGTCTTAAAGGTAAAAGTATTTGTGTTTTTTCCTTGGTTCACATCTGCTCAAACAAGTGAGCTTTTACTGTTCCATTGATATTCAATCTCTTTTGTATAACAAGGTTATAGTGTAAAATCCATTTTGGGTGAACCTTGATTTGTTGGTTGATTGAGAGGTTTTGGAAAACCAAATGTGGTGATCCTCTCTTGTATTTGGTGCAGATTGATTCCATTAAGTTGGGTAAATGAAATCTGGTTGAAAATCCTTAAGTGTGAGCTTAAGGTAATGGATGTAGATCTTGGTAGATCAAACTACTATACATTCTGTGTCTCATTTCTCTGTATAGAACATTAATTGTATTGTATTTCTTACCTTAGTCTGAATCTGGATATTTCTCAAAGTTTTCTTGGATAGCTTTCTCTGTTACCATGAAGTTGGTCCAAGAGACTTGAAGATCATTAATATTTTGTATAACAGACTACTTGAAAATTTTTATTTTCCAAAAACCTTATTTACTCCTCCTAAGGTTTTTCAACCCGCAGTAAACCCTTTGTCTTGTTCTGAAAAGGAAAAAAATGTCCTTAGCATTTTAAACAAAACTCTCTTTCTCTTATACATTTTTGTTCTAAATTAAAAGCCATCATATTACTGTTGAAAATTACATAAATAATCAAGAATAAAGGGTTATACTATTGGTAATGAAAATTACACACAAGTGTTGTAGACATATATATATATAAGACTAATTGTAGTACATTAAACAAAAATGTGCTTGGTAAAACTCCCAACTTAATGGTCAGAAATTATTAACCCTTACTACTATCTATGCAAGAACCTAAAATACTTAGTAGCTAATAAAGGATGTGCACTCAAATTACCATCTTCCTACCATATCAATCGTTGACAAAACTAGGGAGCGGATGTCAGGGTTGGCATCCATATATTTATTTTAAAATTTTTAAAATTTTATTTTTTATCTAAAAAAATTAAAATATTACAACATTACTTTTTAATATATATTATCTCCTTATCCCTCAATTTTGACTCCTCAACTCATAAATCTCTATTTTCATCCCTAATATTGATTTAAAAAAAAATTGAACATGTACAATGTACTAGAACATTTTCTCCAAGGAAGGGAAAATGGACAAAATAAAATGTCATATCCATATGTCTATTTAGGTGAAGGATAAGGAGGTAATTCGCAAGAAAATCCTGTCTTGTGGGAGGGCAAATCTGAATAAGCCCTCCATAGCATCCATGATTGTAACTTGCAAAGGAAGTATTGGTAGAAAATGGAATTTTGAATTATATATGCATTATTGGGTCAAAGAATATGATTGATTGCTGTTAGGATTGTGCCCTAGAAGTAATCATTTGTAAAATATATTTTTGCACATTAAATCAATAAAAGGCCTTTTTTATCTTTTAGTTTCTTTGTTTCATATGTTTATGTATATAAAAACTGTTAGAAGTCCCAAGTACAATATTGTGTTAAGAAAATCATGATAGAGATCATGATATAAGATTCCTACTACACTGAATTGTGTTTGTGCTTAAATTAACCCTAGTCATAATATTAATGAGATAAGACATTATTAATACGCTAAGACTAACATGTATTGTACATCTTGAATTGATCAAGTGGTGGTTCTCACATCCGTGAGTATTATGATACTCAAAGTTAACACGTAGATACTTGTTATTTGAACAAGTAGATTGGATGATCAAACTATGAGATAGAGCAATCACTTGATTAGAGAAATCATTAATAGAAAAGATGTAAAGATAGAAAGAGTTCCCACTGATCATAACATAGTTGATCCATTCACAAAGGCATTATCCCAAAAGAAACATGATGGTTATGTTCAATCATTTAGTATTAGATACATAAATAATTGGGTCTAATGCAAATGGGATATTGTTAGGATTTTTCCATAGAAGTAATCATTTGTACAATATATTTTAGCACATTAAATCAATAAAAGGCATTTTTTATCTTTCAATTTCTTTGTTTATGGTTTAGGATACAACACTGTATTAAGAAAATCTTGATAGAGATCGTGATATGAGGTTCCTACTACACTGAACTGTATTTGTGCTTAAATTATCCCTAGTCATAGTATTAATGAGATAGGACATCACTAATGCGCTAAGACTAGCACGTGTTATACTTCTTGATTTGATCAAGTGATAGTTCACACATTCGTGAGAATTGTGATACTTAAAGTTAACATGTGGATACTTGTTATTTAAACAAGTACATTGGATGACCTAACTATGAGATAATAACATGAATAACTATTTAGTGACAGTGATAGTATCTTATTGTAGCAAATGTGCAAATATCCTTAGGTTTGAGAACTCCAAGGTATTTTGTTTGTTAAGCATTATATTTTGATTCCAATCTCTGGAGTCCTTACAAGACCGATTATAGGATGGACTTTGGGTACGATATTGATAGGGGGCTAAAATCACCATTATTTTTCTAGTTATTTGAGGTTATTTTGAGATACTTTTATTGTAATAACTAGGTATATTCCTTCCTATTTGATATTTTGTTTGTACAAATTATTTTTGACAAATTTGTGCAAATTTGAGTTAATTTTGAGCAAAAATGTGAAATTATTAGAACAGACTTGGCGCCAAGCCCAGCCAAGGGACCAAGCGCCAGGTCTATTCTAGTTAAACAGCAAAAATAGAGAAGAACATAATAGACCTGGAGCCAGGTGGGCCAACTAGAGCCGGCGCCAGGTCCGCTCTGCCCAGAGGTAGTTGTGTGCAAATTTGATATTTTCTAAAAGATTTTGGTATTTTTTTTTAAATTCTACTCGGACTAAACTTCTCAAACAATGAATTTTAGTATCAAGAAGGCTTATAAATACAAGAAAAATACAAGAGAAATGTGTGATTTGAAGGATCCAAGCTAACTACTCAATCACCACTCAAAAGAGCATTGTTCAAATGAGGTTTTCAAGAGAAGAAGAAGGTCTTGTCTATGAGTTTTATCTTTTATCCTTTGTTTACTTTTCTAGAAAAATGATGTGCTTAATGTTTTAATTGTAATTGGATATTATTTTGGAGATTAAATTTTGAGTTAATTAAAAATTTTGATCAATCTATTATAATCTTTGGTGTTTGATTACTTATTATCATTGGTTATTGATACGGGTTCTTCTAATTACTTAGGAAACGATGTTAGGAGTTCACTGCATTGATTTCATATTTGTCAAATCTTAATGAATTTGGGAAACGAAGTTAGGATTAAAGAATTAAGATGATCAAAGATTAGTTAATTTCACCTCGAGCAAAGGGTCATTAGCTAACTTCATGTTTATGAGGTATGAGTTTAATGCATCTTTTGGTTGCTTTGATTTGATTGGAAAATCTGCTAAATTAATCAAAGGATAGTGATTCCATAGATTGGGAAAGAAGTGGAATCTATATAAGTAAATTCATGACTTGAGAAACGATTAAATTTTACTTAAGTTCCTTCATGGTGCCAAGATGACAATCAATTGTGATGAATGCTAATTGATTCAATAATATGTTTTCAAGATAATTGTCTAGTTACATAAAATTGCATCATTGAGTTATATCTATTTTTATCTTTATTTATTTTTCTTTTTATTTTCTTCTTATTTTATTAACTAAACAATAAATATTTGGGTAAAGTAATGTAGGAGCCTAAGTTCTTATGGATTCGATACTTGCTATTCCCTATACTATACGATAGGTATACTTGCTCGTATGTGTAGTTTTAGTGGTTGGCATTTTAATTGAAGCTTAATTGATTATGTAATTTGTTGGTAATATTTTCTATACTAAAAAATATGCATCAGATGTGAAGTAAATAAAAGTAGTTGAGAGGGTCAATAAATGATTCACCACTCTTAATAGTAGGAGTGAATATCTCAGAACCACTTGTAGGGATCATTACTCAAGAAGTCCTTGGTCAAGGTGATTATGTGTTGAAAATAGTTCCAATTGATACACATGTTGAGTAATTGATTTCGGGAACAAGAACTAAAATATTCAGGTAAGAATTAATTAATATTCTGGAGGAAGTTAGTACTAATTTTATACTCTAAAACTGAATAAAATATAGTATGGTGAAAGGAGTTTATTGTACTAATGTTTTGCTATTGAAAGGTTCATGTCAAGCCACTTGACTTTCTAGACTTTTTGGTAGTCATGATGTATTGCTAGATACCGCTCATGATCTGTTAAATTTAGATTTATTAATTAATAAATTTAATCTTAATTAGAATAATAAATTAATTCTAATTATTAAAGATTATTAATTCTATAATGATTAGAAGTAATTCAAATTTTGCTACCAATAGACCGAAAAACCTAATAGGTTACACACAATAGAGGAATTGATATGCAAGATATTAGATGATAATATTATGAGGTTAATTTGAAAAAAAATAGTAATTACAGGCTAATTATAAAATATTATAATTAGTTAGGTGAAATTGTAATTATTTAAAAGCCTTGTGGCTGAATTACAAACTTGTTATAATTTATAAACCAAATTGCAATTACAAAACCTATAATGGAAAAGTCCTTATTATTGTTTCCTAATATGATTAGGGAATAGAAAAGATTTCTCTGTGCATGAAGAAATTGTTTGAAAGTTTTGTTTCCAAAATTGTTATGGAAACAAAAGGAAAAAAAGAAAAACCATGTTTTTCCTATTTAACCGGATGAAGTGGTGGTTTTAAGTGTGTGGAATTGAGAAATTGTTCTCAATTGAATCATAGAAAAGAAGGCACAGCCTTCCTATAGATTTCCAAACGTTTTTTTCTTCTCTTTTTCAAAGAAAAATTACAGGAGTTTTCTCTCGCATGTTTCTTCTCCAAAAATAAACCCTAGCCGCCATATTATTTTTCTAGCAGAAAATTTTGAATCAATGTTAAAGAAATTCCTATCTTTGAAATTTGGTGGTTCATGCTTGGACAAATATTTACGAAAGGGTTCTGTACACGCGAAGAAAATTTTAATAGCTATGTTAAAGGGGTAATGATTTTTCTTCCCCCTCCTAACCCATTTAATACATACGAGTAATCTTTTAAATGGATTTCATTTTATTTTTTTGCTGCATGTAAACTTGTTTGAATGATCGAAATCTAACAGTGATATCAGAGCCATCTGTATGTATTTTACGGGTTTTATTATTATTTTTGAAATTGTTTCAAAATAAATTTGGTATTATGAAATTGTTTTATAAATGTTCTCAACTTTGAAATTGTTTCAAAATTATGTTTGGGTCTGTGAAAATTATTTTTACAATATTTTGATTTTGGAAATTCATTTTAATCGATGTGATTGTGATCAAACCAAATTGTTAATAGATATTAACATATTTTTCAAAAACCAAATCCAGTAAGAAAATTGTTTCTAAAATTGGATTGAAAGAATCCTAGGCTGCCCAGGGAAGTTCCTAGGCAGCTCAAGGGTGCTATTAAAAAATTTTATTTTTTACCCCCAATATGTTTTCCTATTTCAAAATAGACCCAATAGCTTTCCAAGATTTTGATCTTGGAACTAATTATTTTACCTTTCCAAAATAATGATTTTGGAAATTTATATTTCATGTACTTTTATTTTGTTTTTCCAAAATAATGATTTCGGAAAATTCTATTTGATGTATGTTTATTTGCTTAATTTATTTTAAGTATGACCTTGGCATGTTGGCTTGGTTATGGATTTAGACCAATTAACTTTGATTAATTAATATTGTGTCATGTATTTTATTACTTTGTTTTGAATAAATAGGAATTGCATGTCCTACATTTCTCTATAATTCTCTTGTAACTTATCTTCTCATCTAATTCCCCTTGAATATAACTTGAGATTTCTTCATTAGGAATTTATGTAATTAGATTACATAGGTTAAATATGATTAGAAATTATTTTTCGAATTTATGGAGATGGCGACCAAGGCGAAGCAAGAAGATGATAAGACTTTCTTCTAAAAAAAACATGCATGAACACATAGGTTTGACCAAATTAATTTCCTACTTGACTCAAGGAAATTAATCTAGAAAAGTCTATAACCAAGCCACGTAATTAAGTCTATTATAATTATGTCAAAATATTGATATTTTGCATGTTAAACGATAAGATTAGCGATGGTAATATTGAACACGACATGTCAACAAGACAGGAAAATGATACAGTTATAACGGGTTAGGGTTGGGGTCGAAACGGGTTCTGGTCGAAACGGATCGACCCGTTTAACTTTAAACATGTTCAGGTCATAAACGGGTTTAACACATTTTAACCTGCGAACCCGTTTAACTTTTTGTTAATATTTATGTTTAATACTTTTTGTAATACCCTACAAATTTCACTATAGGAAATTTGATAATTTAATTTTTTACATGAATTAATTGAATTAAATTTTATTATATGAATTAATTGAATTGTTTATGTGTCTATTTTGTTTAATTATATGAGACCTCTTAAGAAAAATAAATGATGTTAATGTGGCTATTTCTTGATATATGGTAAATGAATTATTCTTAATTAATTATTATTTAGTGTCTATGATAATAATATTATTACAACGACTTTTAGTTAGAGAAAATAATTTTTTGAACAATCTTATTTTATTGCAAAGCTACATTTGTTTAGATTTTTAAGATTAAGTCTTATGAATTTATTAAAATATTTAGATATTTAGTTGGATGGTTTGTTATTTTATTGGTTATTTAAGACTTTATGGGTTGTTTTATTGATTTTTTAAAAATTTTATATGGCTTGATTTGATTTTTAAAAATTTTTTGTGTAATGAGTGGACAGATTGGCGGGTTTAGTAATTATCTATTTAATTTTGCGTCTAATCATGTTATATCGTGTCAACCCGTGTTATAACACGAACACGACACGAAAATAAACGGGTTGACATGACACGACACGTTTATTAATCGTGTTGTATTTAGGTTGACCTGTCGTGTGTAATTATCCCAAGTTGACACGACCCGCCAACCCGAACACGACACAATTACCACCCCGAGATAAGATTGCTAATTAAATAATTAAAATCCCCCAAACAATATTAAATATAAAACCTTCCGTTAATATAACAAGAACGAGAGTTCTTTTTTCGAGATTAGGTTATTCGACATACCCAAACTTATTCGACATCAAGCATGCTCAAGCTATAGAATATGATTCCTGATTAATGGGTTGGATTTAACTAATATATTTATCTCGATTGGGCATACCCAAGCATAAAGAATATTAGAGGCTAAGTTGGGATAGCATTAAGTGCATTAAGATTAAAAGATGTTAATCACCTAACGATCCGGTAGTCACATTTGATGTAATTGGTATTAAATACCTATTATTGAACTTAAGATTTGTTTGTTGGATATACCCAAGGTCACTCTTAAAGAATTTGGATACTGGTCCACTAGAAAAGCTTCCAATGGACTTTTCTAAGTCAATAGTGGGGGCTATTGATTTACAGAAAATAGTGTGATAACAATGCGTTTAAATAAAGACCTAATTAAATGCATTTCATGAGCATATATATAGTCTAATGTCTCTTATTTTTCATCTAGATCATTTGCATCATGACAACGAATTTGAACTTACATAGCATTTTAGAAACAAATAAGCTCACCGAATCAAATTTATTAGACTGGTATAGAAATTTAAGAATCGTTCTCAAATCGGAAAGGTTGCTCTACGTGTTAGATGCTCCAATTCCACCACTACCAGCTAATAATGCTCTTCTTAAAGAGTATGAAATCCATAAGAAGCATAAAGAGAATAGGGACATAGCATCTTGTATTATATTGACGTCAATGACCACTAAACTTCAAATATAGCATCAGCATATGGATGCTCATACTATTATCTTCCATCTAAAAGAGGTCGTTGATAAACAAGCAAGGACGGAGAGATATGAGATCTCTAAATAGTTATTCTGTTCTAAGATGGTAGAAGGCACTGCAGTGGCCACTCATGGACTTAAGATGTTGGGATTAATTGAAAAACTTGGATCACTTGGGTTCACTATGGATCACTAATTAAGTATAGACCTAATTCTTCATTCTTTGCCAGTTAATTTTTCACAATTTGTGATTGATTACCAAATGATTAAGATTGAAACCACTATACCTGAGTTGATCAATCTTCTTAAGACTGTAGAGTCTTCTATAAAGAAAGAAAATAATGCAATCTTATTGGTTGATTCTTCTTCTAAGAAGAAAAATATTTCTAAAAAGAAGAAGAAGAATCCAATTAAATTTAAAGGTGGTGTGAAAAAGAAGGAGATAGCTACTAAAGGCCCATATCACCATCGTAGAAAAATGGACCATTTGAGGCGCAATTGCAAAAGTTATTTGGATACTGATAAGGAAAAAAAGGAGAAGGAGAAGCTTGCAAGCATTTCTACTTCTAATCCTAGTATATTTATGATTGAGATCAATATTACCTTTAATAATGAGATATGGTTATTAGATACCGGATGTGGATCTTTTTTGTATAATAATTTACAGGGACTAAAGAGCAATAGGAAGCTAGAGAAATGTGACGTGGACATTCGTACAGCAAATAGAGCAAAGATTGCAGTACTTACTGTGGGGATTTATCATCTATACTTACTTCTAGATTAATTCTAGAACTAGAAAACTATTATTATGTACCAGTTTTACTTAAACACATTATCCCGATTGCTTGTTTAAATTTGCTTGGATTTCATTCAAATTCTAAGAATAAAAATTGCTCTTTCTCATTAAATGATATCTATTATGTAACACCCCACAACTACGTATCCTAAAAGGGCGGGGATGTCGTCCCGTCCCGTAGGACAAGGGGTCTTTAGAACGAGGTATAAAATATAAAGGCAATCTCTAAAAGGATCAACTTAGATAAATAAAGAAATACTCTTATTACATCAGGCTCAACTTGGAGCAAAACGGAATAAAACAAAATATGGTTTAGAAGCATAAGCAACAAATGTCTCCTAGAACGGATAGAGAAAATAGCAAAAGCTTCAACTATTACATGTCCCGCTGACTTAGCACAGTCTGTCTCCTGAAAAACATGATGTAAAACGGTGTGAGAATAAATCTCAGTAAGTCCGATGTGTGCACATGGTGTTTTGAATAGTACGTGTATGCAAAGTGTAAAATATTTGTAGAAATAATTTGGCAAGTCATAAACAATCTCTTTTCGCAAGGAGTGGGTTTTTCTCATTTTCACACTTTGTACAAAATAAATCCTCCACTCGGATAAAAGTCATGTCACCACACGTTGGGCTCCATGAGAACAAATTGGCCAAGGCACCACACTTTGTGCACCTTGTCCGGACCAGATTACCACACGTTGGGCGTTCTGATCAAGGTGAGTGTACAGCCCACCGGGTGAGATACTCCTCCATCTCTACACCCAACAAAACCATCCGGGTGTCTATGCCGGGAATATAAATACCATACCAGGTACACATGCTAGCTCAGACTGGCCTGACCAACCAACACTGTCGCCTTTTCAAGCAGAGTTCATCTTCTGGAGGTGGCCTCCTGCCAGAAGACTTACGCTAGCCCTCCAAGACTAGTATTGTTAGCCTACCCTTATTGAGTACTCAACGAACATATCCATCAATTCCTGATTCAAAACACTTCCATACCATGGCCTTGTACAACGTGGTTTTCTTAAAAAGGTTTTCTAAAAATTTAAGGAAAAGAATAGTTTTCTTGCTAAAATCGTTAGTTTGACAAAACCGTTTAAAGAATAAATATCCACGTTTACAACCCAAGCAAACATAGTTTAACAATAGCTTTACAAAGCTTCACAACATGGACTTGCCATCACAACCTTTAACAAAACAGTTTATAAAAGGACTTACCATCACAACATATAATAAAAGAGTTTATGCAAGGACTTACTTGATATGCCTCAGATAAATGCGATAAATTCACAGCTGGCTTTCCTCAATTATCCACCTGATCTAAACCATATAATATCATGATCAGGGTCTCAATTAATTCAAACATGCTCTAATCCCATTTATTTTCATAACAATTCGCAATCCCCTATTTAATTCCAAGTAAACCATTCAATCCACAAAGATCATATACTACGACCACATGTTTTTCTCGCTAATAAACACCATTAAACTTTACTTTCGGCATCAAGGGAGGGTATTCCCTTACCTTTCAACTACCGGGTAATGAGGCCTCGATACTCCTATGGTGATCGTCCCGAGTTCGCTTGAAAAGAAGAGAAAAGCTACCTCCTTAGCCCCTCTTGACCGAAAATTAAGGAAGAAGAGGAAATCAGCCTCTATAGGGCGTGATTTAAGGGTAGAAGAAAGAGAAAAGAATCATTAGAGAAAACGGTATCAAGAGGTTGAAAGGATTGGTGCTTACCATAAGGTGTGTTCGACTTTTGGCTTAGAATAGTTCTTGTGTTTTCGAAAATTTTGTAGAAAGATGTTGCTGAAATTTTCGTGTAGAATGGAGAGGGTAGACGGTTGCAATGATTTAGAGTTGGAGAAGATTGGCTTAGGGTTAGATAGTGATGTTTAGAAAGACTCCTAATGGCTTTAGGTTTCTTGGACAGCAAAAGCGAAATTTCAGCTTGTTGCGTGTCTCCTTGCTACCGATTTTAGGGGAGTTTAATAGAGGAAAAGATTCTGCAATTTTGCTCCTTTATGGTGGCCGAAATACTGCTCAAGGGAAGGGCTGAATGTGTTCAGAATTTTGGGCTAAACAAGGAAGAGTTTGAGTGAGTTTTGATGACTAAAAAATCCTGTGCAAGTGCTGTGAAAATTCTGTGCAAGTGTAGCAAAGTTTGGACTGTTTTGGCTGCTGTACTTCTACCGAAATTTCCAGAGGAAAATTGGGGATTTTGGGCGCTGAAAATAGCTTGATCAGCTGGGGTTTTTCAGTGGGTTATGTGTGTAGAATTTCAGCTGGAGTAGGAACACAACAGCTGGCCGAAATTCCTGCACCAAGCTGCCAAAATTCCTGTGCATGAGCTGGACGAATTTCAGTGTTTTTGTGTGAATAAAATTCTGGTTTTGTGCAGCTAAGGTACCCTGAATTGATAAGGAATATTTAGGTGTTTTGAGCTAGGATTTCCAGAGTTGGATTGTAGCTAAGAAGCTGGAATTTTCGGACAGCTTATGTTGATACAAAGTTGCCGAAATTCAGCTAGGAAAAGGACGAAAATCCTAGTTGAATTTGGATTGAAATAAAATCTGATTTTATCAAGGATTTGGATAGGATTTCCTCTAGTCCTAGAAGAGTTTGGATTGAGCTACAAGTCCTCTAAGAAGTGGCGGCACTTGCTGGAATTTTTTTCCAGATTTTTAGCTAACATTCTAGGATTGAAATCAACAAGATTTCCTACTAGGAAAAGGATTCATTAATTCCCCCTATCCATGGCAACATCTATCTAACCAAAATCAAGCTAATATTTTAATTACTAGTTAGGGTTTTTTCAAAAATCCTAAGGAACACAAGCTGAAAATTAAAGGTGAACTTTATTCACATCAAAGTCCTTGAATTTAGGAAATAAATATAGAAACTTATTTCCTTGGAGTAAAAATACTAAAATTTCTCTAGGATAGCTAGATTCTTTTTCGGCCAAGATAAGAAATGGTCTAAAGAAAAGAATTTCAAGAAGAGAAACTAACTTCACAAAAGGTAGGATTCGAACTCGGTCATCAAAGGAAATCACCAACCTCCCCGCTATTCCAAAACAACTCCAATGCTAATTTTTCTACAAGAAGTTCTTACCACCCCAATACTCATCCTTCCAAATCTTCGACCAAACCTCCCTTATCCAAATCTTTAACAACACAACTATTTCACATCAATTAATTCAAATGCAAGAGCAACGGAAAAAAAAATTCACATGCATCCATGCAAATAAAAATTATTCTAGCTACCACATAAAATGCAAGATGCTATGCAATGCATGACTTTTCCCCATAGTCAAAGGTGGTTTTGGGCGGGGTATTACATATTATGGTACTGCAACTTTAATGAATGGTTTATATGTTCTAGAAATAAAAAATTAAGGTCTCAATATAAATAATAAGAGGCCAAGAAAAGTTAACACAACCCTGTCTTACTTATGGCATTGTGTTTAGGCCATGTAAAT